>CM057816.1:25080525-25160525 GCA_030067965.1 Latrodectus elegans
AAAAGGATATATTAACCCATTGTTGCTCTAGTATATTTGTGAAACATAAATACAAAAATTGCTAGTGAAAACTTCACAAACATTCCTCTTGTAATTTCATATTTAATTTTTTTATTTAGGATTAAATGATGAAGCAAAAGAAGGAGTTTATCGTTGGAGTGATGGTAATCCTATGATTTATACTGATTGGTATGTACTTGTTATTTATTAATGTTAACTAATTGACTTAAATCAAGTTCAATAACTTAGATTGTAAATAGTATTTCCTTGTGTTTTAATGAGTTTTTTAAGTAAACAAATGTTGCTTAGTTTGGTTTAAACAAATTTAGTGATAAATAATTCACAAACATAAAAATAAAAATGTTGTGGCTTGGTGATAAATAGTTTTTTTATTATAATTATAATATATTATATATATATATATATATATATATATATATAAAACATTTTATAGATTTATTGAAAGTAAAGGAAAAAATATTCAGCACGCTATGTTATTTTTAAATAATTACTTTCAATATTTTCTTAAATATTTTAAAATGCCATTCATTTACATATCATGGCAAAAGTATACAATCAGTTACCGCTTGGTTTTTGTTGAATTTTTTGACGGCAAGATAGGTGAGAAGATGTGACTAACAAAATGGCAGCTATACAAAAAAACTATCCAAAGATAGGATTACCAGGAATTAAAGTTAATTGTCAAAATATATCGCCAAACTAAAGGGTATCCACATCGAACCCCTTATCATAAATAACAGAAGAATTCAAAATGGGCAAGAAATTTTTTATTTTACTACAAATTTTATTTTAAAGTTGGCTTTTTTCCTGAAAGAAAATATAATTACTTATATACAGTAATACCCTGCTTAACGCTGTTTCGGTTTACGCTCTTTTATTTCATCCAGGGAATACCCCAAAATTGTGTGCAGCGCTAAGTTTCCAAATAACGTATCCGAAACAGTATAGTTGCGTGAACAGAGAGCACTACTATTAATTGGTAATATGCTCCAAGCCCCCCAACAGATTTATCAGACTTAACAACATGTATTCTAATCGGAGTGCTTTTCTAGCCACCTAACGCAACTGCCTTAATCTAACCAATGCACCAAGGCGTTATTTCCAATTGTAAGGCTTATTACTTGCGGTGAATATTTAAGCAGGTGTTTAGAAAAACAGACGGAGGAGAGAAGCAATCAATAAGAGAATTTTAGAAAAACTACAATATCAAGAATGCTGTAGAAAACATAAACTTTTCTTGGATTGAGATAACAGAAAGATCTTTGAAAGGAGTATGAAAGAACATTTGGCCAGATTTAAGTAACAGCCAAGACATTGGACACTCTATCGATGTGGATGAAATAGTGGAATTAGCGTAACACATCGGTTTAGATGAGGTAAATATGGAAGACGTCGAAGAAATAGTTCAAGAAACAGCAGAAACATTCTTTCTAATAATGAGCTCAAGGAATTAACTGAGCAAGAAGAAAACAAAAATATTCATAGTAGTGATTTCGAAGATCAAAAAGAACTTTCGATGGCATTTGTAAAAAGGAGTTTGAACTCTATATCTGAAATTATGAACCAATTTGTTGAAAATGATCCAAATTTTGACAAGATTTCAAAAGCAAGATGGGGTGTTATAGATGATTTATCCACTTATCAACAACTTCTAACAGAAAGCAAAAGGAAAACCTAAGTTACATTAGATACCCTCGTGACAAAAAGACAGAATATTGGAAACACAGAATAGACTGAATGATCTGACTGATTTAGAATTTTATTTGTTTTTGTAAGCATATTCGTTGATATTGTTTTTCATTTTATTGAGAAATAAATGCTTGGTTTTATTTTTTTATTAAAAAAACTTTATTAAATTTAATACCTAACCAATTTTCTATCCATCTTCCCCTAACGCCATGACTTACATGTTAAGATAGCCTCATTTAGCACTATTTCCCATTACGCTCTATTTTGATGGAACGTATCCCCCGCGTTAAGCGGGGTCTTACTGTATAAAATAAGTACACTTATTTAAGAATTTCCAGAAATTTTTGCTTATATTTATGTTTATTATTCAGGGCTCCTGCTGGGAGAACTTTACGCACTCAACCAGATGGGGGAGCATATCAGGACTGCACCATGTTAAGAGTGGACAGTGGTCATTCGACGGCTCATTGGCATGATATCCCCTGCTCATTGGGAAAGCTAGCCTTCCATAATTGGGATGGAATCGACTGGGGTGACAGTGATCCCAATAAATCGGGAAGCGAAAATGAAGTCTTGTCTTCTATAAGCAGTTTTATTTGCAAAATGGAGCGTGACAGATCATCAGGTAAATAAAGTATCGGAATCAAACAATAAATAAAGCAGTTAATATCTCCCTCCATTATTTACACAGTAAAACAACAAGAAAAATCCCTTATTATCCTTCTTCCTTCCTTTTATAACTGATTTTTTTTTATAAAATATTCTTCATACTCAATAATTACAATAAATTTTCATGCAACTAAAAATATTTTGCTGCAATTGGAGAAAAAAATCCCTTATTATCCTTCTTCTTTTCTTTTTATAACTGATTTTTTTTTTATAAAGTATTCTTCATACTCAAATTACAATAAATTTTCATGCAACTAAAGATATTTTGCTGCAATTGGAAAATTTCCAAATTTTAATTTCTTAATATTGATAAAAAAAATTCAGGATAAATTTGTAGCAGCACATTTATACGCTATTATATATTTAATTACTATAATATTATTAATATAATTTTCTTACAAATTTCAAAATGATTATTTACACATTATTTTATATTTAAGTAAAATAATTTGTATCACATTACAAATTATTTTACTTAAATATAACAAATTAAAGTATGTGAAAGTGATTGTCAACAAAAAGATATTTAAGAACGCTTTATAAAACAGAAAATATATGTGTGTATTATTTCGAATAACTGAAAATTCTATTCGATATTTATGATATTTGAAGGTATTATATATGAAATTGCTCAAATCCTCAAGTAAACTTATGGAATAGTTTTAATTTTATCTAGTTAAATTTATATATTCACACACTTCGATGCGATCCATTTAAATCAGGACTTTCAACCAAAATTGTTTTCGTTCCAGTTTACTTAAAATACGATAAATCGGTTCATTTTCTGTTACTCCAAAAATAACGGTTTTCGGTTCAGTTTCAAATGAATAATTTTATTTTTTGGTTAATCTTATTTGTATAGAAAATATCACTCTACGATAAACAAAAAATTAATTCCATTAAAATTAGATCGATTTTTTATTCTTTTTTAATGAGTAAACTATAGGAATGGATACAATTAATAAGAATATGCGTAGATTGAATATGAGATTACTTCTGTTGTTTCGGAGAATAAATTTCAAACCTGGAAAACTCCTTTAAACATTAACTTCTGTATAGCTGGAGCTACCAAAATCATCATCGCAATCTTAATCAAGTGCAAATGGGTAATTTTATTCTAGGCACAGAGATATTAAATAGTTTTATGTCAAGAGCATTCATTCTTTGTTAAAATTATTTAAAAAAGAATTCAATGTGAATCTCGGTAGAAACAGGGGAATCATGTGTTTTAATGCCAATTCTTTAATTTTTAACGAAGTCTCTAAAGCATCTTCACTTCCATTCGTTTCCTCGTTGACAAACGAATTTGATTTTTCCAAAAAATGTTATTTGCTCAAAATATTCTTTAAATGTTATGTAGTTTATACTTCTTTATGGCGTGAAAAGCAAGATTTGATAAAGCAGGCGCACATGAACTGCTCCTACTCTATTATCAGTTTCTATTAATAAAGCCCCTCCTTGTCAGATAAATGATTATATGAAATATCAGCTAAGACATTTTTAAAATTTCCCAACCTTATTTTGCAGTGGATCCAAATTTCGTAAAATTTGCTTTAAGTCATAAGCTATAAATAAGGATATATTCTTCACTTAATAGATTTAAAGTTACCTCCGTTAGAGTTTTGGGAAGAATTAAAATTTAATTCTAGCCATTTATATTATCTGTAAAATAATGTAAATTTCTTTCTGTTAAAAATGAGCTAAAACGTTTACATTCCAATAAGCATTTTAACGTATTACAGATGTAAAAATCTTAAAAGTAATAGAGCGGAGGTCATTGAGTTTGGATGAAAAGCAAAAGAGATCTGTGATTCTCAACCACTGTGCCACAGCACTTTTATATGACGCTAAATTTTAGAAATATACATAGCAAAAACTATACTGTTTTAATTAAATATAAAGTAATACACAGTGTGTGCGTGTTGTGTTGTGTTATTTTTGAAGTGCATATTATATTATTTTATTTTACATTCAAAATTATTATCATAAACTATTTTACGCAGTGCATCTATGGTGGAATGGAGAAAGATGGGATATGGCGTAGAAGGTATAACCATGAATTATACAAAAGTTTTAAGGACATTGATGTTGCCGAATACATTAAAATACAAAAGGATGAGATGGGCTGGCCATGTTATTCGTATGCCAACTGAACGCACCCCTAAAAAAATCTTTCTTGCAAGTCCATGGGAAAGCGTTCCAGAGGCAGGCCCAAAATCAGATGGATTGTCTTGATAGGGACTTTAATACTATTGGAACATCTAATTGGAAAAGTGCTGCTGAGTACAGGCCAAGATGAAATAAGTTCATTGAGAAGGCCAGGACCCACACAGGGTTATAGTGCCAATGTTGATTGATTGATTTTACGCAGCGTCTTAGCTATGCAAGTAACTTAAACTTATTTTTATTTTTTATTTTTATGAGTCAAAAAAAAAAAAAAAAAAAAAAAACGATGAGAATTATTGGAACAGAGTCGGTTGAGGGCTGATAGGGATTTTTAATTTTATACTCCACTTTACTGTATATTTACTTATAGTTTTCAACATTGCACTTACTCTTCATGAATTAATCCCGACTCTTACAAACCTTTTTAAGTCTTCTGATTAATAAGAGAGTTATGTATTATTATGCGTACAACACAATATTCTTTCCTTGGGGCGGCGCCGCACTTCTTGATGAGCATAGCAGCTCTTTGTCTTTCTAAACTGTTTTATAAAAATATCGGTAGATGATTGAATACTGATATTAGAAAATATAATTCAGACTGCTATTTTTATTAAAAAATCATCCAAACTTCAAGTTTATTCAGCTAAATCAAACCTGCCTTCAACAAGACATTTCATGCGAAATTTTAACTGAAAAATATTAGTGAGCATCAAAACATGTAATAATTAGATGGTTGACCTTAAATTAGAAAATACTGATAAGGTGGCTGCAGTGACGAAAATGACTAAAGATATTGCGAACCGAAATAAACCGATATTTCTCTCGTTACTAGTTTATAGTTTTCGTTTACACCAAAATAACTGTTTTTTTTTTTTTTTGATTCAGTTGGGGATAGAAACCTTGATTTGGTTCAGTTCGGGTTAGAAGCTCTGGTTTAAATCACTTTACAGCCATTTAAGTAAATTTATAGCTGATATTTAACTTACCTTATGCTCACATATTTTAGATTTTAACAAGAAAAAACGTTTACCAAGATTTAGGGCATCAGCTTAGTTACGAAAAGACAATAATTAATGCAATATAAACGAAAGTAAGAAATAAATTAGATTTGTTCTAATTTGGCGAACTGAAATAAGTAAAAACACACTTTTGGTTAAGATTTAGCTTAACACATGAAAACCTAAAATCTTACAGTTTAAAACATAAATATGCGTATATTATAAAACATATTTTAAATTCGTTTCTAGCTATGAAAGAAAAAGCCGAAAATTAAATAAGTGCACTGGAAAACGGAAGCAGAACTAACACTAGATATTTTTGTATAAGTCATAGCAAAATAAAAAAAAAAGTCAACGAAGTAAAAAATCACTTCAAATTGAAATTTCAGTTTAAACATGTTCTGCAATTTGAAACATAAAGTTACAATTACAAAATAATTTAATTAACAGAATATTAAAATGCTGTTTTTTAACTCGAAAGGAAGTCTCATTCACAGAATAGCTAAAAATAAATCAAATGAGCTGTATTTAAAAAGTCTCTTTATATTTTTAGTCACGAAGTAATCAAATGTTGAAGTTAGAGCTATTTTAATATGCAATCTATAGCGTTGTTTTTTGATACCATAATGGAAAAAGTAAAAACACATTCGCTGAATTGGGCAAAAATTAGTTTATTTAAAAAAGGGAAATAATAAGTATTTTTGCTTTTTAAAAAATTCACAAATGGAATATTTATGCGTTGCTGTAAAGATCCATTTTATTTCCAGCAGTAAAGAACAGATGACTAATTTAAAAAAGAAAGAACCATATAATTTTTACTTGAAGTGAGATAAATTTTCAACCAGAATGTTACATCACTTTAATGATATCATTGCATAAGTAGCTACGTATACAGGGAGTTCAAATAAAGAATAATAACCTTTTAAACTACTGACAAACGCTACAGATAAAGTGAAAATATGATTAGTTTATATATTTTAAGTTAGCCAGATACAGTGGTTTTCAGCTCAATAGCGTATAAAATTTCAGCAGGCAATTAAAATAAAGATTTCACTTTTCTTCATTTGTTACTTCTATATTACATTTTGATTACATTTTTCTTGTTTTTTTATATATTATAACTTGTATACAAAATCATCTCTTGCCCATTTACGCTTTTTCTTCATTTTAAAATGATAATAATCCTCGAAAAATTTATTGTGTTTCGTCAAAATATGTTACATAATTTGAAAAATATTTATCATTTACATAAAAAATGAAATCAGCAATACAAGATTCAAAAGATTAATTAATTAAATATCCCATTTATAATCTAGTTTTAAAATAGTATGTTTCCATCTAACTTCAAAATAACGTTTTGATAAATGTGTGTGAGTGTATGATTTGCTTGATAAAGGCTAAATTTTTCTAAATTCAGGTAGCCTGGATCATGAGGTGAGACCTACGAATAAGCCGAGCGACACAATACCTGGCGCAAATGTAATCGCAGAAAAGTATTTCATCTGCAGAAACGGAGAGATCATTTCCACTCAGTTCGTTTGTAATCATGCAGAAGACTGCAGAGATGGTAGCGATGAAGAAACATGTCGTGAGTATATCAGAGTGGAATACGAATATATATATATATATATATATATATATATATATATATATATATATATATATATATATATATATATATATATATATATATATATATATATATATATGTATGTATGTATGTATTTTAATAGAATTTTTAAACTTAAAAAAGCCTTGGGTTCGAATCTCAGTTCAGGCATGGATGTACTTTCTCTCTCTGTCTATTCTGTCTTTGTATGAATGAGTTGTGAATGGTTGCATACAGTATAAACGGGTACCTATGGCATGTGTGTACTGAGTATGGTTCAGTTGTGAAAATGGAGCAGCGCATACCATAATGCCTGCCAAGCTGTCACAAGATAACTATATATATATATATATATATATATAGTTATCTTGTGACAGCTAGGCAGGCATTATGGTATGTGCTGCTTATATATATATATATATATATATATATATATATATATATATATATATATATATATATATATATATATATATATATATATATAATACCTATTGAAAATCATATTTTGTAAATGGAATAACGAATTATTCTGCAAAAATAATTTTCATAAACTATTTTGATTCTATTTTAAATATATTTTTATATCTTTTCCACACTGTTAAAAATTCTATTAGCTCATGAGCTGTCATGAAGAAGACAATGCATTGAAGTGAGATAAAATCTGTATGCATCGATCAAAATTCTAAATCAGATAATTATATTTTATCATTAATAATAATATTATAAGAACATTCAGCAAAAGTTAAAAAAAATATTGAGATAAAATGGGTATACACGTAAAAAAAATAAAAAAAAAAATAAAAAAGAAAAAAAAATTCTTTAATTAAATAAAAGAGATATTTTTACATTCAACATGTTTCATAAATTAAAAATATATTAGTAAATATTACATCATTTATTTATTAAATAAAAAAATTTACTTATAAATAATTATATGCTTAATAATAATTAATAATTTATTTATTCCTTAAATTATTAATAACAGTCTTCTTAATTGTTTTAGGGAATATATTTCACAAAATTAATATTATTTAAGGAAGTTTTATGGTTTCTCTATCAATAAATAAAGCAATTTTAAAAATTGAATTTTTCAGACATTTTAATAAGAACAAAAATAAGGAATATTATATTATTAATTATATTGAAATTTACCCTAAAACACTTAAAGTTAATTAAATAATATGAATTAATATTCATAACATTTAATTTATATGAGCAATTACCCTTTGTAACAATGACCATGTTTCTCATTATGTAGCATGATGTTTTTTTGAATATAGTACATAGAAGATTTACTGACAAATTAATGGAAAATTCCTTACAGCCCAAAAAGAATGTCCACAAAGCAGTTTTCGGTGCCATAATACTAAATGTGTTTCTGTAGCAGCTTATTGTGATTATAAAGATGATTGCGGAGACTTGTCAGATGAATTTAGATGTGGTAAGTTTATTTTTTACATACGTAGTTACCTATTTATTGCGCTTTATTCCTGAAATCTTTTGAAGCAAGTTATGAATGAACTATTCATCTCCAATTATAAATTTGCATTTGATTTTTACGCCTTTAGGTGATTAACGTTAGCTTACCAGTAAAAAATTATATTGAATAGTTTAGGATGAATTTTTCTAGATTCAGTTCCAATATATTTTAACTAAATTGATTTGGAAGTTTTTATTTGATAGAGAAAAAATAGTAGCTCTTTTCAAACATTATCTGCGTAAGATTAAACACAATTTTTTCCAAATATCGTGCAAGGTGTTAGCCTTCATTGATCAACAATGAAAATAGATGATTCAAGTCTGAGACACACAATCTCGAATCTTGTATTTTACAATTTTTTGTAATTTTTTATTTAGGTCTAGTAGATAACTATAATAATTCATAAGTATTATACAATATCTATTCTCGTCCTTTATTCATTTATAACAAAGTTTATAACAAAGTTTTTACAAAATTCGCTGACACTCATAGAATTGGTTAAGTAAATTGTCTTGAAATTATATAAATTGTTTCGCATCGATTGAAATTTACGAAAAATAATTTGATGAAAAAAATAATGGGAAAATCTTTCTTGATTTTTGTAATTTATTCTATCAAAATGCAAGCTAATATATTTACATTGAAATGTGTACATCAAATCCCTCTCTTAATGATCTGGTTTATATTTTATGAAAACTTATGATTCTTCTTAATTATAAAGTTTGCATAAATAACAGAAGAAACAAATATATTATTACTATTATTATCATATTTTGCTTACGAGGATTAACTCGATGGCAACCTATGCAGCTTAAAGTGGACCTCTCTCCGCATCAATACAAACATCCACTGCTGAAGTGGAAATTTAACTACAGAAATGAAGAACAAAGTACTAATCTTCAGGCTACTATTTCTGTTAAAAGTACTGGAAATTATAGCATTAAATATCATATTTTGTTCTATTTAAATGTGGACAATTTGATTAGAATAATGTATCCTTATGTGAATTTTTCAAGTACCAAAGAATTCATTAGTTAAAACTGAATTTCGATGCATTTTATTAAATGGCAGATAATTTAAAAGAAGTATAAATAACTCTCATATCTTATCTGTAACGTCACGTAGCTCCAGAAACATGTCTTTTTTTAGAATGAACAAAAGACTATTTAATTTTACTTTGCAATTTTCTTTAAATGATTAAAAATCATATCGATGCTTCATATTAAAAAATTATATCTTTATATGATTTTGATTATTTGACAAATTTAATAATAATTAATTTGAATAAGAATAAATATAATTAATTTGAATAAGAAAGAGCCGGGTTTTTATTTGCCTTTTGTTCAATTGTTACTCAATACTATTGCAGGTTTGTCGTAAAAATTTCTGAAAAGGAACTTATTTTCTGAAAAAATATGGCTTAATATAAAAATAACTTCTCTCTCAATGGATATATCAAAATTTATAGTCTCCCATCTTTTAAAAAATATATAATTACCAAAAATTGTTGGCTTAATTGTGAATATTTGTGAATAAAGAAAATATATATATATACATAAGAAATTTCAGGAATCAAACTAAACAAATTATTTTGATTTTTCCTCTTTCAGTCTATTTATTATGATTTAATGCCTTACATTTCAGTTCCTCATAAAAAGTACTTTTACAATTTTTAAAGTATCAAACTTCTAACCACATTAATTCAAAGATAGAAAATATTGCTTATTGTTGGCATAAATGATTTTATTGTGTAATAGTTTTCAATAGAATTAATTTTTAAAATAATATTTTGACTTTATAGTTTAAAGAATTTGGTAAATTTTTGATAGCTGAATTATAAATAGCATTTTAGCAATATACCAGGGATTGACTTTTATGTTTTAACAAACGAACAATAGAGGGCGCTACTGAAATTTGTTTTTAGGATATTTGTAAAATTCACATTTTTTCCTCTTGGAATCAGTGGCATCTTAGAAATCGTCTGCGTATTTTATTTACAGTGAGTGTTCTAAGGAAAGAAGTAAGTTCTATGAATGGAAATAACTCGTGGACTTTTTCGTTGGATGATTTTTTATGATTTTAAAAAGTCCTCACTCGACAAAAATGCATAGAATCGCTTCGTGTAACTTAATAATGAAGCACCATCAGAAAAGACTGTTTACAATAGGTTTGCGGAATTTCGTCATTGTCGTGCGTCCGTCAGTGATGAAACTCGTGAAGAACGACAAAAATCAGTAGTGATTCCGAACAACATCGATACTGTGTGTAAGAAGATTGAAGAAGATCGGCATGTCAGATATCGTGAGACAAGCATCTCTTGGTATATTACAGACTGCAACACATTCGATTTGGCATGAACATTTATCTGTTAAAAAGATTTGTTCCAGATGGATTCCGCACAATTTGACATATGCTCAAAAAGAGATTCGTGTAAATTGGTGTAAAGAAATGATAAAAAATATTGAAATTGGGAACAGCAAAATCTGTATACAACATCGTTACAGGTAACGAAACTTGTATATATTCGTATATGCCAGAAACTAAACAATAATCCACTGTTTGGGTGTTTCAAAATGAACGGAATCCTACTAAAGTTGTTCGTTCACGAAGCACTTTTAAGAAAATGATTGCATATCGCAAATATTTCTTTAGAAGATTGAAAAACTGTTTTAAGAATTAGTTTGAACGGATGGAAAAGTGTATAAATCTTCAAGGCGAATATTTTTAAAAGCAATAAAATAATTTGTTCCCAAAAAATTATTTTTCTTCTTACTGTTTATAGAAGCTTAAAAGGCAAACCTCGTATTATAGTATGCTGTCGTTGAGCATAAATAAACTAAAAATATGGGGAAACAATAAATATATAGTTATTCCATGGAAGATGTCTATTATTGTTATTATTCGATGCTTGGATGATATGAAAGATGTCTATTAATATTCTTATTCTATCTAGACCACCGAGAATGCCAACCAGGTGAGTTTCAATGCAGAAATGGGCAATGCATCCCATTTGAGCAGCGATGTGATTTGTTGCCGAATTGTTATGATAAATCTGACGAACATGACTGCAAAGGTAATAATTATTAAAAGATTTCCCCTTAAATTAAAGTTTAACGAATATCAAATTGCTTTTCATACCACTGAATTTGCTTCATTTTGCTCAATTATAATAATTGAAGATTATTATAATTGAGCAAAATTATAACTTTTAACTAGTTTGTTAAATATATTATTATAAAAATGAACTGAATGTAAAGTTGTCATAAATTTTTCGTACGACTCAAAAGTTAATTGTTTAAAAGAAACGGAGGTTGATTTTTCTTCTTTTATAGTTTCGTAAAAAATTAATAATTTTTTGATGTAAAACAAAAGTTATCCAAATTTTATACGTCTCATAAACTAGGAAAAATTCATTTTAACTTATTAGTTTTTGCTAGTTATATTTAATTTTTATGCGTTTATGTACTTGTTCTGGTTTCTAAAATGTAGATTAAAATCATCTTTCCCAGGATAAATATTTATGTATATATGAAGCCATTACTTGTAAATTTAAGTTTTTTTATTTTGACCATATCCGTATAAAAGACCTATTTTTATAACATCGGACAGTTGCACTTTTAAGAACAATCTAAAAAATATATTAAAATTGCAAATCTATCTATAAATTATTTAGCCATAAAAGAAAGGATATTAAATACAAATAATATTAAGAGAAGGATTAATGTTCTATAAATATTTATATATATAAATTTAATAAAAAATCATTATGATAAAACAATTTTTATCTGTTAAGATAAATATTATAAAAGCGAGATATTATTAAAAACAATAATTGATATTAATGCTAAAATCTTTATTAAATTATTTAAAATTAAATTATGTAATTTAAATATATTTTGTATCTAAAACATATGAATTTTATATGGAAAAAATATACACAATTAAAATTGTAACTATAATGCACATCTGAGTAATAAGTAAGCACTGTGTTAATCAAATTTTATGAAACTCAAATTTGTTAATGAAAAACAATTCGGCTCGAATTATTATAAGCAAGAATATTTACAGAAGTTTTTAAAATGATACATTGCTAATAAATTTCTATTTTTAACTATTCATTTTGAAACAGAAGCTACACAATAGCCAGTATAACAGAATTAATTGTTTTTTTAATGTACGAATTCATAATCCTAAAATAACGATTTAGAATTACCTTTCAAAAAATCTTTAGAACTCGGCTTTCAATTATTAAAAGAAAATACTGAAGTTTATTAAATGTAAAATTTCTTTTCTTATATTTTCTGAAAAAATGTCTACTTTAAATTTTAATAATTTTAAGTTAAAAAAAAATTAAAGCGAAATCCATGAATTTAGAATACAGCTAAAACAAATAGTTTTGTGTGTATAAGATTATATTTTCTCATTATAGCAATTTAAAGTCTTTTTGCAATTTCATTTCTTTTCCATTAATTCCTAGGATCATGTAATCCAAACAGTACTTTCCAGTGTTATGATGGTACATGTATTCCCAGATATACTTTGTGCGATGGACACAGGGACTGTCCTGGAAAATACCATGAAGATGAGCAAATAGGATGTTGTAAGTACTCTTTTCCAAAATAAAAATTGGAGCAATTCTTTCAATGACTGTAAATTTCCCCAAATTTTCTATCTCCAGTATTAGTTTGGCTTCTACATAATTTTTTTACCATTAAATAACTGATAATTCTTTAAAGCTTTAATATTACTTTGAGTTCTAAACTGCATACATGACGAATGCTTAAGAATGAATTTACAATCATTTATTTTATGACGTCTTGCAATCTCTTATGTCTTAATCGTCTGCTTTTGTTGTTACAAATTCAATTTAAATAGCGGAGCTACACTAGATCCATGGGCCTATGCACTCTCAAATACTCAAGAAAAAGGAGGTGGTCTCCAAGGAGCTCCTCCATCGAGAATTGAGTGCACTCAAGTAATGGAAGTAGACAAACTCATGGTAAAGAAGAAGGAGACAGCTTCTGTTGATACAAAATCTGGAGCACTAGTGGTAGAAGTCTGACTTTGCTCATGGCATCACCTGCATATATTAGTTGGGCATAATGGAACTGCCTTCACAGTTTTGGTGGCCCTAGCAGAAGAATACAACCCCGACGTACTTCGCCCGTTCTGCCTCGCCGCTGTGAGGCCATCTGCAGGATTTGAAAGGAGTTAATTGTTTTGTTATACCTTATGACTTTTAAAGGCTTACCATGTTTTAACAATCAAGAAATATAAGTGAATGGTTAATTTTAAAATATTTTTTCTTCATAGTACCTAATTGGGCTGGCGAGCCCAAAGCTGGCACCGCTAATGTGTACTATTTACTGATACTGTAAATTCCAAATTCATATTATGTTATGCATATTTATTAATATTACTATTTTTGTGTAAAAATAGCTATTTTCAACACTTAATTTTTTAACAGAAAATTTAAATAAAGTTTGAAAGATGTATGTAAGGCCTGTCAATCAACTATCAGGTGGTGAACGATATTTATATCATGCATATTTAGTTTCTTAGGCGATTTTGGGAAAAATAAGTTTTAAAAATCAGTTATCAAAGTGCTCAGGAGGTTGATTTCAAAATCAAATATATCAATGTGTTTATGGATAAAAGTTATTCTGATAGGGTAGGGTATATACATACTTAGAATGAGTTTCATGTATAATTAATAAAACGAAATTTCTTCATCTAACTTCTAATTCGATATCACTGCAGATATAATCTCAATGATTTCAGAAAATAAAGCTACTTATCAAACGCTAAATAACCCACTTTATGGTCCTTCTGAAAATGATTTAACACAAAACATGGTGACTTTTTCAAGTAGTTTGATAATTGACCATAAATGCTGTGTTGTTAGTAAAAAACTATCAAACGCTTGAGTTGATTTTAATTTCACTAGTCTTTCATAAGGTATTATCCATTCGAAGCTAAGAAATGGGAAAGTGGAAATATTTAACACTATTATTTCCCGTAAAACACATTAAAGATTTCAGAAAATATATTTAAATTCTTCCCACACCTAAGTATTCATATATTATAAGGTAGACAAAGCAATATTAGAAAGAGGAATTCCGAAATAATGTATAAGAATTAATCAGCCGAACTTTTATTAGTATCAGTTGCTTGTTAAGCATTCTAATTTGCTTGTCCTTTTCCGATGTACAACCTTAATTTTGCTATGTGCTTGGGGACGATTTACATATTTCTTTGTCATATTTATCATTGCTCTATATTTGTGTTCACTAATAAATTAATATTAGGTTATGATTACTATCCTATATTTATGAATAACCGTAAGTAAACATCTGTAAAAGTACTGAATGTTTTTGTTTATTTTGCTATATATAAATATGATAAAATCTTCTTTATTAAATATAGCTCATTATTATTAATATTTGGAGCTAAATAAAATATAAAGAAAACAAAAATATTTTTTTCTATATTTTGGGTATCCTAATACCAAATTTATTTCTTATGGTTTCGCGTTAGGATGACTTGGGCACCATGTAACGAATAACATAACAGCCGAAATCTCTTGCTAAGCATCTGAACAACCGCAGTGATTTTGCCTTCCAGAAGAACTTGTCATAAATAAATGGGCTGTATTAACTTTTCATGACAGGAATGACCAAAGAAATTTTCAACCATCCAATCCAACAGATGCACATGCAGAAAAATTTCATGGACCTCTCTGTTAAATGCTTGTAGTGGTTTGGAATCAAATTTAAATTGTTCTTCCCGGCCAAATTATCCATTGTGAAACAATGTGACTGTGGAAGCGATATACCTACATTATCTCACTTAATCGGAACTTTTTTTCTTTTCAACGCTTACCTTGAAATTTCTCATGTACGTAGAAACATATTGCTTGTACAAGGTAAATAAGAAATTTCTTGTCATTTTTAATGACACAGAAGAACATGACATACAGAAAGTGTAGCCTATTGTTAGTTCTAAAAGTCATCAGCAACGACATACAGCACATTGTGTCAACGTGTCTCCAGCTGTGAAATTCCTTGAGGTATAACTCGAGGATTTTAGACGCAAAAAGTTCGTGAGTTCTTAGCGCAAATCTGATTCATAAGTGAAGAATTTTCAAAGATGATTGTGCAGGGAATAGAGGAGGTAGTAATCGGATAGTGATTAAGGAGGATGGCACAAAGTCTCCCAACCGAGGCCGCTGTATGGTAGTCCAGGCCACTCGCGCGACATGTGGCCTCGCATTGTCGGCCAAAAACAGTACGCCCTTTCCATTTATCAGTGCTAGCTCCTTTTATTGAAATACCTGTTGTACACGTTCCAATTGCTGCGAGTATAGGTGCGTAACGACCGTTTAGCCTGTTGTTGGCAGTTTGCAGTGAACCACAAGAAGATTAGTCCATCAGACAACAGCTTCATCACAGAGGCACAAAACTCTCGAGTTGAATTTGTGAAATCAATGGCTTGTCGTACGTCCACTCACAGCCATATCACCTAAACGCTTGCCATATTTGGCAACTTGATGCAAAAGGTGAAAGCCGCTGCGTCAAATTCTTGAAGAACTTTGAATTCGTAAAGCTAACAACACCGAACGAGCTCCTTCGACACACCCATTTCTTTGCATTACTGTACGAGTTACGATGGATGAATATGCTTGGTGGATCTGATTTTATAACGACTGATATCCCTACTCTCAACTGAACGGTGCCTCAAACATGTCATACACTAAGACTTGCATACTTATTCTCACTTCAATCAATGTTACCACGAAAACGGCAGGAACTTTCTAGTTTACTTTGCATATTAATATTTAAAATTTTAACGTTACTGCTTATGTTAAGCAGTTAATTTACTGCTATCATACATACAAATGATAGCAGTCACTAAAGTACTCTCATTTTAATCATTTCGTATTTTTTGTATATTTTATTTTCTCGTTTTTAAAATTCTGTGGTTTTAATTTCTTTTAATGTTTACCATCGGATTTTTTTACTATGTTTTATGTTTGAATACGTAAAATTTAAAAAATATATATTTGTAACATCTTTAAAAGTATATTTCTTAATTTGGTGAACCCATTATGGGGATTTATAACCCTTTTATGTCATTTTATATCATATATTATTTGTAACTTTTGCAAACATGTAATAATTATTTTATTCTCTGCACTTTCAGGATAAATTTTTTTAATTTATTTTAGTACGTCTTTAACCTTTATTTTTACCATTTCTCCTATTGCATTCTTTGTTAAAATTCTGAATTTTTGTAAATAAATTTCTTTTTTTGTCTTTTGTATTAAGTGATATACGATTTTTTGCATAATTTCAGTAGTTCCTCCTGTAATTTTACACTTTCCAGAGGCTTCCAGTCACACTGGCAGAGTTCTACCGAGTTGGTGCTGATCTTACTGGTGTCCACGTTCATGTCTTTTTCTTTTTCTGATTAATAATTTGTCTCTTATAATTTAAAGTAAAAATGTAATTAGAATTTTGTTTACAAATAAATAATGGCATTTTGGGGCAATAGTAAAATTTATAAATTATTAGTATTAAATATTAATTGAAATATATATGATTATAACTATTGAATTAAATAGTGTCCCAGGTCTTTTGGCCAATTGAAGCTGCTCCTTTATCTTTTACTTTGGAAGAAGCTCGGGCAGGACTTTTTGGTTTTCGCCTAGAAAATGTCAAGTCTTTCGCATTTCATGAAGGGCCATGTCAGAGCATTCACTTTCCGGCAGGAACAGAAGATCTTCCCCGAGTAACATTGGTATGGGCTTGACAGAATGACCTTGATCCATATTTTAGCTTGCTCGGATTTTAAAAGATACAAAATCCATCAGGATCCTCTATTGTTTTTAGAATTTTTGTATTTATGAAGATTGTTGAAGCTTTGCTAGACTATTTCGGATTAGTAATAACAAAATAACTCAACTTATTTTAAGTTTATAAAAAGTAATTTTTCTGGGGATAAAATTAACACTTGAGACATCGCGTTTTCTGAATTTTTCTTAAAATTTTATTAATATATTACACGTAAAAGACAAGCAAATTATTAATATATATTTTTAATGTAGCTAGAAGAGAGGACAGAGTTGGACGTAAAGAAGAAAAAAAATTGTGTTCGAAAAGAGGTAAAGAATTTTTTTTTTTAATTTTCTTATTAAAAAGCTTTTTTATAAAAAATTTTTTATACGTCTTGTTCAGTTATAAATTATTTAAGCACATATATTACAAAGAATTAAGTACTTTTATCTTTACATTAAAATAAAACGACTCGAGCACTTAATGATTTTTAATTATTAAAATTTAAATTTTAAAAAGAACACAGGTATTTTTCGCGAAAACTGCAAATCAGAAAGTTGATAAGATTCTGACAAAAAGTTAATGAAAAAGGATTAAAGATTCAATATAAAATATAATACGAAAATTCACTCTGAGTTTTAAACAAAATTCTTACACTCAACCGATTATATTAGGCACAGTTTTAAAGTCTGAGAAAATAGTTTATGAAAACGATAGTTTTTATTCAGATCTTAATATTCATATGCTTCTGAAACATATATCATAATAAATAAATTTTAAGTGAATTAAGTCTCAAAAATAGTTAACGTTTTACAATTTAACTTTTCACATGATATTATTTTTGGTTTTTTTCTCAAGGTATTGTTTCTGAAACTAGAAAAAGTTCAAACTATTTTGTTAGCTAATATTTAAAAAAGTTTGGTTTAAAATTTGATAATATTGATTATTAGCTCCAGTTTGCTTTGAGCATTAAATTGATTTAAAATATTTGTATATATTTTTATGTTGGTTCATTGATTATTTTCAGATAGAAGAACATGTTTGGACCTGTACATTTTAGACAACATTCGCACAAGTGGCTATTACACCATCGACTCAGATGGATCAGATGGTCCTGTTTCACCATTTACAGTGTACTGTGAAATGGGCCCTCTTCCTAGTAAAGTGACTACTATAGTTCACCATGATTCCGAAATAAGTATATATGTGCGCTCCAATCGAGATGGACCTGGAGAATATAGCAGAAAGCTAGTTTACTCTGTAGGTATGGATAAAATTAAAGCCTTAACTAATGCCTCGAAGAATTGCCAGCAAGAAATAAGCTGGCATTGCTGTGGCACAGGATTTCATTTCAACTCGGGGAAACCCTGGAGTTGGTGGGTGTCCTGGGATGGAAAACCTCAGTACATATGGGGTGGTGCAACTACGAACAACACCTGTGGATGTTACAAGCAAGGCTGCCGAAGATTGAACTACACTTGCAATTGCGATTCTGTTAAAAGGCATGAATGGTCCAAAGATGAAGGATTCCTTACAAATAAGGATACATTACCAGTTTCAGAAGTATGTATATTTTTATATCATGATGAATTTTCGTTACACATATATTTTAAAGATATATCTGCTGATTGGTTGATAATATACAATTACTCAACCAGAGAATATTAGCGGCATATTAACCATGAATTGATTTTCATCTTTACATTTAGGCCCACCTATGAAATTCCACTGAATAATATTGTAAAATTAAATCAAAATAAGCAAAAACTATGTATTAATTAATTATTATTTTTGTGTTTGTTCACATTTTGGTTATTACAAAACCTATTTAGGAACTGTTAATTTATGACTTAATCAAAAGTCTTTCACAATGATGAATTACATAAATATATCGTTTCACTCTAAATTTGAACTCTAAAATTAACAATAAGATAAAATATTTCACTTTGATGTTGTTAAAATTCAAAAAAATTGAGTCCATAAGAAGCCTTTTAGCAATTAATAAAAAGTTTTAAATATTTTGAGCTATATTGTGGTCAAAAAACAGATTACTCATTTAAATAAGTAGCGTAGCTATATGTTAAAGCATATTTATGGGTAAATAAAATTTGATATTTTCATAATTACAATCTATTATATTATTATTTTAAATTATTATAAAATTATTATAAATTTTTATATTTTATGTACTTTTTTTTAGGAAAATAAATTACTTTTTACATTAATTTAATAATATTCACATTATATTAATAATTTAAATTTTATTAAATTTATATAAAATTTTAAAATCACACACATGTTTCGCACTATGACCTCTCGAAACTAAAAACAATAATGAATCATAACTTAATAATATTAATTTAATAGTATGCTATTACATTAGAAACAAATATGTAATTTTTTAATTATAAATTGTCTTAATTGCTTTTTTTTGCAGACCTTAATTGAAATTACAAAAGAATGTTTTAAAAAATCCAAAAAAAAAGGCAATATATTCAATTTTATTTAGGTAAGGTTTGGCTACACATACAAAATAGGACAGTATGGTTACCATAGAATTGGCCCATTGCAGTGCTTTGGTAATGGTAAGGATTTTTCTATTTAACCAAACACAAACTGAATTATTTTTATCAACATGTATTCTATAATAATTATTTCCTCATTTGTTTAAATGTTTTTCTTTCATATAAGCATTGGCGTATCTTAAATTCAGCATTAGAGGAATTTAGGATTCGTATTTAAGATTAAGTAATAATATAAAAGCACTAATGGAACTAACAGAAACACAAAGGAATGAAGGAAAATTTTCTTTTCTTCATTAGTACTGTTTCTTCTAATATTTCTAATAGTTAAAATTAGAAATGAATAATTTTGAGCAAATCATTTAATTCGAATCACTGAGTGATCTCGTTACAGCAATTGAATCTGATGAAACCTGCACCAACACGACACAGTACATGAAGTGCCAAACTGGTCATTACGTGCCTATCAGCTTTCGATGCCGATATGAGTTCGATCAATATGGCTATCACTTGGGATGCAGAGATGTGACGCATTTAAGGCATTGTGGTAGGAACTTATTTCTGATTTATTTTCAGAGCTTAAATTTAAATTAATTAAGATATTAGACATAGAAAATTACAAGATTGCATAAGACATATAATTTATTAACATGATAGCTTTATATGTTTAACGCACCAAATATAATTCATTCTTGTTAAATAATTATAATTCATGAGTGAAGTGGTTTTTAAACTTCCAAAAATGTAATTCCCATTTTAAAAGATAAAATGTTTCGTTCATTTTCTACTATTCAAATAAATACTTCTATTATTAAAAATAAATTTTCTTACATTTACAGTTATAGTACATTTGAATTTAAAAGTCCATTATATTTAATAATCACTATTAATATTTTAAAATCCAATTTAAAAAGGATGCAAAAGGATTTAATCTCAAACGCTTTTGATATGTCACAATCGTTTTTGATATATAATTATTTTGTTACTAAATAAAAAATGAATAAATACATAATGAAACAAACATAAAAAATATCTCGAATAAAAATTTAAATTCTGAATTGAATTCAGAAATAATATTTACCTTTACATGCTTCAATGATGGCAAATATTTTTGATACACAAAAATTAATATTGTCCAGTATGCTTCTTTATTCAACATTTGCATTCAGACTATTGAAAATAAAAATTAAAAATTTCTGTACAAAAACTGAACAAAAAACAATTATTCATTCAAAGTTAACTTGTGCGATTAAGAAATACTAACTCGATGTGGATTCCGAGCCATATTCGCCAGAACGCTAGACATTCAGCTATAAATAGAGAATAATCAAGGAGGATCGGCACCTTCTAAATATTTAAGTTTTAATTTCAATATATTAAACCATGAATTACGCTGAATATAAATTTATCAAAGTAATTAAATAATTAACTGAAATTTATAGAGTTTATTGAAACATTATGTTAACAAAAACAATTATGAATAGCAAGGTTGAAGTCAATTTCTAACTAATTACGATGAATATTAATATTAAAACTAAATAAATCTTCGCAAACAAAATTTCCTACAACCAAAAAAATATATATTTTAAGAATTGCTGCATATATATATATATCTGTTTTCTCTCTCTCACTCACCCAGACACAGCTAAGAAGAGAAAGGCAAAGACAATGAAATGTTTCAAATGATTTACTTATTTATATATTCTGGAGTTTAAATCACTAAGGTAAAATGAAACCAGTCACTGAAATAGCTTATTTAACGTTATAAAGAAAGTTTGATATATTTTAAGGAATATATTTATACCTACTGAATCAAAAACTATTAATTTTACTAACAGCCACAAATTTATTATTGTATAAATGTAAGGTTATTTTCAACTTTTCTTCATGCCCATAAATATTGCAATATATTACTTTTATTTGCAGCATCAATTTGTTTAAATTATTTCCCTACAAATCAGAGTATTAATAATTTTATTCTTAAAATGGAGTTGATACAAGTTCCAATGAGATCAGAAACTATTTAAATTTTGCGAAGTATAAAATTACATATATAATTATAAATTCAAGTTAAATATTATAAGTTTTACTTTATATTGTATGTTTTATAGTTTTTTCTAAATAACTATAAAATTATATATGAGAATTTATAATTATATATACAATATTTAAAAATTTATAAATTTTTGTTTTTTTGTATTGCCTTAAAATTTCAGATAAAATACATTCAATGTTGAACCTTTTCTTTGACTAAATACAAAATATTTAAGGGTACAATCTTGTAAAATTATTTAGAAAAAATTTCACCTTATTTACTGCATACACAAATAAAGGTTATAAATTAAATGTTATAAATGATAATTGTTTATTAAATGTAATTTTCTCATCTGAAATTGTTTCGTATTATAATAAATACGCTAAAGGTAAAGTGAAAAAAATATTGTGTTTATGAATGAATTTATTATTTAAAGAAATAATAATACACAACATTAAATTCATATGCAACTGAATTTATATTAGAACCATAAATTACAAACTCTCTTTTCCAATGCATTTATGCAGAAGATTTCGAGTGTCCCAAGGACTGTGTCAAGTGTCCAAATTCATATTGCATTCCTACGATTTATGTTTGCGATGGAAAATGGGACTGCATTGGAGGTGGAGACGAAGCGAAATGCGGTAAGTTTGTATTTACTATATCGGTTTGGAAAAATTTTTTTTAATAACTTTGAAATACATGTGTTTCATCTTAATTATATTAAGTACAAAAATATAAAAAAAATGGGAAACGTTTCACAGGATGATAAATCATCGAATGAGTATAATTGTTACGTATAAAACTTGGACAAGCCAAGTTCGCTATGCTATTAGTTATGCAAATTTATGTCGGTAGGGTACGTCCTTTGTTAAACACACAACGAAGGGGAAAATACGACTTCGTTCTAAATATTCTTCAATAGATGGCACCACCAGAGTGTCCACTCCCAACATTTTGACATTGATCTGGAAGGAGGAATTTTTTACAGACCATTACACCCATGATAATTGTTTTAATTTCACAGTTTTAACGAGCACGTATCTCACATGTACTCGGAATCCCGCCTTTTTGCCCGGAAGTGCGTGCTAGACGAAGCCCGATGATCTAACCACTAGGCTCCCAAGGGTTCTTCTGTTCTTCTCTTACACTTTAAGATGTATGAGTAATATACATTATAAAATATAAAGCAAGAACACAAGTTTTTATTTTTTATCAAGACAATTAACTTTTAACAAGCAAGTAATGCTTAGTTAAAAGATAATTTTCCATTGTCTTATTTAATGAATTAACATTAAAATCAGAAAAGATATTTCCAAAAATGTTTTATTATAAAGGAATATAACTGATATATCTGGACTCTTTATTCGGAAATTTCTATATATTACCGACAACCATGGTGATCTGTTAACTAGGTCCTTACAAATTTGAATGCATATCAAGTTCTTTCGTATATTAAGGTTCTTAGATGGTAAGAAATTTAAGCATTGGAAAAAGTGTGATGTTAATATCCAAGCTATAAACCACACTTAGAGCAATCTATTGTCTTAGTGAAGTTGAATTTATAGTATTTTGCTAATCCAAACTAAAATGTGGAAGTGCACCACATGCTGGAAAAAGGACTTGATTTGATGGGGATTTGAATGTGAAGCAGTAGCTCCAACAACGTCTCCTGTTGAAATGTGGCGTATACTGCGCTGGACAAATATTGTAGAAAAAGGTATGAGTTAATTAAATTGTTGTGGAGGTTTCCTGCCTAAACATTTACGGAAAATTATCGCTGGAATAGGGAACAGTAGATCGAGAAAGAATACACTTAATGTGTACAAATGGGTAGCAAGCATTTGACATTCCTCCTCAACTGGCTACTAAAAGAAAAAGAAAGATGTCAGATGGAGTCCGTTAGGTCATCATTTCTAATCTATGTAAACAATAATGTTTCATAAACATCCAGAATTCTATTTCTTTATGAACATATTGAAGATAACCATATTACTTATCTGCCTTTGATAAACTACAAATGTGTTAGTTACATTATTATTTTGAACAATTTGGTTTTCGATAGCCTATTCAAGATTTTAGATATAAATTTTGCTAAATTCAATCAATCAGTCACCGTATAATTTCAAACTATTTTCATGTAGAAACCAAACCAACACTTGACTCGTTAAACACAATAAGAGATCTAAAAAATAGCGAGATTTTAGAATCCTATAAATTTTTGATGGACGTCGATCTCATAAATACCATAATGTAAATAGAAATTGAAATTGCTTCCTTATGTGGACAACTTTTTATTCATTTTAAATAATTTTACCAGGTTTTAAAAATTTCAAACTATTACAACAATTTAAATTGGTAATGATAATAAATAAATATATAAAAAATAATATAAATAATATATAAATAATCGATAAAAAATAAATAAATAATCGTGGAATCCCTTTTTAAATAAAAGAAGTTCCATGCTATTTACTTTCATTAGTTTAATCAATACAAACTGTTTTAAAGGAACTTATTGCTTATAACTTACATATCAATAAATCCTTCAATGCAATTGCTAACAATAAAAAATATATCAAAATGTATACTTAATTTGCAAATAATTTTTTTAATATTTTTTTATTAGAAGTTCTTCAATATTGTGTATTATAAATTTTTCCGAGAAAGAATAAATGAACTACAAACTCATGGATTTGAAAAGTGAAAACTGATTTTCTATTTATATTCGATATTGAATAAGATCCCCAACACAGAAAAACAAATGTTTATATCCTACAAATTTCCTGCTAAATGGTTAAAATATTATATTGATTAAAATATGACATTAATTAGATGCTTATAAAGTAAAGATTAAAAAGAATAATCTAAATAAAAAAATACTTTTTTTTCAAAATAAATTTTGAATTGTTTAACTAAATGATATTTATTTGAGGAATATTAACAACAAAAATAGTCATTCTTTTTTAGTTATTGAAGTTTCATTTCTACAAAGATATTTTTGCATGTGTGTATAGTTTACTATGCAATAAATATAAGGTTTATTTATACAAGCGGAAGTTCATAGCAAAATCTAAAGATAAATGCTAGCGATTATATCAAATTAGTTTATAGTATATATGGTGTTCATTAATAATTGTTGGGATTTCTGTACCTCATAACTTTCGAATAAAAAATATTACGCACAAACCAATTACATATTCTTAAATTACAACTAAAAATTTTTACACATTGCAGTCTTAGCACATTTGCAGTCTGGGTAATCATGACTTCATAAATAAAAATGGCTTCCGTACAAAAAAAACCAATGTGTGTATTGTAATTTTTCGAAACTAAATCAGTTATAGCTACTCAACGTCGCTTCAGAACCACATACTAGAAAGATCCTCCTTCAGATAATGTTTGTAGTGGTTTGGAATCCACTTTAAACCATAGGTCCCAGTCTAATTAGCCCTCGTGTGCAAAAAATGATCGTTGAGTGAGAAACAAAACAAACAAACAAACAAAAACTGCCTTCAGATAATTCTATTAGACGCTCGTTAACACAATTTCTGGAAACTGGTAGTGGTTCTATACCGGAAGGGAGCTGGAAGACCGAGTACTTTGCAGGAAAATGTTGATCGCATCCAAGAAACGTTTACTTGCAGTAACTGAAAATTAACGAGACAAGCAGCTGTGCAGTTACATGGTGTGGAAGAGGTTGACCAATCCCATGACCTCCGAGATAACATGATTTAACACCGCTGGATTTATTTCTATGGAGGTTTGCCAAGAGCACTGTGTACCAGACCCCTGTGCCCTCCCTTGATGGACTGAAGCGCAGAATTGTTACTACGTGCGATTCAAAATGTTACCCCACAAAATGCTGGAGAACACTTAGAGGGAAATCGAATTCCGTCTCGATGTGTTACAAGGGGCAGCCATGTGCAAATTCATTATAATCTTTTTAAAATCATTAATAAAATTCTTTGAGTTGTAATTTACGAATACGTAATCAGTTGTGTATTATCTTTTATTCGAAAGTTATATGAGGTACGGAAAACTCGACAATAATAAATTTAACAGCCTGTATTATAGTATAATTTATAAATGATGATTTAGTTTTCAAAGTTATTTTGCATTATTTGATATTTGACTTACCTAAAATAATTTTATTTTCTAATAGATGCTTATCGCTGTCCTGGACAGTATAAATGTTACAACAGAAGCTCATGTTTACCTTTATCGAAGCTGTGTGATGGAATTAGAAATTGTCCTCACGGAGATGATGAATTATTATGCGGTTTGTATATGCATATTTGAAATTTCAAGGACGTATAAATTTCTTGTTTTTATTACAGTAAAAGCTTTTAAAATGTATGCAATCAAACAACACATTTTTGAGGAAGTAAAATTTGCTTTAAGATGTTTCACTTCATTTATTACAATCATTCAGAGTAAGGCACACATTTCATTTACGGAAAATAATAAGATTCATAAGTTGCTTGATTCATAAATTATTTTCTTAAATTTATAACAGTGGAAATTCTGAATCTAACTTAGCATTCTGGAGCACAGAAATTTGTTTATATATATATTTTTAAATCTACAGTCATCATTAACTTTATTATACTTATGTCCATTTAAGTTACAGGAAGTATATTGTATTTAATCCATCTAGCAGTTCACGCATTGAAAATGCTTCTCATTCTTTAATTAATTTTAATATTTAATTTATTGCACCGATGTAGAGAACTTGTTCGAAACATTTTTAAAAAGCATTTTAAAATACTCATAAATATTCAGTATCATTTTGGATGGTTTCTAAAGTTTCAAAGGTAAAATATGTAATTAATGATTACTCCTTATATTTAACAAATTAATATTAATTTCAAATAAAATAACTAATGAATTAAGTATTAGTAAATATAATTTATTCTAGGTATTTAATCATACAGAATTTGGAGAATTATACACATAAATTTCTATTTTATGGATACATTTATTCATGATTATAATATTTACATTATATGAACCATGTGTGTTTATTTTTTTTCTGTATAATGAAAAATCTATTTAACATGGTTTTTATAGTTTAATATTAAAATTTATCGCATCAATGAAAGGTAATCAGTAAAATTCTTGTCGTTTTTATTGGCCAAAAAGAAAATAATACCGAAAGTACAAGCTTATTGTTAGAGCTCATAAGACATATCCATTGGCATCCAACACTTTGTATCTATCTTTTTCTAGCTGCCCATTATTTTAGTCGCATAAAGTTAAGAAAGTTTTGGACTCAAATAAGTTAGTGAATATTCAGTCTACTTTATTATCTTCAATCTTCCGATTTGAATTTTTGTCATGGATAACTTGCTACGTTCAGTCATTGCTTGAAATATTTGGCAACGTGATGCAGGTTTTGATAAATCTACTTTAAAGTTATAATACAAACTATTTCCGATTAATTTTATATTTAAATTGAAGGAGCTAGTAGGATATTCTCCCATTGGCAACCATTGCAACATTTTTTCGTCACCAAGTTACTCGCATGTTTTTTAACGCGAAAATTTTCCCGAAGTTCCAAAAATACGCATTTTTAAAAAATTTAAAATCACATAATAGTATTAAAAAATTTAAAAAATTATTACTGGAAAATGAATAAAATCTTTTTTTATTGTTGGGTTTGCCTTTTCTTCAAAACAACCTGCGAAAGAGATAAGTAAATAACAATTATGAATTTACTTGATATGACATCAAGCTCACATGTCGAATGTGTTCTGTGATTTATAGAAAAATATAAAAAAAATTAAAAAATATATAATAAATAAAAATAAAAAGGATATTAATAAATAAACAAAAAGAAGTTGGAAAACAGAACAGTTTACAATGTTTAAATGCTGGCGACAATGAAGGGAAACAGCAAGCGTGGAACAAAAAATTCTAATTGAAAGTAAATCAAAAACAGTAAATGCTCTTTCTACTGATAAGAACCATATGCATGACGTAAAAATGATGTAAAGCACGAGAAAAACCAAATCTAGCAACAAAAAGAATCTGAAAAGTAATAAAAGCCTAAATTGGCAACATAATAATCAAAACAAAGGGAGCTACATTTGGCGAGAAATCACTTTGGGGGTGGATATCATACTTACCTCAAACAGAATAAGCTAATTAAAACTTCTGTTTATTTCCCTGTACAAATTATGATTGACGAAGTGCATGGTAGAATTGTTATTATTATGTATAGTGTTCCCATTCTTAACCGATAGATTCTTAAACTATGTGATAAATTGTAGAATTGACACACTTATTCTTGCACTTCATTCAGTGGCAAAAACAAAAATACCAAGGAATTTAATGAATACCTTGTAAGAGACATAAATATTAGATTTACCCTGTAAGAATTTTAATATGTTTACTTTTTTGCAGACCTCGTATGCCCTGAAAACTGCATGTGCGTTGGATTGTTCATTTCTTGTATGAGACAAAATGCATCAATGTTACCTTACAATCTTCCACAAGAAGTAAGAAAGCTGTAAGTAAAGTTTTATAAATTAAAACTTATACAAAATGTAAGTTACATAAAGTATAGATATATGATTTATAAAGAAAGTATGTAATTCAGAAAATAAATAAATTAAGAATTTATATAAGTTGTTTAATTTCAGTTTCGTTTGGGAATTAATAATCTGTATATACTTTACTTTCTTTAAAGAGCTAAAGAAACATTTTAATAAATATTTTTAAGTAGCTCTGATATTTTAATAAATGAATCCTAGAAATGAATGAGACAAAAACTTTTGAGAGAATTGTATAATATAATTTATATGAAACCAAGTGATGTAAAGCAAAGAAAGAAAAATAAATTTTAAAATTTCACAACCTGGGTATTACTATATTACAAGTTTAATTGCCGTGAATGTGTGTGTGTGTGTCTGGTTTGCAATAATTATACTTTATATTTTCGTATTTCAAGTGAATATTGAATAATCGAATAAAATGTGAAGAAATATAATAAACAATAGCTATAAATTTCTACTCCTTTTTTTAATAAAGGTTCTTATATACTTTTTTATTAAAGAAACCCAAATGAAAATCTCCTTGTGTACTACAAAGTACGCACGAGACTCACATAAGTATATATATATTCCATGTCAAAAAATCTCGAATACAATAAAAATTACAAAGGAATTAAAATTTTTAATGATAAATGAATGCCTGAATAGCAATCATTTCAATACTCCCCACAATATTAAAAGAAACCAGTGCACACACTATGAATAGTTGGCAAAAAGAGGCATTTAATTCGGTTTTGAAAATCATTTTGGCTCTTGCATGCAACAAACCGCTCAGCAAAAAATTTTCAATCAAGCAGCAACATCTTCCATGGCGTTGTCACAAGCACAAAGTTCACTGGTCACGATATTAAAACGTAATAGATAACCTCTGAAATTTTAATGATCAGTTAATATTTGATTCAGGTTAAAATATGGTGAGAAATATGCATATTACAAACGTTGCGAAATTGTTGGAAAACACCTCTTAGTTTACTGTGTCCTTGAGAATGCATCGTATTCAGTATTCCAGTGAACCACTGTTTCTTCCAGAGTAACATGTTTTCAGTAAAGTTTAGGATATAAGACAACACAAAATCAATATTATGAAAAGTGGCTTGCTTAGCCAGCAAGTCTACCTTTTCATTATAGAGGATACCAATGTGTCTTCGAACGTAGATAAAATGAACATTCACAAAAGATTCACGGGCATATAAAATGGTATAAATGTCAACCACCAGTTTTTTTCATAGTACTCGTAAGAATGTCCCGTAGGAGAAAAAAGATAGCGAATTTGTACAAATAAGGTACTTGGTTTCAAGAAATTTATTCTTATTATTACTTGGTAATTATTTGTCACAAAATTTAAACAGTTTTGCGTGGAAAACAGAACATCCATCGGGTGTATTATGTTGGAAAGTCACTCTCGTTTTTATCTTCATAAATGATGAAAGCAAATCTAACCCTTCCACTCAACTTTCTTCTATCAGTGAAACAAATCGTGCTATAATTCCAAAAATATCTTTTACAACTGAACATCTGTCACAGGTTTTTTGACTTAAAAGTGAATCAAACAAGAAATCGGAATTACCTATTTAAGTATTTTTGCTGTCAACATTTTTACAATAATCTTCAGATACTTAAAATTAGGAAGTTAATAGGTGGAAGTTTAGAAACAGTTTAAACTACTTCAGAGCCGATGTTGCTATAACCCTTTATTATACGGAGATGCCTCCTCTGAATATTTTTTAGATGTTTAGATTTCATTTTCTTTCGTAAAGAATTTCCTGAAGCTCTTGAGGCTTCAGAGAGGAGTGAAATAACGTGTTTGTTATAAATTATTTTAAGAGCATGAGTTTCGACACCACAAGTGTTCTTAGAAATTTGCAAAACAACAAAAAGAATTTTTCCGGTTTTATTTATTATTTTAAGAAGCATACAACTTTAATAGGAGCTTATTATCTACTATTATCCCCAAATATATTTGATCCACTTAACCTCTTCAAACGATACATTTATTTCACATTATACATTTACCTCCATTCATTCTTACAATGACCATTCATTCCTACCATCGTAAACTCTTGGATATTCACTTACCTCTATTCATTGTTTTTAATCAAGATTATTCATTCCTACCATACATTAAAATATTGGACATTCATTTACCCCCATTCATTTGTACAGTGACCATTCATTCATACCATTAACTTAACTCTCGGACATTCAATTACCTCCATTCATTCGTACAATGACCATTCATTCATACCATTCATTTTACTTTCGGGAATAAATGTTATCTGGATTACTTAGCATTTCTATGGAGTTATTCTATCTTAACATTCCTTTACCTGAAGAAAGAAATATTATTCAACAATAAAAAATGGAATCATTTATTTTCATATTTTTGTCTATAAAAACAATAGCTCTTAAAGGATAATATTAATATTCCTGTAAGCGTAACATTAATACCCGTCAAAAACAATGCAATTACACGATATTTACCCATTTATCTATTTTTGGAAAAACTTTTTTTTTTTGGAATTTAAAGGCCATTTATCAACCAAAAGTTTGAAATTTTTTTGTTTTGCGTAATAATTTTCCTGTACCTTTTATTTGTGTTCCAATCTATCAGGAGTTTTCTCATATAATTTTCAAATTTATGAATCAGAAATAAGAATCGATGTTTTATAAACGAATCATACATTTTTCGAGTTGTGTATTGTTAACTGCTCTGCAAATTTGGAAATTCTGAATGTTTTTTAAGCTGTTTGATTAATCAATGTAACGCATCTTTAGTTAATTATTTCATAATTTGCAGAGATATTAGACATTATTCACTGAGTAATTTCTTCCTTTCTTCCAAACACTCTAATAATTTTAAAAACTTGTAAAAAATGATTGAAACAGTTTAAGAATTGATTTTTCTTTCGTAATAGTTTTTTATATTTAAAAAAAATTTCTTGCAACTAACTACTAATTCATTTATTTAACCTAGATTCAATTAAAAAAATCACAGAGTGTGTGTTGAAATATCTAATTTACTTGTTTTTCAAAACAAGAAAAATAGATTTTTACTGTAGAACTTTACAGAGACTAAAAATCAATTAAAAGAAAATAATGAATAAAAAGTAGGTCAAAACTTTTACCAAAAATTTTATCTAATATGAATTATGACTCAGATAAAATCAGCGAAGCACTCAGAAAATCGGAATCATATAAATTGTTTCATTTAAAATATTCTTACAGTATTAGTATCCTTCAACGAGTAACATAGCTAAAGAACTGTAAGAAGTTGGTGATTGTATTCAGAATTACTTGGTAATATAGCTTATATATCAAAGTAATTTACCGTATGGCAATACATTAACTGTTTACATAAAAAATCGAGTTATTTAAAAAATATTTTACAATTTTAACTATTATTTTTATTAACGCACATTGTTAAATCTGTTTTTTTAATTACTTTAAAATATAAGTAATGCAACTTTGTTTTCTCCATAGGGATTTCAGTTTCAATAGATTAGATTTGAAGAAAACAAATTTCTCAAGTTTTTGGACTTTAGGAGAACTGTAAGTATATTTGCTACTACAATTTAAGTTAACAAACAACAAATATTTTTAGACATTGGGAAGATTAGTAAATAAATAACAAATAACTAAGCAAAATTAAAATACTTGCTGCTATTTTATGAAAATTTTGCTGATAAACGTTTTTGAAATATTGAAATTTTATATTAAATGGTTAAAGATACTGACTAATTTTAAAATAAATATTTTAATACTATAATAGGGATTCAGAATAAGGTTTCAGAGATTAATAATTTAAAAAATGTAATTTTTTTGAAAAAAGGAACACATCATGAACCCATTATGCTACAAAGGTAAAAAATAGTTTATATGAAAATGAGAAACTATAGATTAAGTAATTAATTTTATTCAAGCTTTCGAGCGTTACATGTATCGAGATGACTTATAATGAATGCATTTGCCATCGAGTATTAATAATATGAATTTCAAATTATTCTAAATAGTCAAATTCTTAATTATTTTAAAATAAACAATTTTTTCTGTAAATTATATTTAGAAACTAAATAAATTTATGATGCGGAAAAAATTCTAATCTCAAATCACATTGTAAAATATGAGTAACATTGAAAAGGTAAGTAAAATCACGAAAAAGGAAATTATAAATAATTCTGTAATCATAAACGGTTGAAATATTATGTTGGCGAATGAGTTCGTCACGTTTTTACCAAAGACTTCTATTTAAACGAAAAACAATAATTACTTCAATAAGTTAATCAATAATATATCCACCGTTGCTGTTTACAAACCTCTCGACCCATTTGTTGATACCATTCCACCAAAAATGGCCTGGTGTGGTGTCAAAGAAGTTGTAGAGCCAGTTTTTAGGATCATCTTGGTGCACTGGGAAATGCTCAAAAAGAATGCCACAGTCAACAAGGAGCTTTACATTGCCCAGCTACACCGCGTGAATGAGGCTATTCGACTAAAAAAAACCTGATAGACATGGTAAACCATACTCCTTCACGACAACGCCAGGCCTCATGTTGCACAAGTTATCAAAGCCGCACTCCAAGAGTACGAATGGGAGGGCCTACCTCATCCGCCGTATTTTTTGGACCTTGAACCAACCTATTACCATCTTTTCGCTTCTTGTCAAACCATATGAAGGGCGTTACCTTCGATAACAAAAAGGTCCTTAAAAATTGGTTCAAGAACTTTTTTGACACCAGACCGGGTGATTTTTGGCGGAACAGCATGAACAAATATGTCAAGAGGTAGAAAGAGGCTGCTAACAGCAACGGCGAATATATAATTGATTAACTTGTTGAAGTAATTATGGTTTTTTGTTTAAATAAAAGTCTTTGGTAAAAACGTTACGAACTTATTTCCCAACTTAATTTAATAAAGAAATCCTGGAAATTGAGTTTATAAGACTGTAATATTTTTACTTCGTTTATCTAATAACATATGTTGAAAGATAATTTTTTTACATTCAATAAATGTAAGTCTAATTTTATGATAAACAGTAAAGAGAGTTTGAATAAAAAATTCTTGTCATTTAATATTTCAATACTAAAGAGATTATGTAATATTTCAATACTAATATATTATGTAATATTTTAATACTAAAGATAAGAAAATGTGATTTGCTATTATTTGTCATACATGCCATTTCCTTCAAAAAGTTTTGTAATGAAAATTTTATCGCAATATTCTCTTATAAGAAGTTATAACCAAAGATGTTACTTTTAACAATGTAGACATATAACTTCTCAAATACATTAATCCATTAAAAAAAATCAATGAATTACTAGTTAAAGAAAAGATTATGTTTTAGCATTCAATACCAATTTTAAAAAAAATTTCCAGTTTTAAAAAAAGTTCAGTGAGTTAATATGTCAAATGAAAAAAAGTGAATATTAAACTAAAATGTTTTTAATTTTGTTTAGTTTTTTTATAATATAATAAATACAGTTAATATATAAAATGTAAATATGTACATCTTTTTCAGTATATTGCAATATAATCATTTAACTGTACTCCCACCAAAGACTTTCCTTCATTTAAGAAATCTCTATAAGCTGTAAGTATGATGCATCACAAATTGTAAATCTTATTTTGAAAATTATTTATTTTTTTATTGCCATTATATTTTAATTATGGATTTGATAGTGATTAATGTGAATATATAATATCTTATACGATATAATACAAACTGGATTTAGTTATTTTATATTATCGCATATTGGATTTAGTATATTTGGCACAGGTGGCGCATAATCAAGGATGTCAAATTCTGAGTTTGGAGACTTTTTTTTTTTTTTTTTAGCTGGTATTTTTTTTTATTAGGTCATACAGATGAAGACCAATAAGAATTATGTTTATAATTCAATTTTGACAACCCTAGTGCTTACGTCATCGCGATCAGATATAAAAAATTTTGTTCCATTTTTGCATTTCATTAGAAATTTTTGCGAGGAAACTTTGAAAAGAATTTTTTTAGTGTTTTATAATTTGCTTGGCATTTTGGTTACTTAAATTCCAGGTTGTATTGCTCTTCTTCATTATTTAAATAATCATTTTTGTATTTTGCATTTATCTTTTTCATTATTTGTCAAAATTGATAAGATTAATTATATCTGTAGCTCAAAATATTGTTTTAAAATGCCAAGGTATTTTTAATTCTGGATTGACGTTCAATTTCTCCGGTGGTAAATAATTTCGGAAACCAATACGAACAAGAAAAATATTCTTATTTTCCAATGTTTTGCTTTTTGTTCTAAATGTTTCATTTTTTAAAAACTTTATTATTAAAATATATATTCACGCTCTTTATTTATCAGGTTTAAATTTAATATTTAGGTAGGAAAAGTTTTTCAAAAACGAATTTATTACTCACAATTACAACATATTTGCACGGTATTACGTCACAATTACGTTATCTTGGCAATATTTCGTTATCGCGAAAAAAATTAAAAATTTGAGACTTTGGATTATACGGCACCAGTGACGTATATTGTAACGTGCTAAAAAGGCGAGAATAAGTACAGCGCATGCGCGCCAGATTCTGCCGCTCTCCTCCTTTCCGATTATATTGTTTTTTGTTTGTGTTAGTAAAGTGTATTCTCAGAGAGCAAACGCACTGGAAGTGCGCTTGTGGCGGTGTCCGCCAATGAGATTGTCATGATCATTAAGTGGAAATTGTTTTAAAAATATTTGTAAATAGTAAAAATTATGTATATACTTAAAATTTATTCTCATCAATGAATTAAATTAAATTTAATTGAAATCGTCATCAATTGCCTTGCTACCTCGGTACGCTACAGCTTTAAATGGTGCCATCGGTGCCGATAGAACTGTTTCGAATAATTCTGAAGAATTAATGAATGATTCTAAGTAAAAGATATTTCTGAGAAGTGTTGTCATCCCGACAGCAGAAGATAAATTGATAGCAACCTGCTATTGATATTTGTTGAGTTTGATTTCGTGGTTTCGATTCCGACCCTTGGAATCAGAAGATTTAGCATCCCGCTATTTTGGAGTGGAAAGAAAAAAGGATTTCCAGTTAAATTCCCGCCCGTGGAATAGAAGAGAAACGGTTAGTTCCAACCCTTGGAAAAAGAAGCTTCCAGCTTGAAGTATTAATTCAATCCATAGCACCCTGCTATTTTGATGTGTTTCCTGTTATGCTCAATTCCATCCAGTGGAATAGAAATATGCTGTTTTGATTCCAGCCCTTGGAACAAAAAAAAAAAAAATAGCTTTCTGTTTGTGATTTAATTCCATCCGAAATTTTGTGACGAGAATCTAAGAAATTTTGCGTTACTTCTGATTTTCGAATCCATCCTGACCAAGTATACCGTTTCGAAATTGTGTATTGAAAATTCCTGTTCCTGGATTCAAGAAAAGTGAGATAATCAAGAAGTGTTGTGTGCGTGTGTTTTTTTTCGGTGAAATCTCGAAAAAAGTGAAAAAAGAAAGTGAAATTTCGTGTGAAAGTGAGAGTTCAAAATCGAAAATAAGTGAAAAAATATATATATATTTAAATATAATTTTTTCATTTGAAGTGTTGATGTAATTTGATAGGAATTATTTTTGGGTTTAAAAACACCGATAAATTGTGTTTGTTATTTTCTAAACTCAGTTAAGAAGTTTCGTTTTGAATGATTAGTGAAAACATTCTTATATTTACATTAGTGTTTTGTATAATAAAATTGTGTATATGATATATAATGTCATCAATTTTATATATTGTTAGTTAAAATTTCTTGCACATTTGCAGAAATATTTGATTAGAATTATTTTTTTATTGGGTACCCTATCCTGTTTAGTTTTGAGTTGTGATGTTATAAATGAAAATCTTTCCAGTATTTTCGTTTTATTGACATATAAGTTTGAGTAAAAATAATAGTTGATATATATCGTATATATGCATACTATTACTGTTAAATTTTGATACCGAATTTCTTTATTTCTTAAAATTCGTATATTGTTATTATTCTTGTATGCAAATTTTTTAGTCTAAGTCATGTTCTAAGTGTATCGTAGACTACAGTACAGGTTTGTACGAATTTTAATAGAATTAATTTCTGCTAAGAGAAAAAAAATTGATTTTTAAGGTATATGATATGTTTTTAAGCCAATTCTGTTTCCAAAAGTGAAACGAAATAATTATATTAAGTATTGAAATTTTATCTTAAGTTTGAATATAATATAAAAGAAATATTTTAAGTTAGATATTGTTTTTGAAATATTTATATATTTTGTGTGCATAATAATGGTAGATTACTTTTGTTTTCCAACTGAAACCGAAAACAAAAAATAATTATGAAATATTATAATTTCATGTGAAGTTGAAACAATCAATATTGTTAGCTAATTATTTGGGTTTTGTTAGAAACGTATTAAATTAGGCTTAGATTAACCATTAACTATGTCATTCTTGGGAAAAGGTAAAAAGCAGGACTTATTAGTTTTAGCTTCGGAGCTCGAGGTAGATGTTGACTCAAACTTATCTGGTATATCTATTAAACAAGCTATTAATAAGAACCCTAACTATGAAGAGGACTTTGTGAAAGAATTATATCTTTCTATAATCGATGAAAGAAAAAAACAAGAACAAATTGAGAAAGAGAGAGAACTTAGAAAAGCTGAAATAGAAGCTGAAGAACGGAGAAGAAAATCTGAAATAGAAGCTGAAGAACTGAGAAGAAAATCTGAAATAGAAACTGAAGAACGGAGAAAAGAAGCTGAAGAACGGAGAAGAGAAGGAGAAAGAGAACATGAATTAGAAAAGCTGAGATTAGAAGCTCAATTGAAACTTACTAATGGATCCCCCAGCGAAGATGCGCAACATTTTCGTAAAGATCTTCAAGGAATGAACCATAGATATGATGTAAAAGAATATATTAGTCTATATTTAATTCTTTTTGAACGCCAGGCACGTCGTGCTCAAATACCTAAAGAATCGTGGGTTTCATATTTGTTAGGCTTACTGCCGTATGAAATCACTCAAATAATTTCACGTGAGCCAGAAGAAGAAGCACAGAATTATGATTATGTTAAAGAAGTTTTATTTAAAAGATTTAAATTGACCCCAGAGAAGTTTAAACAATTGTTTGTAAAACATCAGAAGGAAAATGATGTTACTTCGATAGATTATTATTATGAACTTTATAATTATTTTTATGGGTGGATCAATGGACTTAAAGTTGATACTTTTGAAAAGTTAAGTGATTTAATCCTAACGGATCAGATTAAAAAGAGAGCTTCACAAGAATTTAAAGAATTCTATTTAGATGAATGGGGTAGTATAAACAATTCACTTCATTTGGCAGAGAAATTAGAAGAATTTGAGGACATTAAGAAAACTATCAAACCAATTAATGCTATGAAGAAGAAAACTATTCAACATCAAAATTAAAGATCATATAGCCCTCCTCACAGGTTTGTGAAACGTGATAATAATCATAGGAATGAAAATTTTAAGACAGAGAAGAAAGATCTTAATGAAAGATTTAAAGATAAAAGTTTTGAAAAAAGAAGACTATTGAAATGTTTTGAATGTAATTCTACTGATCATTTGAGACCACAATGCCCTTTAATTAAAAGACACGCCCCTAATTCTATAAATAATGTAGGAGAAGAAATGGTTAAGGAATTACTCAAACCATATACAATTATTGGGAAAGTGAATGGAATTAAATGTGAAATTTTGAGAGATACTGGAGCCACAATAGATATTGTTAGTAGGAAGTATGTGTTGCCTAATGATATGACTGGTGAACATGTTTGGGTACAGCAACCCTTAGATTTGAATCCCACATATTTACCAATTGCACGAATTTTGTTGGAGTGTGATTTAGGAAATGTTATTACAAAGGCTGCTATACAAATGAATTGGATCGTGGTAGATACTTATTAGGAAACCGAACAGCCTCATTAATAGAAGAAAAGAAGGAAAATAAGAATTTGGCAGATGATATAAATAATGTGCAGATTAGAAGTCAGAAACGTATAGAAGAGAAGTTGAAGATGAACTCAAACAAAACAAAAGAAAGTTTGAATACAAATTCCAATGAAGAGGTTGTGGATAGGGAAGAATTAAAAGTTTTACCAGAAGCTCAGTCGGATGATCCTTTAGTTAGTTTCCTTACTTAAAATTGATAAAGGAAAATTCAAAGAATGCCAAAGAACAAGTGAGGATCTCAAACCATTGTTTAAACAGGCTGAGAATATCGAGTCTGGAGAAGTCAATAAAACAAATTATGTAATAAAAAATGAACTGTTACTTAAAAGAAAAGTAGATAAATTAGGACATGAAAATTGTTTATTAGTTGTTCCTAAGGAATTCAGAGAAAAACTAAAACTCGCTTGTCATGAAGGTACATCTGCTCATCTTGGAGTTACTAAAACAAAAGACAGACTAGCTGGTAATTTTTACTGGCCAAATTGTTACAAAGAATTAGAAGAATTTGTAAGGTCCTGTGATCCTTGTCAAAGAGCCGGAAAAGTTGGAGAGAAAAAGAAACTCCTATGAAAGTAGTACCAATAATATCTGAAGTTTTTAGAAAGATAAATATAGATGCTGTAAGTCCTTTGCCTGTTACACCTTCAGGAAAAAAATATATTCTTACTGCTATGTGTCTTGCATCCAAATATCCAGTTGCTGTTGCCTTAGAAGATATATCATCCACATCAGTTGTTGATGCATTACTTCAAATGTTTAGCCGTATGGGCTTTCCTAAAGAGATCCAACATGATCAAGGGACCTCTTTTATGAGCGCTCTAACTACAGAATTTCTTGAGAGGTTTGGAATAAAAATAATACATAGTTCGGTGTATCATCCACAAAGTAATCCTGTAGAAAGATTCCATAGAACTATCAAACGAATTCTTAGAGTATTGTGTTTAGAATCTTCCCCAGATTGGGAGCCGCATATTCATGCAGCTTTGTTTGCTTTAAGAACTATAACTCACGAGTCAACCGGATTCAGCCCTGCAGAATTAGTTTATGGAAAAAACTTAAGAACACCAATAACCTTACTCTATGAACACTGGTTACAGCCTGAAGAAGAGCAAAATTCTGTTGTTGAATATGTTTTAAATCTTATCAATCGACTAAAACGATGTCAAAATCTAGCTGTGGAAAAAATGGAAGAATGTCAAGAAAAGCGAAAGACTTATTATGATAGAAACAGTGTTAAACGAGAATTTAAAGAAGGAAGCCAAGTTCTTGTTTTGGCACCTTCTCCTGCAAATAAATTAGCTGTTCAATGGCATGGCCCAGGAACAATTGAATCTAAAATCTCTGATACTAACTACATTGTCTCTTTGCCAAATAAGAAAGAGAAATCACAAATACATCATGTGAATTTACTAAAGCCCCATATATGTGAATTTACTAAAGCCCCTACAGTAGATCCAACGTTATAAATCTTGTTGAGTTAGATGAAATGAAAGATCCTCCAGATTTAGAAATTGAATTTCCATTTATTGAAAACAACCCAAATATTTTTAATTGTTCTGAATTCATTCAAAAAAAAAATTTAGTAGAGAGATTAAGTAAAGAACAGATTCGAATCTTAAGTGAATTACTATGTAAATATTTTAACATACGTTATTTTATAGTTATGTGGTTAAGCTTATTATGTTTTGTTATTAGTTATTTGAGTATATAATTGTAAGACTTTTGCTCATGTAAAAGTCCTTCCGGAGGGGCAAGGAGTTGCAACGTGCTAAAAAGGCGAGAATCAGTACAGCGCATGTGCTCCAGATTCTGCTGCCCTCCTCCTTTCCGATTATATTGTTTTTTGTTGGTGTTAGTAAAGTGTATTCTCAGAGAGACAACGCACAGGTAGTGCGCTTGTGGCGGTGTCCGCCAATGACATTGTCATGATCATTAAGTGGAAATTGTTTTAAAAATATTTGTAAATAGTAAAAATTATGTATATACTTAAAATTTATTCTCATCAATAAATTAAATTTAATTTAATTGAAATCGTCATCAATTGCCGTGCCACCTCGGTACGCTACAATATTTAATACATCGATAATTCACATGTATCATTCCTCAAAATTATATTGATAATTAAATTTAGAAATATCTAAATTGTTCCGATTTTATGAGTAGTATCATATCGTATCTAACATTATATTCAGAAATAGTTTAGTCTTAAAAAACTGCTTACGAACAAAATGTCATTTTATAGAAATGTATTTATTTATAAGTAACTTTAAACATATTTATATAAGGCTTATAATAGATACTTTTTGTTTCGGTTACAGACGCTTTAAATGTTAGGCAATTTTTGAATTAAAATGCATTAACGATTTACGTATATTAAAAAAAATGAAAAGACACAAATTCACAGAGGAGAAAAATTAATATACATGTTTGAGACAAAAATAATTAAATTTATCATCAATTATAAATTTATTAATATTTATAAAATCGAAATCTTTAATATTTATTACACACACAGATATATATAAATTATTATTTCTTTACACATTTTAGTACATGTATATGTATTTCGTAGTTCTCTAAACTTTTAACAAATGCGTTGTCTTTTGCAGCGATTTAAGCAACAACAGATTGACATTTATATCATCTTCTGCATTTGAAGGGTTAACAAATGTGAGATTGCTGTAAGTTAATTTATTTTATTCAAAATCTTTCTCAAGTAATTAATTCAATTAAATATTTTTAATGGATGTTTAAAAAATATGAATTTTGGTTTACTGTAATTTTAAGGTTTTAATTATTTCACTGTACATATGATCTGTTTCCCTTATGTACTCACAGAAGGTAATTCAAGAAAAATATCCTAACACAACTGTTTTAGATATTATCTTTAATTTAAAAAGATTATGTACAGATTTAGAATCCTTTCTAAAACTTAAAGTCAATTTAAAATCAAATCAGCCTTCATATACAAATTGAGACCATATTTATAAATAAGGGTCTATTTCTGGTACACGAATCTATAACAACCAAATGAAATCAATACTGCGAAATTATTTATTCGCTAGAGCCTTTTCATTTCTAAGGTGAAGTCTTTAATATAATGTCTAATCAAGCCATTATCACATTGTGAATTGTATATTTCCGATGATTAATGTAATCTTATAAAAATTTTTGTTTTAGCTATATTTTGTTTATATTTTTATAGGGTGCTCGAAAATAATCCAACTATAACTGAGATTGAATCTGAAGCATTCAATGGATTAGCAAACTTGCCAACATTGTGAGTATAAATATTATTTTCTAAAAATATATACAATCTTGCTAATATAATTCAAGAATCGAAACTTTATATGCTTAAATGTTTTTATTAACTAAATTTGGAATACCTATTTTTCATCCACTTCCATTTGTGGAAGCATTGAATTAGTTATAAATCCAATATTCTGTACTTTATTATGAGGAAAATTTCATTATTTCATTTCAGCTCTAACTATCTAATTCATTTATATTTTCTTTCATGATACAAAAACTTTCATTAGTTTTGTTCTATTTTAGAAATTTAACATCAGAGAGAGAGAGAGAGAGAGAAAAGATTATTTATTAAGTAGATTGCTCAGTTAAAATGTTCAATTTTACAGCATACCTCTTTGTTTATTACCGTAGTACTTCTTTAAAGCTTGAGACTGTTAAAACTCTGAATTTTGAAATAAATGATCTCAAATTATCTTTGTTGATCTAGTCTCTGAGAATGTCTTCATATATATGAAATATTCTTAAAATACAATGTCTTTGTTGATGTAGAATGGAGAAAAAGTTAATTGTCGTCATGATTACTTAGTCAATGTTTGTTAAGTGCTTTAATATTTAAACAATTAAATTCCATTGTACTAACTTATGAATTCTCAGTCCATAAAATGTCATCAGGGAGAAAAGATAAATATTTTTGAATGTTTTTTTTTATAAAAAATATTAAACGTTTACTTCAAAAATTAAATTCATTAAAAAACTTACTAGACCATACTTCTATAATGTTATTAAATTTTTGATATTTTTCAACAGGAATTTGACTGGTATTTCCTTGAAAGTTCTGAGACGAAATACTTTTACAGGCATGTCAAGTCTGAGAACTCTGTAAGTATGAGTCATCAATATGTCTTTGATTTATTTTCTTCCAAAATTTTTCATATCATATTTAGACCTAAAGTATGACAAAAATGTTTAGACTACTGAGATTAGTTTCTAACACACTATGGAATTATTATTTGTGATCCTGTGATTTATGTTTAATTATGACTCTTTCTCTGAAATTATAATACTTTCTTAGTTTTATATAATTTAATCAGTCAATTTAAGAAATGAAAATAATAAATTATTTATAATTTAAATACAAAAAATTACACTTTTAAACTTGTTAATGAAATGCAAATTTTTCTGATACAATAATAATGAATAATATTTTATTGAACTAGATAAAATATTAGTTATGCTTCAGTGTATAAATTAAGTATACCTTAATAAATTTCAATTTTTGTCTATTAATAGCTAATTGCGGTGATGAGTTTTCAATAAAATATTTTTTCAAGCCGAGTTAGTTTATTGTTGCTTTTTATAAACATAATTTTTATCTTTAAAACTTGAATTTTTAGCAAAACTAATTTTTGGTGTTTTTATCAACCATGAAATTTATAATTTATAAATACATCACTCATGTATATTGTTCTTTTGATTTGAAAAAAAAAATCTTTTAAAAAGGAAAACCAATAACTAGTGATGTTCATACTATTAAACGTGCATTTTAAAGCATTGAAGACTATGAATACTTGGTTGAAGGAAATAAAAATGAATGCATGAATATAAAATGAAAAGGTAAAATAGAAATATTTAATTAGTAAGATGTAATTTTATTCTAGTTAAGAGAGAGAAGTGCAAAACGTGCTCGTAGAAATTTGACAGTCTCTGATGGAGAAGCAAGTTGAAATACTTCAATTAAATTGGAATTTAGATATTATTTTGAGAATTAAAATTTTGCATTTCAAGCTATATCTTCTATAATTCAAAATCAGAATGAAAATTGAGTATAACAAGCAAGGGTATTGTTTCAGACTGATCAGCAACAGTTTATGAAGCAAATCGCTTAAAAGAAGCTTTAAAAAGAAATAATAATCATTAATTTTTTCTAAAACGTGAATGTTTGAATTAATGTTGTTGAGTGATACTATATGGATAAATTATATTACTTTTATCATCTTTATATTATCAGAGTCTGCATGTCGACTTTATTTTCTTGTTCATTGTGAAAAGTACGCACACAAATTTATGCACATGTTATTTAAATATTAAAATTGTAACATTTGTTTTATTTTTATATAGAATACTGGCACATATATTTTTGATTAAAAATTACGATTATTTATATAAAGATCTTATACTCCAAATTTATTATTTTTAGGAACCTACAAAGTAATAATATAGAAAGAGTAGAAAGTGGTGCATTTGTTGGTTTGCATTCAGTAACTGTATTGTAAGTAGATTACAAAAAATACTTCTAATACATTTATTAATCGTTTAGTACTATTAAAATGTTTAATGCTATTAAAAAAATGTTTAAATAAAAAATAATATTAACACAATCGCTGCCACCAAAATTTATATACCCATCCTGAGAAGCCGAATTTAAAAAAAGTGTTTTAATGATTAAAAACGTTCCTTATATTTTAATAATAAAAACAGAAAAAGAAAAAACCTTTTATTTTCGTGTCTAGGACAAAAAAATTTCGGACGCTTTAGAGCGTCAGAGGCATCTTACGCACAACTTATCATCTGTATGCTACTGACGCTCTAGCGCGTCTTATCATCTTTCTGCGAAATTATTGACACATTACATAAAGTCACAGTTTAAAAGAAACAAAATACTTAATTGGATAAAGAAAAGTCAAATTTATGAAAACATACCAAAAAAATATTTTCAAATAGTTAACACAAAATACAGATATTCGCATTGTTGAATAATTCCTACTATTTCAAAATGTTGCAGAAAAATGAAAATTATAAAAAATGCTCATAATTGCCTGTCGAATGCTCAACTCTGAAGATTATAAAACGTAACAAATATTGTATAATATACATAAAAACAACATAATAGAAAATGAAAAAAAAATTAAACTTATTACAAACAAAATGTCAGTGTAGAACAGTACTGCATCAACATATTATTACTTATGGTACATTTCACATCAGTTCAAGCAGTATCCTGGTTTGTCGGGACAGTCACGGCACCTCATACGTGGTGTCCGTGCGTTTGCCTTGAAAGGCACAAGATTTACACCTTTTTCTTTGTATTTTGGTTTTGCCAGATGCAAGTTCTCTTTTCTCAGGAGTATGCCTGAGATTCTTTGGAGTCGGCTTTTGTTCGTCTGTTGATGGCAAAAGTGATTTAACAACGTTCAGTCGGTAGTCATAAAGTGGTATTTTTTCCGGAATATTTATTATAAAGAGCATGTGAATTCATTAGCATTACTTCAATAATATGAAAGAAAAATTTTTTATACCATCGTAGTGATTTTCTGACCGAGAGATATGACAGCATTTGATCTTGCCGATCTACACCAGACATAAGCGCATATTTGATGATTGGCAAAGGATTCTGCTTTATTTCATTTCGTTTATTTAAAATGTCAACCATTTCATTTTTGTATTCCGTAGAAATATAAGACACTTCATGCTTATGTTTCCAATTTTCCGATCATTACCCCTTGACAATATACCTTTCAATAGTATCGCCTTTTCGCAATTTAGTAAACTGAACATCTTATGGAGTGTTTTTTCGAGTGGTTCTCAATGCACCTGTGCAGTGTCTTCTTATCTAACAGTAACTTGGCTAAGTCAAAGCTATTATTATAATTGTCCATGAAAACATGGTGACAGACATTTAATTTTTCATTCAGTAAATGCAAAACAATTTTTTGTGTATGGTTTTGCCCTCCATAGTCGTCTAATAAACCAATATACATTGCAATCTTTTGCACTATTCCACTTGATGTGCTCAAAATATAAAGTTCTATACCGTACTTATATCTTTTATTCTTTATGTATTGGCGAAACAATAATCTACGTCGCCAGAGAACCATAGATTCATCCAAAGAAAGTTCGCTAATAATATATCTCGCATATTCTTTCGTTAAAAAAATCGATAACAAGGCATATTTTATATAATATATAACAAGGCATATTTTATATAATATATAACAAGGCATATTTTATATTATATATAACAAGGCATATTTTATATAATATATAACAAGGCATATTTTATATTATATATAACAAGGCATATTTTATATAATATATAACAAGGCATATTTTATATAACAAGGCATATTTTATATACTATATCGATATAAGGCATATTTTATATAATATATAACAAGGCATATTTTATATACTACATCGATATAAGGCATATTTTATATTTCCAGGTTCGCTATTTTTTGCATTTTGGAAAAAATAGGGAACCTGGAAAAACCTGGATAGTGAATCTGTAAAATTAGTAAAAACCGATTTCGGCTAATGCTATTTGCAATGCCTGTATTATGATATAATGGGTCCTTGTTCCGGCAATCCTGAATTCTATTCATTCTTACTGTCCCCATTTGCAAGAATGCTCCCAGAAGAACTAAAAATTCATCCACTTTTAAATCTTTCCAAATCGTTATTCGTGACTTTTGTTTCGTTTTATCGCTTTGTTGTATTTGTTGTATTTCTAATGCGTAACCATTTGTTTCTTCGATTATTTTTTCCAGAAATCCTTCAGTGAGGAAAAGGCGAAAATATCCTATAGAAGTGCTTTCAGTTGGCTGTATTAGCAAGGGCTCAGATTGTGTAAATGTATGACTTACCATGCAACTTGAATCCGTTTTCCAGGCAACCTGTTCGATTGCTGGTAATTCTTGATCTTCTGTGTCAGAATCCGACATTTCTAAGCTATCCACAGCGACATCACTATCTTCTTCCGATTCGCGCGTAGAATCCCAACCGTAATCTTCATCGTCTACGTTGTCATAATCAGAAAGATCACTCTTTTCTAGTAATTCTAATATTTCGGTGACAGTCAGTTTTTTATTTACTTTCCTTTTCATAGGCTGTGAAGGTCTTGCAATACTTGTACTTTCCGCCATTTTTAAAAATGCACATAAAAAAAATTTAAACACAAAACTTAAAAACCAAGCACTGAAAATATAAAAATAATGCTTCATTAACCTGCCGCAAAAACCTCATTTTCAACCTACAAATCCGAACTAAAAATAAAGTAGTTTACTTATCATACTCGATCGTCATCTCAAAGCGTCGCCGGCATGGGAGGTAGCGCCACGCTGACGCGCGTCAGTGGCAGCGAATGTGTTAAAATATGACTTTTATTGATACATTGCAGTTTCTTAAAATTATTTCATATTTCAGAGACATTAAAGGAAATGATATTGTTGACTTTTCTGCCAATATATTCAACGGCCTTAAATCCTTAGAGTACCTGTAAGTATTTTCAGTTGAAAGCTAAATTTCTTTTGATTAAGTAAATGATTCAAAATATGTAAATTGTTTTATATTAGACATTTTATTGTAAAAGAAAAGAAAATGTTTTTTTTTCAACTATTCATATAAATATTACAATTTTACTCATAACAATGCATGTTCAGTAACCTTTAAATTTACTAATTAATTTGTAATATTAGATCATTATCCCTTTAACTCCATCATTTTGTATATTTTAGTTTTTTAATTTGAATATTAAAATTTAATCAAAAATATATCCTTTGTTACTACTAACTTAATATCAAATTTTGAGAGTATAAGTTTGAATCTATTAATTTCCGTTAATAAATATTATAATGCTTACAAAAAAAACTTTGGGGTTACCCGTTTCTAGCACATATTTATGAAATGTTTGTTAAATATAAATAAATATTTTAGTTAATATAAAATAATTAATGTAAATGTTAATAATGAAAAATAAATAAACTCATGGTAAATGAATGTAAAAATAGTATAATGAAGAAATGTATTAATATCATTATAAAAAGAAAAATTAATTAAAATAATAATAATAACAAAGGATTTTCTTTGTGAGCTGAAACATTGTAATCAAACATTCTCTCAGAATTGGAAAATAGTGGAACGGATTTGCAACCTCAATATCAATAACGTCAATACATATAAATTAATATTGATTGAGCATTAAAAATTTATCATAAAACTGACTTTTATACATTAATGGACAAAAAACATATTAAATAAATGGATGCTTTACCATTATACACCTGCTTTTGATTCTAAAGAAATAGTATGTTATTTTTTCGGCGACGCAAATATAATATGATGTAGATACGGTGATTTTTTGCCTCAGTTTTATTTTAGGTTCAAAATATACTAAATAGAATTTTTTTGTGCAAAACTTGACTAAAATGTGATAAACTATAGTAAACAAGCTAAATGTACTTAATGCCAAAGATTGCTTGGCGAATATTTTGTACGTTAAAAGAAGCATTACGGTCACAAATCACCACTGGCAAAAAACTTAATACAACAAAATTTAATTTTGTCTCAGAGAAAAAGGATATATATTTATATCATACTTACGCAATTGATTACCAATGCGATTGCAAAATAGTTTCGGTCAGAAGTAAACATTGGAATTTAAATAAGTTTTATCAATAAGTGATAATCGCGTTTAGTTTATAAAAAAAAAAAAAAAAAAAAAAAAAAACCATAAACGTAAGTAAAATATTTCTACTATTTTTAATAGTTTCTGAAAACGTAACCTTTTTAAGCAATACATGATGCAAATGGATTATTTATGACAATAATTTACGATCTTTTCCTTTCCCGTTATGGCGATCATTAAAAGAGATGGGAATTAATAATGGAAAAGTACCAATAAATGATTACAACTTGAAAAGAAATAAAGATATTTCCAAGTTATATTTGATATTGTTATTTTTTTTAACCCATTTTTTTTCATATTTTAGAAAATCTTTTTAAAACATAAAAAATCCTTTTTTAAGGAGAGATATAATAACATATAAGCAAATCAGTACGTATATAATCCAATTATTTAATTGTTTTACACTTTCAGATACAGTGATTCCTACACTTTTTGCTGCAAAGCTTTCACACAAGTTCCTCTAATCAACTGCTTGCCGCCACCAGATGAGATATCTTCATGCGAAGACCTTATGCACAGTCCAGTGCAGAGATCTTTCCTTTGGGTGTTGGGCGTAGTTGCCCTGCTCGGTAACCTCTTTGTCATCATCTGGAGGCTCAAGATGAAAGATTCCAGCAGAATCAGCTCAACCCTCATCCTTAGTCTCGGGTGTGCTGATTTCCTGATGGGCGTCTACCTTATCATCATCGCTAGCGTCGATGTGTACTACAGAAGCATATACATTGAGAATTCGGATAAATGGAAGAGGAGCACACTTTGTAAAATATGTGGCTTCCTTTCCACAGTATCCAGCGAAGTGTCTGTCCTCACTTTAGCCTTCATCACAGTGGACCGCCTCATTTGCCTCTGCTTCCCACTTTCCCAGAAGAGATTCAGCTTGCAGTTCACTTACAAACTTATCATGTCGTCATGGATCATAGCTGCTGTCATGGCTACCGTTCCTTTGGTGGTTGAACCATATTTTCAAGGGCGATTCTATGCCCGCTCCGGGGTGTGTCTGGCATTGCATATCACGAATCACAGGCCAGCCGGCTGGGAGTATTCTGTAGCAATTTTCTTTTGCATGAATTCCATTGCCTTTATTATCATAGTTTCATCATATTTGTACATGTATTATACCATTAAAAAATCATACCAAAATATGAGTCGTCTAATGTCTCGGCATTCGAGAGAAAGTAAAATTGGTAGACAAATGGCGTTAATTGTTTTAACAAATTCAATGTGCTGGTTTCCGATAATTCTCATGGGTCTATTGGCTATGTCTGGAGTCAATATTACTGGTAAGAACTTTGACCCTAAATTTTTATTATTATTCATTAAAATTTAAAAATTTTTTCAAACTATTAAAAAAGTTTAAAATTAAGAACAGAGTTGATGCATTTGCTTATATAATCGTTAAATATGTTAGCATACATTATAAGAAGTAAATTAAATTTATAAGTTATATCGTTAATACATATGTTAATTGCATAGAATTCTTATATAGATATATGTAATTATATTACATTAAAATATATTTCATTTATGCTTTTTTAAAACTGACTAAATATATTCTCTTGCTAGATAGGAACGAACAACTGTTATTTGTGTCAATAATTTCACAGTCATCAAATATAACTATAAGTACATAAAACAATACAATAATTAAGCTTAAAAATAATTTTTATTGTAACTTAAATTTCATATTATTAATATATACATTGCTCAAATAAATTAAGACAGCACACAAGGCTTTTTTTATCAAAATTATATCAATAATTATTGTCGAACTAAGCATTCATATTTTAAAGCGAAGGAGAAAATAAAATGAGAAGAAAACTTCACATGCAAATCATTGTTCGTGATATTTAAACTCATGTAAGGGAAACAACTTCAGAAATCAGACACCTTTTGCCTATGAAAGAAAATTAAAATTTATTTATCTTAATCCGTGGCTTCTTTCATTCTCAATTGATTTGAATATGGATAAAATCCAAGAAATACATCGAATGTTATTGCCAGGTTATAAAGTAAGGAATGTTAAACATTGACCAGGAAATGTCTTTCAAGGTATACCACAGCAAATGATGGCCGATTTATATTAACAACTCCTCGAGACAATGAATATCACAACTCAGCTGCTCTTTTGACTACAAGATTGTTGAAGAAACCGAAATCAACTCTAATAAGATAGTTTACATATTATCAGGTCAGTGGTGGGTATTACATTTATATCAAGATACAATAGAGAACAAAAAAGTTGGGTTGCTGAATACTGATCTTGAAAGCAAAGTTGTTTGAGTCAAATTTCTGTTGATATCCGATTTAGTTCAGTATGTGACACTAGACGAGTGCTTAGAAAGAACTCATAATAAACGTGCTGGTTGAGAGTGAGGCTAAAGTCGGGATAAGCAGATGTATGCATTTGAATTGTTTTTGAAGTAACAACTTCATTATTAAAAGATATGCAAATAAGATATTGAGGACTTACGTCGTCATATAAGGCTGCAGCCATTAGTAAATTCTTACTTTTAATTCAAGCCAATGAAAATATATCCTATAATTCGTCTTGAAAAGTAAATATTTGAAACTAAAACAATAGAGCATATGGAGTGGTTATTTGAAATAAATCCTAGAGAACGCTAGATAACCCAGATGAAACTTTGCTGCGAGATTATATCGATGTTTTAATGTCTGGATCTTGTAGATTCCTCTGCTACATTGAAATAATATTCCACTAATTGTTATCAATAATATCATTGCATCGACACAAAACAAAATACAAGTATGTTATATGTATCTTTATATACGCTACATTAAATCTCAAAAACTGTCCATTTTATGCTTATGCATCTCTGTCTTTTAAAGCTTTCCTTTTTTCTCATTCTCCTATGTTATTAGCAGTGTATATTTTTGTGAAATCTCTCAGTGGGTTGGATCATAGCAAAGCCCACACTCTTGACGTGAATGAATTTGGTTGGCGATAATTGTGGCTTGCGCCAATCTTGATAATCCTAGTTCGATACACTAGATATGGTACACCAAACTATTTCCGGAATTTCGTTCTGACTTGGCGCTTATTTTCAGTTTTTCGCCAAGGTTGTGGGTTTTTCTAGGATGTTTACCCCGACAAAATAAACAACTGAAAAGCAATCCAATGAAATATATATTTTATAAAGTATATTCATTTGCAAAATTTGAATTTGGTTTTAGGAATTAATATTTTTTACAATATTAAACAAACTGTGTGTGTGTGTGTGTGATCAAAAACTAATATTCTTTATATGAATAAGTTAATATTTATTTTTAATTAGTTCTCTCTCTCTCTGTAACGCAAAAAAAAATATGTTATACATATTTTTTATAAATTATTTTCTAAAAAATATGTTCTGCAAAAAAATTACGCTTTATCGAAATATGCATACTTCTTCATAAAAGTAAATAATTAGTTTCTGATTAAATCATTAAAATGTAATGAAATTGCCAGAATAAATTCAAAAATATTATTTTTGTTTATTTTTCATAATTGATGAGATAAAGATTTCATGTTTTTTTACTTTTAGTTAAATTTTTCAAAAATATGTACAATAAATTTTAGTTATAAAACTCAAGTTTATGCTCTTAGTATAATTTTTAAATGAATTTAATATAATTTTGCATAAAGAAAGTTCTAATAACTTAAATTAGAATACATTATATTAAGACTTAAATGCGTTATGATATACTCCTGAAAAATCTCTTATATTGAAAAGTATCAAATAAACTCAATTTATCTCATGAATTTAAGTATAATATTTTTATTTTTCTCAATATTAGATGTAAAAAATAAGATCGAATTTAAGTCAATATAATATTAAAAAATGTGTGTGTGTGTGTGTTAACTATTTTTTAAATTGAAAATAGTTTACCTCATTTTTTTTTAATCATAAGTTAAGAGAATTATATCTTCTAAATCAAAAATTCCTGACTTAAGCAATCATTTTTGCTTATTTCATATTTTGAAATTTAGAACTAAATATCTTAATACTTAACAGTTTGATATGTAACGTATTATCATTAAACATCGAATTTGATATATGTTTTAAGCTTACTCTGAGAACGTTTTTTATGCAAAAACTTCAAATAAAATGTTTAAAATTTATTTTGCTTAACTTTTTACACAAAGTACTGCCTATACTAATCAACTTATTGCAATAATATAGGTCTAAATACATGCACTTCTATTTTTAAGGTGAAGCTTATTCGTGGACAGCGATATTTGTTCTTCCTTTGAATTCAGCAACAAATCCATTGGTATACACCATTTCTTCCTTGCACTTTCATAAAAGCTTGCTTTCAAGATTTGGGTTAAGTAATAAGGATTTAAGAGGTTCATATGTTAGTAAATTCACAGGTTCACGACCACGTAAGTATATTATTATTATTGTGAATATATTTTTAATGATAATATTTAATTCTCTATTGTAAGATGTTTTATATGGATTAATAAACAGAAATAGACAAACGTTTTGCATAAAAATAGTTACGTAAAATGAAAATTTTAATCAAAGTCCAAATTTTCAGAAATGTCAATTCTTCAATGTATTTGACTTTCAAATACTGTTTTATGATTTTAATAAAATTTTTTTAGTTATCAGTTGCATTTTAATGGAATAAAATACATAGAAAATTATGAAAATTATTTAAATTACTAACTGTACTAATACTAATGCATAACTAAATTAATTTTTAACGATTATACATCATACATGCAATACATTGAATTTTTGTATGTTTTTTTATTATACAGACATATAAAAATATTAGAATAATCTTTGCTGTAAGTATGGTAAATTTAATGTGCTGTGAGTAGCAATTATTTTCTAAAACATTTCTATAAAATTTCAGATTATAGGGAGATCTTAATAAATAAAGTATATGAGCTGTTTTCGAATCTATTATTTCAATTTGAAAATTTGCTTCAATTTTAATAAAAAATAAGCTTAACGCAGAAAAAAGTTAGACAAACATTTTCTACCTGCAGAAAATTTTCAGTGTGTGCATGTGTGTGATGTTTAGTACACATTCACATATATATGAATAACAAGCTTGAATGTTAATGATACGTTTGCTTTGTTGGGTTAAATGAAGAATAATATTTGATACAGAGCTATTATATTATGCTAAAGAAACTAAACTTGTGGCACTGTAGCATATTTGTCATCCAAGGCCTACAGTGTCGACATCTGCTTTCTTGACCGAGGATCCTGGGGTGTGGATCATATGTCTAAATTTGGTGGTCAGTGTTCCCAAAAGTACTTGCTACTCTATTTATCAACCACTGAAGGAATAAAAGGCTGATTTATCCATCCCAAGGCTTATATATATATATATATATATATATATATATATATATATATATATATATATATATATATATATATATATATATATATATATATAAATAAACTTCGGACCTTTGCCTTGGGCGCTCGATGCGCTACCATTAAGCCGGGCTTCATTAAATTAAGCATCACAATATTAAATCTTCCTCTTATTAATTTATTACATGTAATATAGTATTACATACAACACATAAATAAGAGAGCTAAAATCGCCAATGCTATTGATGAAATTTTATGTACTTCCAATCTTTAAAATTTCTAACAATTTAAATTGTGCTGGATTATCTTAATATCGTGTTGTGATTTCTTACTGCGATAAAGAGCTTTTGCCACAGTTAATTATAATTGAACTATCATTCCTTAATTCAGTATTATTAAATTTTCATATATTTGACGATTTTACATTGAGTAATTTTTTATTGTTTTTGATATTATTATATATTTATACACATATTTATTCTCTTTAGATGCAGAAAAAAGCAAAAGGTTAGTACTGCGAGATCAGTTAAATTCTAGACCCTTCAAGCCTCCTCATGGTTACGTCAGTCTTCTTCAATATTTGAGAACAGTTCCTGGTCTCAGACCAAGACACTTGCTGAAAATCGCTACTGCCATCTGCAGGACTTTGACTGAATTACATGCAGGAAGTTATGCTTTGGGTGGCATCGATGTCAATGCAGTGTTTGTTAGTCAGAATTCAGTAAGCTAAAATCAATTATTTTCTAAGGCTAGATTTATGCTATGAATGAAAATAATAAATAATATCGCTTTCTAATAAAACCAATCTCAGAATATAAATTCAAAACATTTTTTATTGAATTCTCAAAGAACATGATCTTATATTTCTTTATTTCTATATCGGTATTGTTTTGTATAAAGGCAGATGGTATATGATAATAATCTGAACACGGGATTTTTATTTTATAAAAAATTAGAAATCTAATTTAACATTAAGTTTAATTTTTAGACATCATTTGATTGTAGAAAATTTTTTTTAAAAATAACTCCATATAGAAAGTTGAATTACATATTAATTATGTATCTCAAAGTACAAACGCAGTAAATTTAAGGTAAATAAATTCTTGAACGAATTTTATATTTTGTCTTTTATAACAGATATATATTTAAAATTCATAATTAATAAATACGAGGGTTGTTGTATGAAGAATGTATTTCCTAATAAAGAAAAAGATATAGTGAATTGAAATTGATATCTTATTATTTTTCAAAATATTTTCTATGAAGAGCATACAATTTAAAATACATTTGAATTAATTTTCAAATCACTTTTCCATTCAGACCGAGTAGAAAAGTGCTATGAATCTTCAAAACATGTGTTTCACAAATGAATTAACTACTTCTCTAATATCAAAAACCGTTGATTACGTAATTCATTTTTAATGTGTAGAAATGAAAAAGCCAATGGATAACAAACCAAGATTATATGATGGATTACTCTTGAATTTCACGTTTTAGTTCGATAAAAATTTATTTTACTTGAATCGATATTTGCTGAAGATCATATTGTCGTGTTATTGAATTATAAGCCTCTCATTTTTTTTTTCTAAAATTTTCCAATAATTCCTAGCAAGAAAATGGTCAAGAATCTCTCAAAATAGACCATACTGCGTTATCCTAACGTCACCATTGTTATGTGACCGATGTCAAAGAAACAGACAACCATTTCATTCGATATGATTCATTAACAAGTAACTTTTATTGAATTTGTCACAGTTTGGAAGTCCCATATAATTTACTCCTGTTCTGTCTCGCGCTCATAATCCATAAGTCGTAATCTGTGCACGTTTTATAACAGTAATGTTGCATCTAGAACGTACTTTTCAACGTTACCATTGCACCTTTCGACATTGCCCTTCTTTTGAATGTTCTTGAGATTATGTAGCATCAAATGCGAACAAATCTTATTTTGATAGCAAATTATCCATGTAATATCCTGTTGATGTTTGTCATACTAATGACCACAGATACCTCAAATATCGTGGTATGTCACACTGTCGATCTTGCTTTATCAGTTCACGTACAACATCAATATTTTCTTTCATTAAAACTGATTTTGCAGAATTGTTACGGAATTCTTCCCTGAAAGAGCGTCTTCCATGATTGGATTTTTTATACCAGTTTTTTTACATTGCTATAGAATGATCTCTATGACTGCATAAAAATAATATGTTAATCGAAACATTTTTGTTTTGATATAAACTTTGTTTAAAAATATAAGAAAATGACACAAATATATTTTTGCGTCTCCTCTAGTTTTTTCCGAGATTTTTTTAAATTAATGTAAGCAAAACAAATTACTCTAAAGTCGTAAAACATTCTAAAGAAATTATAGCTTGGAAACGTAGGTAGTAACCTAACAATACTTACTGTTGCCAAACACAGAAATATAAATATTAACCTGCTTATGATGCTTACTTGATAAACTAATATAAACAATTTAAAAGATGTATTTAAACCATATTCATTGTTCTTAGAATTTTGATAGGTATTGTAAATGTAAAAAGATACTTATTGTGAATGCATAAAAGTACTGTAATTTACAATTCTTATTGTAATAGCATTATTTATTAATCAATTTTGGTCATTACAGTGTAGAATATTTGGCACTTTTTAGATTTTACTCATATGATATTGATGTATGTATTTATTTAAAATATGTGTCAACATAAATATATTATAATTGTTTTATAATATTTTACTATTTTCTACAGGATTCAGATGAAATACACGTGTATGTTCCTGATTTTAATGCATACAAGATAGCTTCTTCTCCAATCAGTGGGATGCCGGATGACACCGCTGTAGACATGGAAGAATTTGGCCTGTTAGTAAAGAAGATGCTTCGAGTGTATCATGTTGTTTCTAGGTCTAATGACCCTATGCAAGGAACTGCCTGCTGATGAATTTAGTATGCAGTAAAATATACCGTTCGTATGTTTAACTGAAGATACATTATATGACCATTTTGGCTAATCAGTTTACCTTGTGTGCACTGAATAAAGTATTGTTAATACAAAAAACATTTTTTACCCTTCAAGTTATTAATTATATGTCAACGCAATAATAAAACTAATAAAAAATGATTAATACATTTATTTCATGTTATATTTTTTTAGTGTATCAAAAAAAAATACGTTGCGTACATTCAATTAGTATTTTGGTTATGAGTTGTTTCAATTACTTTTAACATGAATGAATGAAAGAAATAATTGAACTAGAAAAATGATTGATAAGATTGAATAAATTTAATTTATTATATGTACACGCATATTCAAAATATACTTCAATGTGTACATTGGTTTTAAATTAAAATTCCTTTGAATTAGTGGAAATTAATTTTTAAGTGCCTATGAGTACAAACACATATTGTATCAAATAATATAATAGAATAATATGTAAATATAATATAATAGACCTATCTAATCTACTAGACAAACATAGTATAACATACAAATATAATATAGGTTGCACTTCAGTATCAGAAACCATAAGGCTCAGGAAATTTTCGAAAATAATTTTATAAAGAGGTTGACTGAAAATGTCCATCATTAGTATACACGTGAATCCCATCATTTTGAGAATTCTTTGGTTCCACTATTTCAATTTGAATGTACCTAATATAAAGGTTGAAACAGTTTTGTCCAAAGTATAGAATATATTTTAAGAAATTGCTAACACTTGAGATATTTTGTAACAGTAATTAACTTCACTATATAAGAAACATTTGGAAGTATTCTTATATTTAACATTACTCTAAGTGCATGCACACAAATATTGTGCATACCAGCTGTTTAAAATCAAATGCAATAATGTTTGTATGCATATGTTTAATTAAAATAATATAATATTGATTCAGATAATGATAATTCATTGCAAATTTTTAATTATAATAATGGCTTTTTTTCTCTACGTGAAGTTAATATTTCTTCCTCACGTAATAATAATAATAAACGATACTTCTATATGATATTTTTGATCTGAACTATGTAAATACATATATACTGTCAAGAGATGGAAATCTTCACCTCACTGGAGAGTGATAGTACAAAAGCTTTCTAGAGATTTAGTTAGAGACATTAAATGTCTCCTTGTTCAAAGAGTTTAAATGAAGTATATATGAGGCTGTACAGTGAAAAAGCATTTTTTTTTTTGTAAAATGGCGTTCAGTTATCTCGTATATTCACGAGAACAAACAGTATAAATTTGGAGGAATAAGACTAAATTTATAAAAAAATATTTCATTAACATTTCAGAAAATTCCTGAAATTTATCAAAAATCACGAATTTAAAAAATTCCTGAATGCTGTGAATTGTAGAAAATCATAGAATCATCTATATTATAAGAGAACAAGTAGTAGATAATTTGATAAATCATATGAAGAATTGAATCACTTATTTTCTTGATGTAATTTGAAATGCTTATAGAAGAAAACTTTGTATTTATTATTTTGGTCCATAATATAGTATTTTGTTTAGTATTGCACAGGTTCTAAAAGTATACTCCTTAAGTAAAATATTTTCTTCATTTACTAAAGATTATTTGCTGATGCGAAGATAATATTTTTTTAAAGAAACCCATGTCATTCAATTGGCCTGATAAAATTATATATATTTGAAATAATTCGTATTTTTCATCTTCAGCGGCAAATACAAAATGCGCGCGCATACACACACATTTTTTATTTTTCTTCGGTCTTTGTCGAAAATATAGTAATTACTAGATTTTTACCACTTTTTCAATAAAAACTGGTATAATATCTAACTAGAAATACACTTAATACCTTAACTATAAAAAATTATATTTATATAGTAAAGGTGTCATATTATCAATATTTAATACCCTTTAATTAACAAAAGTACGAAAAATGTTTTAGCAGAAATAGCAGTCGCTATTTGTAATATAAGAGGATAAATACACTGCTCAAAATAATTAAAGGATATTGTAAGTCTTTCATAAAATAAAAGTAGAAGAAAATTTTTTTTACATAAAAGGGAAGAAAAGAATGACGAATGCAACTTTATTTTACCTCACCCAATGCAAATTTTGTGTTTGACATCGAAAACGACGCTTTAGAGGTAGCGAAAGAGATTAAGGTTTAAAGACATGGTGCAATCGAAAACATTGATGGTCGTTTAGCAAGTTGGTTGTTTCGATAAAAGTGATGTTTTAAGGAAGTCATTTAACCAATCGGGAGCTTGGTTGTTAAGTTAAAGAGGAAGGAGAAAAACGCAATCTGAAGTAGCAAAGAACACTTGAGTTTCACAAAATGTGATTTATAGAATCTGGATCCATTTTTGGAGACATTGAATGCAGACCAAAATCATAGACGTGCAGCAACATCAAATGAAGACTATTATTTAATTCTAATGGCTCACAGACACTTAAATATGAATGCCTCTCTTCTTCAACAACACCTTTGCTCAGCTGCTGATACCACAGTTTCTATACGAATTGTCCAAAACCACCTTCACGCTTAAAGTTGTAAGTTCATCAAACAATGGTGTATGTCACGTTAACTGCAGGGCACCGTCGTGCACGCAGCGAGCGGACAACGGAGCATGTGAACTGGTGGAGAAATAATTGGTGCAATTTTCTTTTCTCTGATAAGTTCCGTTTTTCTCTTCATCGTGATAATAGTCGTATATTCGACAGGAAGGAACGTGGCAACAGAAATACTCAGCGTTCGTTCATTCAAGTGTCAGATTTGACAGTGGAGGCATAGTTGTTTATGATGATATATCCATTGACTGATGGGTGCACCGAACTCTATATCATTCCAACTTGAGCCCTAATCGGTTGCTGATATAGGGAGGACAGACATATTTTAGTTCCTTGATCTACAGCAATTGTATGTGATTTTATGTGTTAACGAGAGGCAATTACAAGTTACATGTTGCTAACTTGGTGAGTAATTTACTTTTGAAGAAAAGAATCACATGAATGAAAAGGCCAGCATGTTCACCAGACACAAACCCAATAGAGTATATTCTAGACATACAATTTGCTGGATGCCTACTGCTTCCACTAATACTCCAAGTACTGAAAAGAGCTCTTCTAAAGGAGTGGACACAATATTTCAGCTACTCTCGTTAGTAATATCCCTGACACGACGTGCCAAAAATGTACAACGTTGCTGGTCCGGGCAAACCATACCCCATACTAAAAACGATTTTTTATGGAAATAACTTTTTATTTGTTTTTCTTATATGCATAGATTGTGTTTTTTTCTTTTTGCATTCAAATGCTAAATAAAAGTTTATTTTTCCTGTCAAATAAATGTTATTTTTTATCCCATACAATGAGGGATCTGTTAACGAATATTATCCGTTAAAGACTATACTCCCTATGTACTAAGTGTTTTATTATATTTTATAATTTTTACTTATGCTAGATCTTATTAGTTAAATAATATTAGTAACAGACACTAATCCCAGTTTAATTTTAATTAATAAAGTTTATTACAAAGGTATTAATTTGGAATAACATAAATAACATGTCCAAGTTTAATACAGGGTCGATGTCACTATGTTTGAATACATTTTTAATACACTTATTATAAAAAAAAACAGAAAATTGTATCTACTTAAAATAGAATAAAAGGTTGCTTAAAATGCTTAGCTACATTACGCAAACGAAACTTCTACATTTTTTACGAGGATATCTGGGAACGCATGGGTAGCCAACGTGGACAAGGCTGGACCGGACAACTGGGAACTCTATTGGGACGCGTTCAACTGAATCCTCTTTTCATAATGCCACTCCGATGAACACTACCTCTTCATGCTCAGTTTCTAAAATTAGCAGTACTTTCACAGCCTCAGTGTAAAATACCATACATCAGGGGTGGCAAAGCTTCTTGATAGTCCGAGACAATTTTCAAAATTTGAAATTTTTTGGGAGGCACAATTAAATATGCATCATTACACAATTAAAAGGTATGCAAAAAAAGATATTAAATTTTTTTTACAGAAATTACATTCATTGAAGTCATAAATAGTACAAAATATGCATATTGAAATTAAGTATTAAAATCTATAAACACATTTATTTTATTTCTTTTGATAATTCTTTAAAATTTTTGGCCACTAATTGGTGACAGTACTTTATAGTGATTCTTTGAGATGTTGGTCAGGTACTACAGATCGGGGGTGTTCGGATTTCACGAGTTTTAAAGAAGAATAAAACGATTCACGTAAGTATGTTGTTTCGAATATTGAAACATTTCGACAAGCAGCCTTTTTTTAATTCAGGATACTTCGATTCTGGTATAAATTTCCAAATTTCAGAAATCGACATCAATTTATGTTTTATTTGTAGAGCTTGTTCTTCGCTCGAGTTTATTTATCGAGAGCCACAAATAATTCTTCAAAGAATCGCAGGTTGGCCACCCCTGCCTTTTATCTTGGTTCACATTTGAACAAAGTCTTTCACAAGTTTCACAGATGAATTCCCCTTACTTAGCTCCTCATCTGGGATCTCTTTACCAGAAACTTGACGCTGATAAATAGAGGAAAGTTATTCTAAAGATCTGAAATTCTAAGACCATAGCTCTAACATCCTCCCACTTCTTCAACGAATCAAAGAAGGGGGTATCAAAATGAAATCAATGTCGGTTTTAAATGAAATCAAAACTAAAATTTATGGTCTACTTTAGCTATAAATATTCTGGAAAATTTTTTCCAGTGTATAAATTTGAAGTTTAATAGGCAAGCAACATAATTCAAGAAAGATGGAAAATGATTCTTGGTCCATTGGGTCTGGCAACTCTGCCTACCATGCTCCGAGTGCTGAGAAGTGTTCGTTTTAGTTCGATATCTAAATATGTGTTCGTCGTCCGATTTGTTCGCAGTCCCAAGTGTTAGCTAATCGATCACCCACTGTATGGCCTATTAGGTTAGTCAGTAATGCATTAATCAACAAAACAATTCCCCAGGTGCTAAATCAAATGACAATATCACTATCCTTTAATTGTTTTGGGCAATGCAGAATAAATATAAGTAATGTGGAAGATGGCATCTCAGATGCAGTCAATCAACTTAGCATGGCTTTTAAAATTTTGAACCAAAAAATTGAAATAAAAATTGAATTATAATTATTGTATTTTATCTTTTTTGACATCATCATTATTTTTATTGATGAAATTACTAATATTTTCAATGTATACCTTATAATTATTTTTTGATATTTATCTCATAAAAATAAAGCATAAAAAGTAAAAAATAATTATAAATTCTTACATTGATAACGATGGTCAGAGCTTTACTCTTCAATGACGAAAATCAGATTTATGTTTTTAGAAACGCTTGTAAATATAGGAAAATTGGATAGTAACTACAGGATTCTAAATATACGAAGATAGGAATTTCATTTATGCTTTCTATGCACATCCAATGTGGGTACTTTAAGCTATTTCAGATTTCCTGTTTTGTGAATAGTGAATGCGTTTGATTATCTATAAGAAAAACCTCTAGCAAAATAATATGTAGCAATAATTAAAGTATAATGAAAATCTTTACATTAATCTATTTTTAAACATCTTACATCATAAGCTGTTGTTACGACATAAATGACTACTTTAACGTTTTACAACAGCCTGCTAACAGCAAACACTTCATAACTGACTGTTAATCATATCTGATGTTAATCGTATGTTAACATCACAAGTAGCAGTAAGTAACAACAGTATGTGTTGTTGTATCATATCCCAGATGGTGTAGCTTAACTACAACATCTGGTATAAATCATGTTACATAAAACCAAAAATCATTAAAAAGTCTAAAAATGAAAAAGGATTCTCCAAATAATCGTTCCCAGTAAAATTCAGACAGTCAATATATGTCTCGGGGAGGCCTGATCAGCCTCGCACCAGTGGCACTCCAGAAAGACTTTCTGACCCTGTTGAAAAGAAAGAGACCTAATGTGGCCACTCAAAAAACATGAAAGAGCAGTCTACTGTATCCTGGGGATAGTGAGCTGGTGCAACCAACATGCTTTTTTCCCAAAGTACCAAGAGTGGGTAGGCGGATCTCTCCAAATTGCGTTTAATTGTATCTTTTTAATAATGGAGATTTCCGAAAAAGTTAGAATAGCGTTTCCCTGCAAGGTGTCAGTAGTGGCAGACTTAGTTAAGATACCTGCAATTTCGTTACCACTCAGTTCAACGTGGGAAGGAACCCATTGAAAGAATGTTTAGTAGAAAGTGTCACAAGGTTTAAAATATTCAAACTTGTCTCATCATCAATGGTTGTCCAATGAGGCAAGTTCTTTTTAGAGGCACGACTGTCAGTTAGTATACGGATGTCTCTGAAAAGAACTTTAGAGATTGTATTTATATAATTCAATCCCTCATAGATAGCTATAAGTTCCTATCTAAAATCCAAACAATAGTTAACATTTCTGACTCTTACGTCAATTGCACCATCAGATGACTCAATATGCACATCGCTCCCAGAAATCGCCGCCATTGCCCTTTCTGCCATTTGTATAAATTTATAATGATGAATAAGGGATGCTATTAATTATTTCGAGAGCCATTTGCCTAATAAAATCTGGTATATTAGACTCTTTACTCTTCTTTAGTCAAAAGCTTTAAATGAAATTGAATGTACATTGCTTTACAATCAACAGTATGTAAAGCAATGTAACATAAAATATCAAGCAAATTATAAAGAAATATATTCTTAACACAAAAATACACAAGGATAAATTTATTATTCGTCTTTTTTAACAATGAAAATAATTTTCTAATTGTGCATAAAAATGACAGAGCGAAAAATATTACATTAGGAATCTGTTTATATGTTATTAAACAGTTGGACAAAGAAATCTAATGGAGAATTGTTTGCTGAAATAGAATTATTAAATGTGTTCACATTTTCTTTTATTTAACGGAAAAGGGTATAACTTTCCCTAAAATTTGAACAACTATTACATTCCCATTGGCTGATGCGTGCGAACATTATTAATTAAATTTTTTTTATCAAAGTTTTAAATCTTTAAAATATGAATTTGACGTCAGAAAATTGATGGAAATGTGACACGGTTTCAATGAACAGATGTCACACATTATGAACTAGAGGACATTTTACAACAGAAGCAACTGACAGTGGTTGAATTATTTAAATTAATAAGAGATTAAGGATAGATATATATAAGCTAGTTAAAACTGATGCTACTAATTTCAAATTTCAGTTTGGCATGTTTAATTTGATAAAAGAATATTTTTTAAAATTTGACAATCTATGGTGCTTTCATGCAATCAGTAATTGAGTCTCGTATTTTATTAAATATGGCGCGCGTACAATTTATTTGATTACAATGAAAATATTGATAAGCGACGATTATAAATGTTTTTTTAGGCAAGTGTATAAATTAAGCGAATGTAACGATATTTTTAAGATTTTTTTTTATACTCGTAAAAAATGATTAACAAAAATGTATATGAACTTTTTATGCATATCTATTTAGAATTCAATGGACATAATATCTGAAGGTGAAAATAAAAATTACATTTCCTGTTAATAAAGCTAGCATCATTTTGCTATAATTAAGAACAATTAGGACTATACAGTAAAATATTTTACTGGTGTGTATGACACTTATCTTATAACATTAATAAGTAATTCACTAAATAAATTGCTATAACAAATTAACTTAAATGGTTAAAAACAAACAATTTAATAAACAACAAACATAGGCACTACATTTCATAAAATCTGTCGGTGCGTCTATTAACCAAACACCCAGGATTAATAAGGAATGATACCTAAAAGGCGGACAATTTAGAGAATTAAATTTTTGAGTAAGTAAAATATTTTGATCCACGCAATACATTTAAATAGTTAAGCTATTTATGCATAAAAACATATTTTCAATATAAATATATACACAGTCACAATGTTTAATGTGAATAAAATTTTATTTAAATCAGTTATAATGTGCATCAAAATCAAAATTGAAGCATATAGTAAAACTTCTGAGTTATTTCATTAAGTTTTTGGGTTTTTTTTTAACTATTTGACCCAAGATTGTTTAACTTAATCATTAAAGACAATATCTCCATTTTCTTATGAATTTACATATTTGCTTTCGTAAATGATTGTTTAAGTTTTTTATGCTATCATAATAGCTTCTTTGCACATACACAAAATTTTTAAATATTAATTATTCCTGTTATTCATAAAATGAATAAAAGAATAACTATTCGAAAATTATTCTTGCATTTGTTTTGCAGTTTAAATCACGATGATCTATAAGTCACATTCCCAAACTTATACTTTTCAAAAGAATACAGAATTTTATATAATGTAGATTTTATACTTTTAAATGCATTCTTAAAAATTTAATTTAAATGCATAAAATTATGCGGGAATAATTTGCATTTAACAAAAAGATTTCGATATTTACGTACGAGAAATTTTAACTCATTTCGGCTATAAATAATCGTTGAAGAAAAAAATCATTAAGTGGCAACAATAAAATATTTACACCTACGAATAAGAATAAATATATATTCTTTGAGAAGAAAACAATTAAAAATGTAAACTTATGAAATACATATCATAACAATTTCAAAATCTTTCGTATAGTGTAAAGAAAAGTATAAATATTTGCTTAAATACGATTTAAAAAGATATAACTTAGTTGTTGATGTCGTGTGCCAGCTAAGCTGACAATATGGGATGCACTGCTCCATTTTACCAACTGAACCAATTTTTGGTGTAGAGTCCGACTTCCTCAGTACACACATGCCATAGGTATGCATTTTTAGAGTAGGCAACCATTCACACAAAGAAAGGGCGAAGACAGGATTTACAGAGAGAGCAATTACATCCATGCAAGAACTGGGATTCGAACCCAGGACCTCCCTATCCGCAGTCAGGCACTCTGACCATTAGACAGGGTAGGCTGCATATAACTTAGTGTTAAAATCTATTCAATTATTTGTAAAATGTAATTTTATTTTACTTTTGAAAATTAAGAATAATTTTTCTGTCATCAAGAATTTCAGAAGAAAATATTTACATATCAATAATTTTTCCAGAGAGATAGAAAGGAACGAGTAAAATAAATACAAAAATGTATCTGAAAAAGCAATTTCATATGTTATATATGTATATAAAACTGAAAAGCTAAAATAAAGATATGATTTTCAAACTCTGAAACTTATTGAATATCGGCAGTATAAAGCTAAATTAAAAAAATAATAATAATAAAAATAAATAAAAAAAAAAACTCACAAAGATTTAATAAATGTGAAATTTTTATTGGCTTCTTAAATTTGTTTCTATCCTAGAGTCCTGCACAAGAAAGATTAAAACTGGAATTTCTGCAGGAAATGGATAATGCGGTGAGAAAAAAGGACGGAAGTAAACTAAATTAAGGAAGAAAGCTCAACATGAGTTGGCCACAGTTTATATCTTCGTGCTAAAGGAAGACACTGGCACGAAGTCACAGCTTTATAACCACGAACTGAACTGAAGGTAACTCGAAGGGTTCGTTAATCTTTCGATATTTACATAATTATCAATTCCTTGTCAAACACAGAAATGTTTTTGCCGAGTTTTGTGAAATGAAGTCTTTATTCTATTTATATATTAGCTTCTATTAATATAAATCACTTGTAATATTGTGTTATAATTTTAAAATTTAATTTTTTTTGCAAATGTTATTTTTTATAAATTTTAGTAAAATGATTTTTAATTATATAATAAAAATTTTAATAATAATTTGTATTGAAACTAATGAAAAAATTTATAAAGTTGATGCAATGATTTATTTATTTGTTCTGTATTTCAATTACCTGAACTCTACAAAATATGTTATTACATTTTCTTGGAATGATGATTTTTACTATATTATATAGTGAACTAATGTTTTAATGAAAATATGCAATAATTGCACACTTTTTTATTCTTATATAACAGAGGAAATATTTTTAAAAAAAACATTGAACTCTTTTGGAATATAAAATAGATTTATAATTTATTTTATTAAATTTATTTATTGCTATTTCAGCATATTATTGTTTACCAATAGCTTCTATGAATACAAATTACAACATATTTCGGAAATGATTTTCATGGGACGGATAAAAGAAAAAGCATATTTTTCTATAATAAGATTTTATTCATATGTTTAAATTTCCTAATTATACTATATGAATTATTTTTATATGAATACATTTTTACATATGCGGCATCTTTCTCAAATTAATTTTACTCAATAAAATTTAAATGTGTAAGCAGCCGAAATATTTAGTAATAATTTTTTGGGTACAGATATAAGCATTTAAGTATGTTCTACAGAAGAAAATATGTAATTCGAAACTGAAAATATAAAATGATGTAGAGAAAAATATTCTACATTATTATCTATAGAACAATTTTCAGTATCAGTTAGACAATTTATAAATATGACTTCAGTGCAAAATAATTCCTTTTTTTCACGATAACACAGCCGAATGGTTAGTGCTCTTGCCTTCGGTTCAACAGTTCGTGGGTTCGAATCCCACCTTGGGCATGGATGTTTTTAGTGGTTCGGAATCCACTTTAAACGGTAGGTCCCGGTCTAATTAGCCCTCGTGTGCAAAAAATGACCGTTGAGTGACAAACAAACAACTACGAAACTACATTTCGGAGTTTTGTGAATTGATCGGATTCGTATACAACGAAAGGCATTGAGCATTGGCAAAAACAAAATATAGTAGGTAATGTTGTGAATTGATCGGATTCGTATACAACGAAAGGCATTGAGCATTGGCAAAAACAAAATGTAGTGAATTGATCGGATTCGTATACAACGAAAGGCATTGAGCATTGGCAAAAACAAAATGTAGTAGGTAATATGCTACGCGTTCAAACATTTCGTAAATAAGCGTTTATAACATGGTCTTAACCGATTTTGTGACATGAGGTCTTGCGTTACCATGAAGAAATATCACAGAACACAAATATTTGCTAGTAAATGCGTATTTTCGATTTAATTAATGTTTCAGTTGTTGCTCACAGTATTCTGATAACTCATATTTATCACTCTCATTATAGTATTTCTTAAACAGTCCATTCCTCATATCACAACAGATGTGAATGTGTAATTTTTTTTATAATAATGACTTGTTCTGGTGCTGATATTGCTGCTTCTCCAGGATCCATTATTTAAAATTATTTTTATACATTTATTTTCCTACTCCGTCACAATTTTCTAAAGGAAGCTGATCTGACCTAATTGTTTACTAGATTCATGTACTTTAATTCAGTTTAATCTTTGTTCCACTGGCTCAATATATGTAGTATATTTCCTTCTACGTATTTTTCATTGCGAGTAAATGGTTAAAAATTCTTCTCCGTAATATCCCTAACTGCTTAGTAAGATCTTCAGTGATACAAATGTGCCTTCCTCCACTGATGTTTGCCAATCTTTATTTCTTTAATGTAGAATTTCTACGTTCTCAATTCACTACTATCAAAATCATTAGCTTAAAAAACTTGAATACAAAATACATATTTACTATTCCGAATAGTAAATATGTACTCGATAGTATTCGATATGATTTCCTCTTTAACAAAAAGTAGATTAATTGGCATGGGTCTGCTGCCTTTTTTCTTAGGTGAAATTCCTAAAGGACGCAGTGATAAATAAATGACTTGTATAATAATTTTTGCTTTCAAATCTTCAATATTAATTTAATTTTTTCTAGATTCTGAACATGTTTGAAAACTCTGAATTGGTTCTTATCATACGTGGTTACTTATCATACATATCATAATTGGTTCTTATCATATCAAAAAGCGGAATACTGATCGTTAAAAACTTTTCAGTAGACATCACACATCAATTGTTGTATTACTTCTAACTATACTTTACATAAATGTGTGTATATCTATTGGACTATGCATATATTATAAACATAAGTGAACATTTATTGATCATTATATAATGCAAACGCATGTGTCCTTATCATTTATAAATAATTTTATATACTACGCAATAAGTACTATTTGCACTCTCAATTTTGCTCGCAGCCTTCTCGCTAATTGCACGAATTATCTCTCTTTTAAAACCAAAAATTATAAAATCTCCGTTTTGCATTATGTTTTCAAATTTGTGTAACAAACTCGAAATTTTACGTCAAATTATTTAAAATAGATAGCATATGCTTTCAAAAAAATCATTTGAATTAGAAATTATCCAAAAGTTATCATTTGTATTTATTTTTTATCATATTTTAACCTAAAGATGAAAAAATTTTGGGACAATTTAATAGAATAATACATTTTTGGTTGCGAGAGATACCGGGAAAAGTTAATTAGAAAACTATAAAGCACTAAAAAAAATTAAAAAAAAAATTTCACGCTACTGTAATTTCACAAAATAAAATAAAAGCACAAGTAACATACATCTTCCATAAGCAAGCAGTGTTAAAAATTTTCTGTTGAATTTTTCTCATAAAATGTAAATAAATCAAAAAGATTTGTTTAATTCTAATCATCTAATGTGAGGAAGTAAGTGAAACATGGATTGTGTTTTAGGGATTTAATTCTTGAGCAGTTGATTAACGAAATAAGACTTGAGCTATGAACTGGAGTAATATATTAATTACTCCAGTTCATAGCTCAAATCTCAACAGATGGAAGGAACATGTGAATGAATCAGGTATTAGTACCATATTCCACTTAGGGCTAAAATGTTTCAAACCTACAAAAGAACCAAATATATTAATTACTGGAAGGAACATGTGAATGAATCAGGTATTAGTAACATATTCCACTTCGGGCTAAAATGTTTTAAACCTACAAAAGAACCAAATAAGTGCTTGGTTCATAAAATACAATTGCGGATTTACATTTGTACATTCATTTTCCCTGCAATGGTGGGGAAATCACATTTTTGAACTGCTTCTTTGAGACAATGCAGGTAATTAAGTCCACAAATGTGGCTATTGACAGCAAATAAAATATCAATTACAACTATTACCATGTTTATAACGATGCTATATTATTTTTAAAAGAGTTCAAAAATATTCAAACAATTTTCAAAATATTTATGTTTTTAAAATTGAGTTTCTTACAAAAGAAATTAGTTTATTTTTTATCTCTATTCCATTCGTTATCGCCAAAAATATCATTTCGGCCAAAACATTTCGAGGGGTCATCATGGCCTAGTAGTGGGATAGAGGAATACTGAACATTTTATGGTGTAAAACAAATAATCCCGTTAAAAATATTTAATCTATTTTAATTCAAAAAGATGTCATTAAAGTTTTAAATTAGAAACTTTTACTAGCAATATTTTTTATAAAATACACTCAATATAATTGATACAAAATTATAAAAATAATAAATGTGAAAAAAATATTTTTGTTCAATTTGATTTTATTTGAATTGTAACCATTTTTTAAAGAATAAACATGCATATTTATTTGATACTTGCTTAATTCATTCACAAATTCACTCAGAATGTGATTTAAATAATTAAGATAATTTTAGATTTTTTAAGAAATATTTTTATTAATTAGAGAGAAATTGAAATATGTAATATATATATTGTAGATATCATATTCAAGGTTTGGGAGTTATGATTTAATAGCATGTTAAGTTAAATGAATAGTAGATGAGCTTCATTCATAGTTCTTGAGTTTTACTTAATATATTTGAATATTTATTCTGAATATATTTAACTTACTGCTTTTTATATTATATTTTTATTAATACAGAAAAATGAATTGAACGATGGATAAATTTTGGATACACAAGTTCCTGCTTCATCTTTTAATAGAATCTGGTACGTAGGATAAATTTATATAATGGAAATTACGTAAATATATTGTAATCACACACAGAGATAATGCAAATTAATATACTGATTATAATAAACTATTAAAGTATTAATTTAAATTATTAGAAAGTGAAAACTATTGATGTTATTGCTGCCACCTAAATATAATTAGAATGAGAGAATAAAATGTGAAGTATCAATTTATAAGTTAATTTTTTTTTTCATAAATCCCTTTCAATGCACTTTTGCCAATAATTTCTTCAGTAATTATATAAAGCATCCTTAAAATATTTTTTGTAAATACACTTCGGTATATGAAGCGAAATTCTTTTTACATAATAATTAACGATGACTATGAGAATGCAGTGGAAATATTAAAAAGTCATTCTGTGTCTTATAAAGAGAAAACAGCGCTTTCAGAGTCGGGTTTTTTAAATTTTTTTAACGACTGTATAATAATAGTTGTGTAAAAAACCGAATTATTATTACGTAACTCGGGAGTTTCTTTTCCTACATTTCAGATGATTTTAGATAAATTTCTTCATGCAAAAATTTAAAAAAAATTTAAATATAATCTTTATTGAGAAGACGATTAACCAGACAGGTTAATCGTCAGAAATTTGTTAGACATAACATAAGCAATCAAAGAAAACAGTTAATATTATTTTTATCTTTAAATGACCTTGACGTGGTGTATTCGATCATGTTTCACATTTCAAATGTCATTTAAGTCATAGGTGCCGTATAATCCATGACGCCAAATTATGATATTGGCACTTTTTTTGGCGGGAATTTTCTTATGTATCTTGCAATTTCGTTTTTATTACGTCATGCATATGGAGACCTATAAGAATTATGCTGAAAATTCTATTTTGGTAGCCCTAGTATTTACGTCATCGCGCACGTTACGATGCGTCATCTTGGCAATATTTCTTCATCACCAAAAAAATTCAGAATTTAGAATTATGGATTATACTGCACCTGTGCCGTCATTTAATTTAATTTTTGTATCATTTCTGTGTCAAAAGGAAAAATATAAGTTTCATCACCAATAATAAGCTGGTTTAAGAAGAAACCGTCCAATCAAAGCATCTCTTGGCTTCCTCGAACCCATTGTTTTTAGGAAATTCAAATTTGAGTCATTGAAATAACTTTATGTATGTGTTGAAACTTAAAACGCTCCTTTAAATGACTTAATAAGAATTAATAGATATATGACATTTTTCAATAATATATTTTAATGTCAAATAACAATTTTATGATTCAGTCATTGATCGAAATAGATGGTGAATCGCTGATCATCTCAGAAGGATATTTTTGCTATTTTTAAGATTTTTTATAATAGTTATATATTGTATTGAAGAGACAGTTATATTTAATTACTTTTTGTAGCATTTCAAATGTTTGTAACTGTTTGAGTTGTTTTCATTAGTCGCCAAGGTTTATTTTTCCAGTAGTAAAAATATTTTAAATTACGTAAATTTTTGTAATTTTAAATTGAAAAATAACTATTTAAACAAATAAAAACTACATTTTATAGGTTTAGGGTTTTGCTGTGATGTTATTTGGATGTATAACCTTAGAGCATTTGAAAACCGATTGTGACTATAAAAATTGTTGAAATGAAAAAAAAATATCCAACATGTATCCCATTAACCTTTTCAGTATCATTTAATTAATCTTTCATTTTGTCACTCAATAGTCAAAAAACCGCTTTATCACTTACCTAAATTTTTAAGAATCCTAAATGGTAAAACTTAACAATATTGCGCCAAAATTCAAACATTTCCTTTTTTACAATTTCTAATACAATGTTTTATTATTGACTATTATATTTTAACAGGGCAGAAAACTTATTGATTATGGTAAAGACATTCCATCATAGATATAGATATTTAAAAGGTACTCACTTTTAAAAATTTAGGAAGGAGCTTTCGCTGTAAAAAATCGGCAAATAAAACTAATTGACGATGAAATGTGACAGCAAAATAGCAAATATGTTTATTAATGAATTAACACAAATTATTACAAAATAAATGCAAAACTATATTGAATTTATTTAAGCTATTACAATACATTTTGATTGGAATCATATTTCGTTGCAAAAGTTTAAAGTTAAACAATAAGTAATCCACATTATAAGGTATGTGAACATCCCTTTTATTTATGTAAAGAGATTATAATTTTAGGCTATGCTTCTTTATAATTCGTTCAACTATTGCGAAGTCAAACAATCACCATTTCTTTTATTTAGAACAGTTTTTACAAGATTATGAAAGTGGCTAGAGAGGGATAACAAGTATTTGATTGAGAATATGTTATGATTTTTAGTAAAATTCTGATGGAACGAGGATGGCGATTTTTGTATAGGCGCAATCTCGTAGTTCTATAAGCAGGCATCGATAGTGACATCCCTACAAAGATTTCTTTCATTGATCATTAAAACGAAAGCAAAACCAAGTACCACAGTGTAGTACTAGTGTAGTTTACTTTTTATGAGGACTAGAACTTCATCTTGTAACCTTATAAAAATCATACCTGGTAAATCCTAGTTCAAACTATTGTATAATTATGATACAACCCCCAAGAGATTTCTCGCCAAATCTGGCATCCTTTGTTTTGATAATAGTGTTGCCGATTTTCCCTTTGGTTTGAATTTTGTTGTTTTTTAGTTGTTGCCAGGTTTGGTTTTTTACATGTGTTTTAAGTCCTTTTTGTTAACATATTTTATAAACATATATGTTTTATAAAGAATAAACAGCATTTGAATTGTTTTACGAAAACAAAATTAAAAAGTAAACAATTGGGGGATATACCCTTCTAGTTCACAAACTATAATTCATTTTGGTAAATAAAATGTTCGATGACGTTTTAAATCAGAATAAATTTCTTTGTGTTTCCATACTTCTACGCATTTGTTTTCATCACAACACATAGGAAAAATTTTGACTCATTCATGCATAGTCTTAAACAAGAATAATACCACTACTATGTTGGTGACATTATTTTAATATTGTCTCTCTATGATTGAACGATAAATGAATACTAGCGTTACTCCAGATAAATTGTATTTTATTCACAGAAGTGGCATGCATTCTATTACCATTTATGCAAATACAACTTGCCTGAAATTTGTCCGTTGTAACTATAGATATCAAAAGTAAAAAACATTTATGCTTAACTGTTCTTGGCTGTGGTAGTAATATACGGATAATTTGTAAGAGCCAGATCTTGGATGTATATCTTCAGATAATTGTTTGAATTGCTTATATTTCCTCACACGAATAGAGTGCCAAATAATTAAGGAATATCTATAAATTATTATCTTGCTTCTATGAGTACCGCAACAAGCTGCCACTCTCAAAATCTTATTTTTCTTTTGAAAACCAGAAAAGTACATTTATTTTTAAACGGAATTTCACAACAGCTCTAAGGACGTTTTGTGTCAGTTCTTATATACAACTCTAATAACAGTACATAAAGCTGAATTTTCATATAAATTTCTTTTACAGCATACTTCTTAGGTCTAAGTCGTGTTAATTTAAAGCATTCTTACAAACTTATTTTTACATCTATTTTCATTTTTTCAACGTTGCAGCCTTACCTGCTTAGATTTACTTCTAAAATTATGATTTTTACTATTCTTCTCTACTATTTAATAGTTGAATATAAGACGAAGGATCACATGAATTTGTACAAGAGTTATTTGACACACATCTACTAATTCTTTCAGTGAATCTATCAATTTATTTAATACTTATTTTTCGCAGCTACGTAACCTACGTATTGTTAAATACAGAAGTGACGCATTTCCTATATTGTTTTTCAGAATAATTTTATACTTTAAACACCGTAAATTTTTATTAATCGGTCATTTCTATAACTCTGAGTAAAATATGACCCGTATAAGAACACTATGACAGTGATAAACATAGATTAGGTTTCACAATATAACATGCAATTTTAAAATCAACGCAAATATGATTATGATAATAATATATTAATACTTTATTTTCATGTTCGTATTTTCAAGGAAGTAATAATAAAGTAAAAAATATTTCCTTTATTAAATTATCCATGATGGTACAATAACGTTCAATTTATTTTTTCTTAACATGTTTAAAGTATAGTAATGATGCTATCTACTTTCATCATGGTATCGATCTTACAAGCATTTACGATTCATTTACGCTCATATCTTAAAAATCAAATGAAAATTATATTTTACAATAACAATATTGCCAATTTTAATATTAAATGTAACGAAAGTTGCAGATATTTTATAGAAACAGGGGGACAAATCCTTCTATATCAATATTTAATATGATCATTATATAAAAAAATTGTGTTTGTAAAAATTCAAAGTAATATAACGGTTTAAATTTCTTTTTATGTAAAGTACATACAAATCGACTTCATTTTGAAGTACCATATTTACATAATTACATTTCAAAATATATTATTCTAAGTAGAATATATACATTATTATACCACCAGAAATATATTATCAGAAATACATTTTCTCCATAAATATATATTTTGAATTTTTAAATTTTATCAGTAACCTTAAAATTTTTTTTATTAATTTACATTATGATTTTAAATAATTTTTATGTTGTGTGTAGTAATAGCCTTCAAGACAGGACCTTTCTTACAAGATCGAAACTGCCTAGATATTTGGAGATATCAAAAGGTAAAAAAATCGGGCATCTATCAAATAGATGTTGATGGAAGTGATCCTCTTCCACCTGTTTTTGTAGAATGTGACATGGGTCCAGGAACAGACCCAAATAAAGTGAGAACATTTTTTACATTTATAGATTAGAAATAATTTATAATTAAAAATATTATAAATAACATTTAAAATTTGAAAAGTAACAAATATACCCATTAGAATATATTACAAGGAAAATAAATATTTTCACACATAGAGAAAGTAAAAAATATTTTTATTAAATTCCATTTTAGACTTCAGAGAAATTTTAGGAATAGTTGATTAACTTGAAAAATTTTTTAATGGTGATACCGGTTAATTTGACAATTATGTTAAAATAATCTTCTACTACTGTTATACTTCAAGTTTTATTATTTTCTGTAAATAAAACTTGAAATAAATTATGTATTTTTTGTTCTTTTGAAGTATATTCTTTAAATTTAAAAGTTATAAAATTCACTTATGTTTTTAAAAATATTGAAAATATTCAATAGATTAAAAAATTCAATATTCAATTCAACTCTGTAATAAACATTAAAACTTATTAAAAACATAGATCTTAAAAAAAGATTTTTTTTGTATGAATATTTAAAATAGACATATTTTAGTATGATAGTAGGTTATAAATTTTAGTTAAGGTATAAGAGTCAAAATATTAAAGTTTTCAGCAGTTATTTTTATCATTTTAGTGCGAACTCTGGATATTTTAAATATTTTTATTTTAAGATGAAACATAACTGGATAAGATACATTAATTAATTATTTTAAATGAAAATCCAAAATCATCGAAATGTATAATGTATATCATTCAATTTATACATATTTATCAATAAATATGTATAAATTGAATGGTTTTTTAAATTGAATGGAATTTGAAATAGCAAAGTCTGGAAGTAACCATGTGAGTCATTTAAAAATTTTGAAAAGATTACTTAAGTAAAAATAGAGATTAATTAGTTTACAGATGATTTGAAATAATTTTTAAATTAATTTAATCGGGAGTCTATTTGTTGCATTGCTTGAACCAATTTTCTCTACCCACTCATTAAAATAAACAAAAACTATTTAGACAATAGGACTTTTCAATTCAAAATCAAAAACAATCGTCAATTGTGAAAAATATTGAAGCTGGAGTTCCTAGGAATTCTTCTTAAAGCACTTCCTAATCTTCGCCGATAACATGTCAATCCCTTCCCTGTGGAAAAGATCACAATAAGTTCTACAATAATCCATCCATTCATGTTAAGATATTGAAACCTGCCTAACTTGTTAGAAATTTAAAATTAATAATAAATCGACATCTACTCTATTTACCAGACAACTAACATCGCTGCAAGAGTATCAAAATTGTTGAGAAAGGAATTTGGAATACCAAGTTGAGTACTTGGAAGTTACTCTGGACAAGCTGCTTCCTGCAAACTGCATATTAATACAGTCAAAATGAAATGGATTGCAGAAGATTCTATTTTCTGTTCTCGCTAGGAGTTCTAAATTATCTCTAAAAAGTAAATTGTTTATTTATATATTTTACAGCCGACTCCTTTTCACATACACAGCTTAAAGGTTAGGTACAGGGAAGCCTGATGGTGCAACAACAACAACATGCGCAGAACATATTTTGAGAGGTGTTTTTATTCCTTGACTAAAATTATAAAAGGATCAACAAGACATACTGCAATGAATAATTTCCACCCTGAATTTCTACTACAAAAATGTGTAGATTAGACAGAACTTAAAAGCCCTCCCACACAATTTTCATAAAACACCTAACTTTTAAATTCTGGAATACTCATCTAAAATTCCAGAGATCTTAAACATTCCTTTATATACTCATTACAGATTAATCTTAAAAAAGACTCTGAGTTGTTTTAAGACTATTTCCAATCACTAACAATTAAACAACTCTTTTATGTATTTACTCCAATTTTCTGAACTATTTGGTGGTACTTCCTCATAGATTTATTTCTTATAATTTAAATCTCAACCCTCAGCTTTTATTTATTTGAACCGTACATAGGGAGCTCTTGCATATACTGAAATATATACATATGCAGTAATTATCAATCAAGTTGCAATTACTTACAATAATTCCAATTCCAAGTTCAGTATTTCCGACCGAGTACTTGTTGTTCCAACATTGCATAGAAGTTGACTCGTAAATTGCACTCGTAAATTGTACTGCTATAACTAGCAGAATTCCTTTTTAGCTGTAAAATAATTCCTTTGTATGAAAGGAATACAAAGAATTTTGATGTTTTTATTTTTGAATTTTGATTTTTTGCTTTATGCAAGATGAAACTGACATTTAAGATAACTAAACAAGTTTACAGTCTTCCGGGTGAAGCACAAAAGCAAGTCCAATTTTTCGGCTTCGAAGTCTAAGTACATCTTTCACTGATGCAAGAGGTCCTTGGTTGATTGCTAGAGTGAAAGTGCTAGTTGTTTCTCGTGTGTATTCAATACTATCTATCCCGCTGTATGAAAACTTTTATGATGGATTTTCCATTTTTATTCATACAAAAGCAAATTTGATGAATCATGTCTATGTACTTACTTCAGGATAGTGACAAATAAAGCTTTCGCACAGTAGTTGCTTGCTCGAATGGTAGACGACGTTACATGAACATGGAATTTTTTTATTAAAGAAGACTACATTTACTTCAATGGACAAGTTAATATTCCAAATTGCTAAATGTTTGCAGATGAAAACTCTCCCATTATGTATGAATAACCGTTGCCTCTTAAAAAATGACACTAAGGTGTGGTTTAGGGCTACTTTCAACATTGGATCATATTTTTAAGATATAATTGCAAATGGAATCTGTTTTATTAGTCACAGACCTTCGACATCATGATACATGGGTAAGAAATTTGTCATCCCACATCTTCAAAAATGCGAATGCCCTCAGGGTTTCATTTTTATCCAATAAAACACACATTCTCATTCGGATCATCCTATTAAGTAGTCCTTATTAAAGCATTTCATAGATACAAGAGTGATTAGCCCTTATTTTCTGTTATAACACTTACCTCATTCACTAAATATCACCCTTTGTTCCATTAAATCAAGACTTTCCTTAAAAACAATGTCTCAAATAAAAGATTTGCATCAGTGGCTGGGATGGATCTGAAGGATCGCATTTGGAGTCACGTGCCGGATATTCTATCACACCCATTCTGGTCAGAACTGGAAAGTTATTATTTCTACGGTTAGAGCACATTGTTGAGCATAAAGAATGATAAATGAAGCAAATTTACTGAATTTTTCTATATTATTTAACTCTTGTCAAGCATATTAAGTATTTTTATGTATATTACAAGACATAAAACATTTATCTATGGATTTTGCACAAGTTTTTATTTAATAAATTTTAAGCAGAACAAACTTAAATCTTATATACTTCTTAAATTTTAATAAAACTTAATAAAAATAAATAATAATGCAAATACTATAAAAAATTAATGTTAGCCTCACAAAAAATCATTTGAGAAATTCTCTAATGAAACTCTAGTCGGAGAGCATTTCATTCTATGGGAAACAACTATTATCGAATGATATTTGACAATCTTAAATAATTGCTGTTAAATAAGGTTTCCTTTGCTAAAAGGACGTGATCTTAAAGAACAAGTTGTGTCAACAACTTCCGGTTAAAATAATAGTAGCAAAGAGCTATAATAAATTAATCACAGAGTTAAATTTTGATGTCTGGTATAAGCTGGTTGTTTGACCCTTAAAATGAAATTATTTCCAACCAGAGTTGTTCATCAATGTTGATAGGATAATAACGGATAATTTCCATAACAGTTATAAACATGATTTTGAAATAACATTATAACGACTATCATGGGATTATTTAGATCAGTTTACACTAGTCAAAGTTAAACTTTTAGAGATCAAAAATAGAAATATTTGTTATAAATTAATCAAAATGAAAAATACAGTGCAATTTAATTTTACTATTGGCATCTTGATTTTTTTCGTCGTCTAACTAATTAAAGTCATATAAACAAATGAATACATTGAACTGATCATATTTTCATGTTTGTATGATTTACTAACTTAGGTATTTACTGTTGTGCATCATGATGCAGAGAAACCGATTGATGTCAGAGGATATGAGGCAGCTGGATCTTACGCGTTGAATATTACATATGGAAGATTAACAGAGGAACATCTCATGTCCCTGATAGATGTCTCCTTTTCTTGTCAGCAGTACATAAAATGGGCCTGCAAGGGATCTATGTTTGGATTGTGGTATCCTAGAGAAGTGAACAATTGGTAAGCAAATAGAAATTTGTTGATATTATGTATATAAAATATATTTCCTCCTCATTCAATAGATGGCAGCACGAAAGAAGTGAATTCTTTGGTGCTGCCAGCTATCGGAGGAGTTTAGAACAAAGTCGTAGTTTCACCTTCGTTTTCCTTCGATTAAACGAAAGACTCACCCTTCTGACTTAAATTTGCATAGCCAACGGAATAATGAGATTAGATAGTCCAAGTGTCATAACAATATAAAAGAGAACAACAATATTATAAGAACAACAATATAAAATATATTCATTTTAGAAATATTTGATACACATTTAGAATCGATTTCATTTCTTTTTTTTTAATTTTTTTACCAAAGCAACTTTTGTGAAAATGTATATTTTTTTAGTTTCAATGTTTGCATTTTTTGGTACACTTTTTAATAATAAAAGATTAGAAATTGTTTAAGAGAAAGTAAAAATTAAAGTAAACATAAAAGCTGAAATTTGTAAATTATAAATGTTTGGAAGTTAGCAGATAAGATTATCGAATTTAAACCGATATTACCGAGCGTTTGTTAGCATTATTGGATGATTGAG
>CM057816.1:25165525-25498025 GCA_030067965.1 Latrodectus elegans
ATCTAAAATATATTAGATCTTAAATCAAAGAATTTTAAAAAATAATACTTATTTTATTTATTTATTTTTTTTATAACGCAGGTATCCTTTCCCACATCATTATTATTTGAAGTTTGGAGTGACAAGAGAGTATAATCATACTTGGATTTTGAAAGTGTCCCAACAACGTGCAGTTGAATTAGAATTTAAAGATTTCGATATTCCACAAGCCCCTGGATCAAGGAGTTGCACTCGAGCTAGTGGAATCATTCGGATATATAACGGTGAAGGATCTAACAGGGGAAATCTTATAGGCGAATACTGCAATTTAAATAAGGAGGCTTTTATATATTCCGAATCAAATATAATGACACTCGTTTTTGCAACACGTCTGCGTAGAGTAGGTAACGGAAGAGGATTTCATGCCATTTACAGAAGTATTCCTCCACCATCATCAAAAAACTTAGGTGAGGAAATTTGATAATCATACATGTTCAATAATGTATTATATAAATCACTTCAAAATGTATTATATAAATCGCTTCATAATATATTATATAAATCTCCTCATAATGTATTATATAAATCGCATAGAACATGGTCGCAAACTATGCTGAAAAGTTGAAAAATGCGATTTGAGCATGCAGCCTTTGAAATCAGAGGAAGAGAATGGTGGTTGCCATTTGATCATTGAACACTCTGTGCTAAATACACGTGGAATGTTAGAATGTCTCTGATTTCAAAATTCTATGGGGTTTAAAATTCCGTTATGTTATGAATACATGTGGATAGTTATAATGTCCCTGACTTCAAAATTCTATGGGGAGACTTTAAATTACTCCGTTATGTTATGCCCTTAAACACATCAGCGGATTACATAGTTTGGATAGCCGTTGCTGAGACACACGTCAAAAGTATACTAAGCATCTTCGAGTTGTGAAAGTTATTATTGCGTCATGTGACTACAAGTGAAGATTGTTGCTACGTCCTTGTAGATGTGTCACGATGAAGTCCGCAGACATACTTCTAGCAAGTTGTAATAATCAATAAAAAATCCTTTTATAGTTATGACTGCATTTTTTAGTTCAAGCGTGACTTCGAAGCCTACATGTATGTTTGGTGATTTCCATCTTTTAAAAAAGTCTATGCCTCCTTCTCACTCTGGATGCCTTCTATCAGCCATTTGTATTCATTGTTGGAATGTTGTAACTTCGAGTGTGTCTATTCAAAGCTGTGTAAAAATGTCCACATAAAAGTCATAAGCATTTTTTTTTAGTTGTAAGAGGTGGAAGTATAGGTTCAATGGATAAAATGTTTCAAATTAGGTTAATTTGCACCGAGATTAATTAAAAATAAAATTACTGTTGTAACTTCTTATTTTTCCTGTTATGCTGCCTGAATGTGGCGAAGAGTTGTCGCTGGGTTTAATTTGTGAAGTACATCGAGAACCTAACTACTGATAGAATCAGTCTGGGCTTGACCATATATTATATCCAGCTAAAATTAGAAGGCGAACTATTGAAGATAAATCAAATATCTTCTTCAGATGCTTCAGGCTCCATGGGCCATAGAAGCTGCAAAAATTTCATGTATTATCCTGCGGATATTTCAGGCAGGGACAGAATACTTTTAAGGGACAAAATCTTCCTGTTGAGCATTGACAGAATATTTTTAAGAATTGTACCATGCATAAATTTTCTCAGGCGTCACCAAAGTATATTTTAAATCACACGAGGAGGTTACTAAACCTCTTGGATTTAATCTGGAAATTTTTGGATTTATTGATTTGGTTTGATTTTGTCATGTTAACTACATATCAGAAATAACAACACTTCTTATTTATTAAATAAACTTCAAATTAAGATAATTTATTTTATAAGAAATGACAAAATAATTTCTTCATGTGTATCATATTGGCATAGAATGACATTTTTATACTAAAAAATAAAATTTTCTTAAAATTCTAAGAGAGGAAGAACATAAAATTTTATGATCTAAACCACTCGCATATAAATCCCAATAACGGTTTTAAACACTTTTAAAATATTTGAATCCAGAAATATCAAAAAACATATTTTACTTCTCTATGTTTTTATGAAATTCATTAATGAGCCTTACAATCTGTCTGTCTCCAAATTGTAAAATTATTATTTACGCCTGAGAGTTTAATACAATAATTTAATAAAAATGGAAAAAAAAACTTACATAAATAAGGATACTTTGGTAATTTGAGAAATTTAATCTATAATTTATTTAGAATTATTTACTCGTATTAAATTTACCATGCAAATTATTTTAACACCTACAACATTGTCTCCAAAGAGATCATCGTAAAATTATGTATAATTAAACACAATATATATATATATATACCTATATATATATATATATATATATATATATATATATATATATATTATATATTTAGGTATTTGAATACCTATATATATATATATATATATATATATCAGGTATTCAAATGATACAATATGAAATTTAATTCATTGCTGCACGTCACTTGTTTTCAATATTTAATACATTGTCACTGGACATTGCGTCACATAAGTTGAATCGATCTCTTGGATTTAGTGCTCGAAAATAGACAGCATAGTACAAAACACAGTTCATTTTACAAATCGTATTCATAAATGCAAAAAGCTCTAAGGAACGTAGATATGAGTTACTGATAAAATAAGGTCGCACAGAATCATTTGGTACTATAACATTTAGTCTAAATTTGTAATTTCATAAGTTTGGGCCACGTTCTAATCCTTTCACTTGTGAATGACGTAAACTATTCTAGATTTCGAACAGTCGTGGTCATAAGTAACGCAAGGATCGGTTATTTCTATGATAGTAAACGACGAATCTTTCTCAAAATTTGAGTCTTTCTAACAGTGTGCCATAATGCACCTTGCAGACTGTATCATTGTTTTTCAAGCACTTACACAAGCAGCACGAACTCACACACGTCTTGGTATATATTTTGCTGTTGTTGCTGCAACATGCTTCCTTGTACCTGGCCATGAGCTGGGCTCATAAGTATTTAAACCAAATCCAGCGACTATTATAAATGTTATTGTATTTAAAAAAATTATTCATGCACGAAATGTAAATCGATACAAATCACGAAGAAGTAAAAATAAAACTCGTATGAATAAAATACGAAATTCATAATTGATAAACTCATTAGTTATAATTAATAAATGCATGAAATATGTAAGTTAATTGCAGATTTCTTTAAGTGTAAAAATATGCAAAACTGCAAAAGGAATAAAAAAATTAGTAAATGAAAATACTCATAACTTCAATATAATAAAATGAAAATATATTAACACGCGCGTTCAAAAATATATTGATCTAGGTTTTCGGACATTACTTTATCAATATAAAGTAGAATAAAGCAAGTTGTTACAAAAGTTTATCGCTTTGACCTGTGTAAGTATCTATATTAACTTTAAGATATTTGATAAGTTATTACATAAACTGCATTAAATTTATAAATTTTTCTTAGCAGTTATGTTAATACTTTGTAACAAAGTTCAATAATAAAACAATAGCAATGTATATTTAACAACTAAATATATATATATATATACTGAAATAATTATGAACACTAATTACTAGACGTTTGTAAAATTTATACGTCTATAAGAAAGAAATAGTAGTTTCGCCGGTAAATTAAAGTATATGAGTAATGTATAAAAATTATGAACTAGAAATGATGGCAATATCTAATATGTTTAACACAAAATGTGAAAAAAATTTCACACATCACAAACTGTGCATTTCTACCTTAAATTCAAATATGGTCAGAGAAAAATTGTATGCCATGAAAACTTTAAATTTTAACTTAGGGTTATAATCTAATGTTTTCATGGCAGTATTTTGATATTTTTCATACCACATTCTCTGGTAAGAATAAAATCATGTTGTTATAACTCAAACTGATTTCACAGAGAAGGAAACTCATTTGCACTTCCCCAGATTTAATACATCGAATATGATTCAGTGCAGCTTAACTGTACTTAAACTGGAGAACTAGAGTTAAAATAATGATTTCCTTTCAGATTTTAATTCTCTCCCGAATATTGCGTTGGGGAAGCCAACTAAGCAATCTACTACAAGGGACTTCCGTAATGCACATTTTGGTGTGGACGGAATAGTAAATACTGGAGCAGTATCACAAACCTGTACAGCGACAGAATCAGAGAAAGATCCCTGGTGGCAAGTTAACTTGCAGAAACGCTATCTTGTTTATGGTTTCGAGCTATACAGCGCAAAGTCAGAGTCTCAAGTAAATTAACTTTCATTCTTATCAGTTTAATTTCAGATGTCATCTATATGATATCTTCTAAATATAATAAATTCTATACACAATTAAAGGCTATATGATGCACCTTATAATATGATTAATTCATTTTACATAATCACGGGAAAAAATCAAAAGCGATATATATATTATAATAAAGATCTTTGAAGAGTGTATTAAGAGTTCCCATTATATTTTCTATAGTAGATCCATAACTAAAATAATCAGTCATAAAAATTCTTCATTTTTGTATTATCAATTATTTCTACGTTTTTTTCTTCATTGAACTATTCTTAACCTTTAATTCATACACAAAAGTTGAAGTAAATATCTAAATATAAAACACCTGAATAAAGTTCAAGAATATATTATTTTTCTTATTTTATTAATTATATATATATATATATATATATATATATATATATATATATATATATATATATATATATATATATACATACATATATATTTATATATATATATATATATATATATATATATATATATATATATATATATATATATATATATATATACATACATACATATATATATATATATATATACATATATATATATATATAAATATATATATATATATATACATATATATATATATATATATATATATATATATATATATATATATATATATATATATATATATATATATATATATATATATATTATTAATTAATTTGTAACTACAGATACCCCCCCCCGTATAATCCAAGATGCTATATTCTGAATATTTTTGGTGATAAAGAAATTTTGCCAAGATGACATATTGTGACGTGCACAATGAGGTAAATTTTAGGGTTAACAAAATATAATTTTATGCATAATGTTTGTAGGTCTACATATGTATGAAGCAATAGAAACCAGGTTGCCACATACATAAGAAAATCCGCCAAAAATAATCAAACTCAGATTTTGGCATCTTGGATTATACGATCTCTACCAATTTGTAGTCGTACTTTTACAAAATTATTTTTTGACTTAACAAATTATATGTATTTGCATAATCTAAAGAATTATTTCAAACAGAATATTTTTAGATTTGACTAAAAGTGGGAATATAATGCGTTCATACTACTAAGAAGAATTTTTTAATAACAAATGTAAGTTTTAATTTATTATACAACAATTCGTAGAAGTGTTCATTTTACCGTTAAAATTCAAAAACTTTTAATGTGAATTTTGCATATTTAATCAGGAAATTAATTGATTTGCACTGTTGATGTTCGAAAGTGTTTCTCAAATTAAATAAAATTAATGTGCAAATTAGTTTTTGAGCATTTATTATTATTAACTCTCAAAAACTATTGTTGAAACGTTGATTATGTCAATTTGTTTGTGTATTTATTATTTAATTCAATTAATTTCATTCATTAGATATTTAAAAATATAATATTATACTAAATTATTTTAAACTATTAGTTTCTTTATATCATAGTTTTTTAACGGATACATGGTTGTTGTTGTCTTGTACCAGCTAAGCTGATATTTAGAGGTTCACTGTGCTCCACTTTCCTAACTGAACCGTATTTTGATGTGATTCTGACTTCCTAAGTACAAACATGCCATAGGTACCTGTTTATAGGGTAGATAACCATTCAAAACCCATTCATATAAAGAAAGGACGAAGACAGGATAGACAGAAAGAGAAAGTACACCCATGCCAGGACCGGGATTTGAACTCAAGACCTACCTATCTGCAATCAGGCATGTTGAAAACTAGACATGGCAGGCGACATGGATTGATGATTAATTCTACTAACAAATTTGTTGGATGTTTGAATGTAATTCCTTGATACTTTAGCTATCAAAAATAATTAAATAACATTATGTTAATTTAGTGTACAGAATTAAATGTTCCTTGTTTTTTTAGTAAAGGTCTTTTTTCATTTTAAAATGCACTCTATACATAATGAACAGATTACCTAGATAATTAAAAAATAATTAAGCAATTTAAGAAATGAAACAGTTTTCAGGTGCTTTAACCAATCATTCTAGTTAACTGGCACATTGGTTATGTGCCTTCAGAATAAATAATTTTAGCTCTTTAATGGTAATAAATGCATTCAAATTAAATGACGCAAATAATTCCAGTGTTTTAAGAGCCCATTGAATGAGAGTGAATTTTTTTTTCCTTTACCAAAAACAGATTAAAGATCACAAGTTAACTTGGCCTGATGGACAATATGGATTGCCAATGCCAGTATCTGGTTGTCCTACTAGTAAAGGATTTTCTTGGGAAACAGGCTACAGATTTCAAGATGTAGAATTCGAGATAGTTCAAGATGACAAAGTTGACCATTGGTCAAACGGAATGCTTCTAAAAGGTTAGTTATGCTTGTACCCGATAATAATAATAATAAAAAGCATGGTTTCATTATGCTACAAGCTTTAAAAATCGTTTTTCAGGTGGTTGGCAAAAGATGACAGTCGGTGGTGAAAAAAGAAGTGGTATTGAACAGCATTTTTGCATCAAGACTAAAAATTCTACATCTGAGCATGCCACGAAAGAATGGCCTTCTGGTGAATATTGCATCTTCATGTATGGGGATAAATGCCCTGCCAAGTTCAAAAGTGGCTACATTATGTGGAGTGACACACGAAGTGGAGTGTCCGACAGCTATGTTGAAGGATTTTATCCTACCGGTAACTATACCCTCCAAGCTACGACGATATACTTCTGCTGTAGAAATGACAGTAAGGCTGAACAGATGATTAAGCTTCCAAAATACGCTCCTTTCTATCTTCTGAAATTCGGAAAATCTTGCCAAAAAGTGGCAGGGATGTCTGAGAAGGAGCAATATTTTCATTTCATCGAGGATGAGCCATCATTGATGCCATCGAACAGAGATGACGTGATCTATGGAATACCAAAATATGAAGAACCTCACCCGAAAATAGATAAGGAAAAGTACGATAAAGGAATTGCACTGCACTATTGCTATTATGATATTTGTGAGTATGTTTGGTTTTGTGAGCCTATTTATTATTTTATAATAACAGTTTTTAAATGATAACAATACTCTTATAAAATGAGTGATGAAATATATATGAAAAGTAATTTTGGTCTCAAATATCAGATATGAAACATGATATTTTAATTCCTCTAAACTACAACTGATTGAGTGATTAAAAGTAGGAATATATTCAACAATCGTACATAACAAATCCATAAATCGCTCCATGTTCTTTGAAAACTTATACAGATGGTAGTAAAGATGTGGGGGGAGTCTCGGACAGTGGGATGTACATAAATATAGTCTCCGGAAAGCTTGAATTTAAAATAAGAAACACAGATAATTGTTCCGTGATTAGGTCAGAGTTATATAATAGCCATTAGAAGAGGTTTAAAGTATGCAGCAAAAGTGGAGGATCAGTTAAGGGATATCTGGATGACTGACAGTCGTACTTCAATCCAACATCCTTTAAATTGGAGCACTGTAAGAGATCAAACTAGTCTGGACATACTAAATATTCTTGAGAGACTGTCACCCGAACACACAGTGCATTTCCAATGGATCCCTTCACGCGTGGGAGTAGAGGGAAATGAAAGAGTGGATTTCTGGGCCAAATCGGCGTCAGAGGAAGGAGTAAACCCAGGAGGAGTGCACATATCTAGTGAGAATTCCTCCCTGGCAAGAACTGAATTCAATAAGCTTATGAAAATTCCTACCAACCATCCATGGTACTTCGCCAAAAGACCGGGTGAGACCTTCAATCTTAGACCAAGATCTTATCAAACTGCCTCTTCCGCTATCTGAGTAAACACATGAGAGAAATCACTTTTCAGCAAGGGCAAAGGAAATTTCCAGACTGTCCTTGGTGTTCCGTCAATATGGCCTTCCCTAGACATATCTTAACTTGCCTAAATTTTAAAAAAGACGATGCCCTTCGGGACTCCTCACATTTTTTAGACATTTTAGATATTTTTTGTTTTATGGGGGTTGTCTTGGATGTCAATTTATATATTCTGCAGAATATATAAATTTGTTACAAAAATTATATATTCCGTAAAAATAAATTTTAAGATAAGAAATGGCTAAAGTATTGTATGTCATAATTTCCTATCTGACATGATTTTTTTTAAATAATACTAAAGCTCAAAAATATTTAACTAAATTATCATTTTATCTTTAAATTTCATTATTATTTTAATTAAATATGTCTTTTATAATTTACTATATTTCGAATGTATATTTTTAGGCATAGTTATATTTTTGTATTTTAGACTTCAAGAAATACATACCCAAAAAATGTTTCATATAATCTTTGAAATGTGCATTAATGTTTAAATTGTTTACAAGAAAAATAATAAAAGAAAAATGAGCTTTTGAATGTTTCCACAAAAAATACGATAAATAATTTCTGTATAACGTTACTGCAGAAACGTTATTGAATGAAATGATGCATATTACATTATAGTTTACACAATAAGAGAAAATTTTTATTATTGCAGAAAAAATTATAAATAAAAAAGCGTATTCTAACGTCCAGCGAATCTCTGTTTTAAAACTCAATACCCACTATAATACAAGATATCAAGGCTCGTAAAGTTTATGCATAATATCATATGATATTATATTATTATATACTTAAATAAAATAATATAAAATATCAAGGTACATAAATTATGCATAATAACATATAATATTATATTATTATGTATTCATAAAGATCATGTTAAAATGATTCTTGCTAATAGTATAGTCATTCTAAATACAAATATAGTTTGGTAAATGTGTCGAAAAGTTAGAATTTAATTGCTTATTACATAGATATTTTGATTTTATACTATCTAAGTAAAAATGGATTAAATAATCGAAAATAGTGTTTTCAATTTATGAAACTGTTCCATTTGTGTTAAACTCCACTACAAATGACGTAGAAAGTAAATAATTTTTACTTTTAAAATTGTTTATAAATTTTGAAAACATTAAATTATAGATTCAATAACTGTAACTGCAGTACTTTCTCTACCTGAATCACATTAGATAAAGTGTGTTATCAATAACAACTAAACCAGTATTAGAGACCTGATAGAATTTTACAGAGAGTTATCAAAACACTGAGCAAAACTTATGCATATTTCTATTTCAATGCTGTAATTTCTGTTTGCCTGAATACAGACTTAATTTTTCTCAACAACTTTGTTTCATTCCGTTTGAGTACAATATTTTGTCTGAATACAGGATAAAGTTATCAAGATAAAGTTATTAAGAGTCATTAAAAATGTTTATTTATATTTTCTTGAATGATGTAGCATTTAATTTAGCTCGCTTAGTGGATCAATATTGTGAATTTTGATGGTATCAGTTTTTATAAAGATATAACAACATCTTTAATGATAAATATTTCCTTTATAATACAGGACTTTTCAAACAGTTCAGGCTATTTCTCATTACTGTGTGTGTTTGAGGCACAAAAAGAATTAACAGCCTCTGCACTGACATTAATCTATCGTATTCCTAACTATTTAACAATTTCGCCATTTGTTATTATTTAAAATTACTGCCATTTATTTTCTGTCATTTGTTTAGTAGATTTTTCATATATATTTAATTTATTTTTCTATTATTAAAACCTTTGATTCATTTTTCTAAAAAATTGTTCTTCGTATTAGCAATTGTAGGTATGTGATTTATATTTAACAAATTTTATCACAATGAATGCATTTAATCAAGTTAATAATATTTAATTTAAAATGTTGAAATTTTAATATAAAAAGTATTTGATGAATTTAACTTGTTCGCAACTGTTTTGTAAATTAATCTGATAGTTATGGCCATTTTTCTTCACCAACCGTTACAAATTTAACCACTTTTTTCAAAATGTGAGGTTGAAAAAAAAAGAAGTTATTCCTATCATTATTAAAACATACAGATAGAAATTTTTTTTTAACTCGTGTTCCAATTTTTACATTTTCATGGTTACAAAAACGAAATCATAAATTGAAAATTTGCATGCCATGAAAAAAATACAAAAATGTAGGTTTATGAAATGTTTCAAGTGGTGCAATCATTAAATTGTAATTGGCACCAAATGACAATCGACGAAATATTTTCCTTAGAAATGGTGGATGAAGTAATCCGAAAATGTTATTAGTTTATCAAATATAAGTTAAGAAAATATTGATTATATTTTAATCTGATTAAGATTGTATAGATATATAGATATTGTATATAATTTATATTAAGTTTGTGTAAATATAACACCACTGTGATAATTTACTCAAAAATATTTCAATTCTAAATATCGGAATACTTTTCTGAATATTCATTTAAAGTTATCCAAATATGTTTATATTATTCTATATAATTATTTTTATTGTGAGCAGACCTAAATTTTTTATTAAAAATATAATTATACATTTATACAAAATTAATATTTAATTTAATTAAATTTAAAAACGCTATTACAATAATAATTAAATGAATAGTAAGTAAATTAAATTATTTTATGAAACAATTGTTACACAAGTAATTGTGAAAACAATTTTTATTTAAAATACTAATTTTATTATTCATGATGGATGAAGCAATTTTGATTATTATTCTCATTCCAACAGCTCAGAGTTTACGAGGATTCCGTGTTATGGTAGATGAAATTGGTCTCGAAAACACATACATTCAATATTATGATGACCTTTCTTATGGTATTCGTCATTCGGAGGAGGGAAAATTCCTGAATGCTTACATTTGCTCCGTTTATCCGGTGACAGAGCCCGAATTCCATGTTCTGAAGGTCAACTGCACCCAACCTATTCATGGGCAATACGTGACATTGCAAGTTTACGATAGGTTTGACAGTCTTCAGTTCTGTGAAATGAAGATTTTTGGAATCGGTAAGGAAAGTTTAAATTAGGCCTTACATTGAGCTTATATTGACTTAGGGGTGAAGCAGTGCTTTTAGGGATCCAAATCCCAAAGTTTGATCTCAATAATTGTAAGACAGCGGAAGATGAGTGGATCATTTTTTTTACTTTCTACTTACACATCTATTGGAATCAGCACTTATAAGTTTTAAAGAGTTCTTATTCTGTGAGACTTGAATATCGACCAATACCAGCGAGAAGTCCATCCCAAAAGCAATAATGTGTTATAGATATTAAAATGCTTTATAAAAGTCTGCACTTATTGGTTACTTACCATGCAATATTAAATGTATGTATGACTATAAAATGCTGATATTCAGTTTAATTTATTGAAAACATAAAATATTAAATTACCGTATTTTCCTGTAAATAATCCGCTGTGGTGTATAAAAAGCGGCAATTTTTCAAATTCAATATTATGATCAAAAAATATATTGCTGATAATGTGAATATCACGTAAAATAAAAAAATACACAGTGTGATTAAAATATAATAAATTGTATAGGACAAAAAAGCATTTATTATGAAAAAGCTTTGTTTGAATCCACATAATTGCTAAGTGCGATAAACTGAGATGAATGCTCGGGATCGATTAAGAGCGATAATTCCGAGAAAATAGTAAAACTCGTCGATTTTTATTTTTTCATAACTTTTAAAGCGAGGTTAGACATATTTTCTAGAAATAAAATTTGTTTGGTTAATAATTAAATGAAAGAAATGGATTATTTTCGATTTCCCCAAAGCATACATTTTTTTATTTTGTACCCCTCAAGCTCTTTGTATTTATCTTACTTCAACATGTTTATCGCCCTTTTTTAATTGCCTTTCTACAGATTTTAATTTAAAATCTGCTGAGTAATTTAAAAGTTTTTGCTTCAACTTGATGATATACTAATTTGAATATTTTTACAGTGAAGTATCTCACATCTAGACAAAATGTGAAATGATGATAGCAACTGTTTTTGCAACTATCATATCTTAACGAAGAACCGATTTCGTTCTCGAAGGCAATTGGCAAAGATGATCATAGATTAAGTTACCTATCCAAGTCGTGGCGCCATCTGTTATTTATTTTATGAAACACAACATGTACTTTTTTTAAATTTAGTGTAAACTATTGATCAAGGTTTCTTTTATCTGATTATTCGCAGCGACGTATAATACACACAATGAAATTTGAAACTGTTGTAACGCATAATTCGCGGATTATATGCAGGCAAATAAGGTATTTTAATCTTTATAAAACATGTTAATTTTGTATAAACTACGTAAAACTCCATGATTATTCAGTTATGTCAGGAAATTGTTTTAATAATTTTAGACGCTAGTATATGACTAACCAATTTAAATAAAAAGAATAATTCTGAAATAATATAATATAAGCTCTCATCTTTAAAGTAAATACAAAATATTGTAAATTATTTTTTTATGAAACATAAAAATTCTTTAAAATGTTAAAACATGTATTTTGAATAAATAACATATTAACTAATGATAGAATTACGTGAAATTTAGGACAGCACTAACGTATAGCAACAGAAATGAGAAGACAGAGATGAAGTGAACTTTCAACTTCAAAGATATCTCTTTTTCGACTTTGAAGTAATAAGTCGAAAAATATATCAAAAGATACTAAATAAAATTTTCAGAATGTATGATTTCGAGCATAATTTAATTAACTGGAAAAAGAGGGAAGTCTTTTAGTTTTTTTTAGCATTGTGTTGTTGTTGTTTCTCATCCTCCAGAACAGCAAAACTAGGTCAGGCTCATTCACCCAGAATAAGTCCATTACCAACAGGAAATCTTGAACCAGATCCTGTCTGGTGAGCCCTAAACAAGATAAAATGTGGCCAAGGTAGGCCTGTGCATAAGAACTTTTAGTGTAAAGTAAAATGCGGAGGATAATACTATCAATATTTCCACAATTTTAAATAAAAAAAAAAAAGTTTGCTTTTATTACATTTGATTTTACATAAAATTCAAGTATGTAGTAATAAAAGTAATTAATTGCAATTGTTCTTTTTGAGTGACAGATCATTACAATTTTTAACTGCAATTTATAAGTCAAAAATGGGCAAATAACTCAAAATTAATATATATATATATATATATATATATATATATATATATATATATATATATATAGATAGATAGATAATATTTTAGCCAGAAGGTAGTAAAAAATACAGCTGATACAAAAAACAATACCTTATAAAATATTATGTTCCTAATGTTTTAAATTTTTTATTACCACATAATTAAAAAAAGAATAAAAAAAAAGAAATTTGAAGGTTGCATTATGGCTATCTTCTCTACAAAAGGACTGAGCAACCAGAAGCTATTTGCTTGAAGCAATTTTAAACCACCATAAACACACGCATCTCAACTAGGATAGACATAAAAATTGATAAACTGAAATCTATTCAGCAACTATATTGTCTTAAGGACCAAGAATTGGACAAAAAAGTGCTATGTGCTCTCTTAAAAGGTACTGTAAATTCTTAAATATGCATATATCATCACATATATTGAAACATAATGAAAAAAAATGCCACATTAGTATGAAATCTGCATACGAAGAATGTAACTTAAATTACAATATTTTAAACACTATAAATATTGTATTGAATTAAGCTACTAGTGGCAAAGCCATGATCATCGGTTGTGATCTTCTTATTAGTCATATGCTATAAGGCGAACCACGATGTTCTGGTAGAGAAAGGCGAGGTTCTTGTTATCGAAATTTAGTGAGTTAAATTCTCGTCTTAATCTAAGAACCTTCGTGATGGATTATTAGTTTAAAAAATGCATAAAATGATTACATATCCGAAATTAAATGAGAAATATATATTTAGGTTTATGAATGTAGTTTTTATTCACTAGGAGAATCACAAGCAGTTTTAGATTGAGAGAAAAAAGAAAGTTTTAAAAATCACACAATTTGGAGAAAATAGTTACATCCTCTAAGGCATACGAAATCCCATTTCATCCGAATTTAAATAATTCAGCAAAGCCTTCCTAAATTAATGTTTATCCAAACAAGATCGTCCCATAAATTTTCTTATAATTTCTTTAACTAGAGATTTTTTGTATTTTTTCATACAATTATTATTTACAATAATTTCGCTGATTTCTAAGTACTTCTTATACAATTTGCAAATCATGTTAGAATTTTTTTTACTTTCTAAGTAAACGTTAACACTGCCCTGCTGCTAAAACACTAATATTTATAGATGTAATCACACTATTATGTTATAACAATGATTTTTGAAAACAGTGAATATTATTTCAAGAATCTTACTTTAAATGAATTTCATTAAAACGAAATATAAATAAGAATTTAATTTCAGAATCCTGTGGGCAACCTTTGGGGATGGCATCTGAAGAAATTTTTGACAACCAGATTACAGCAACCCCTTGTCATTTCTGTGAAAAGTACCATCACACAAATGGAAGACTAAATGCTGATAATGGATGGTGTGCAGCATTGAATGACAAATTAAAAAGGTTTACGGTAAGAATATTTTCTGTCTATTACATTCATTAATCCAATTTGACTTTTAAATTTATCAATGCAAATTATTGGTTTCAATTTTCATACTCAATAGCCATAGTTTTTGCTGGAATATTGCTATGATTAATTCAATTTGCTACGAAGCACACTTCAAGACTTTTAAGATTAGTCCATGCAAACTATGGCTTCTGTTGTCATGTTCAATAGCAACCAGAATAATTACCATTATGATGGGATCCATTTTCACTTAATCAAATAAAGTACTCTAACATATTATAACATTTACATGTTTAGAATATTAGGGGGACCGAAAAGTAATGCCATTTCTGCACATGTCCATATTTGATTGTCAGTTCAGATGTCAGTTCTTTATGTACCTCAAAGGCGTGTCAAAGTGATTTTAACTTTATTTTGACATAATCACTTCTAAATAATTCAATTTTAAACTTTTTTCTTATACAATTTAAAGAGAAATGACCAACTATGTACTAGAAAAACATATTCGGCCTTATGTGAGTTTTGCAAAGGTAATAACAGAACAATTGCAACCAAAAATGTTTGCGATTTTTATCCAAGTCTATTAGACATTCATATAGGCCAAAGATGTTTTTCGATGTTCAAATCCGATAAATTTGATATCTCTGACTCCTGTCGATTAAGATGATCAACAGGATTTGACAACGACATGCTAAGAGCAGAAATGGAAGCAATTCCATATGAAACAATCAAAGAACTATGAAACACCCTTAATCATTCTCGGATGACCTTCCAAAACTATTTTCAGCAGATTGGAAGATTAAGCAGACAAGTGTTTGGACCCCCTATAATCTGTCTGATGAGAATAAAGTCAACTGATTCATCCCATGCAAATTATTGCTTCAAAGACATACAGTATCGTTTTTTGATCATTTGATCACTGGAGACGAAAACTTGGCTCCATATGATTATCAAAAGTTCAAAATGCAGTGGCTCTCTACAAATAAAACACCACGAAGTACTGTGAGTCTGTGCGATTCTGTAGTATTCACGAAATTGTAACTTTGCAGAGATTAAAACCTGGACACAAACTGTTAATGCAGATCTTTATTGTATGCAGATTATTATTATTATTATTATTATGGATCGAGTAAACAAATGTATAATTGAAAAGTATATAGGGATTGTCAATAGAAAGGGAATCATTCCGTCAAATGACAATGTAAGACAGCACTATGAAATGCGAACGCTAAAAATAAATGAATGAAGATGAAAGACTACCTCATCCCCCATACCCGAGCAATATTGTCCTCTCAAATTTCTATTTATTCCGATTCCTACAACATTTTCTTAGTAGCAAAATATTTGGATGATGCCCAAAATGTCATCTCGCGATATAAATTTTTCTTAAGAACCATAAGGGTTTTATTGGTTCGGGTTTGAAATTTTGTGCAACTGATGGCAAAAAGTTCCAATAACAAGGACTGATTAAAAATAAAAATTTAATAAATATTTATTCGTATAAGTTTAGTGTAAAAAAATGACATTATTTTCCGGATCCCTAATATTGTGCCAATTTTGAAAATCAATATTCTTAGGAGAAATATTTTTTCGCTGGTTTCCCTATAAATGTTGGAATTAGTTTATAACATAAGAATCAAGCAGATACATAGATGAATTAAAAAATGAATTATCAAATTAGTCTTTCTTGAATCTTAATTGCTTGAATGTACATCTTCCATTTTTATTTTAATTAAAAAAATTCATTTTTAATTTGTTATTCCTACAACCAATGTAATTATAATATTTCATATTCAACTATCAAATTCAAACTATAGTTTCCTATAAGGAGATAATAAATACATTGGTAAAAGAAAAAATGAAGTAGAGAGTTTTGATTAATTATAATAAATGCAAAATAAGATATAAAAGTAGCAAATTTATTAATCCTGTAAAATTATATACAACTCATACATTTTTCTACAAAAATATTTAATTTTAATTTTTATTTTCAGTAAAAACTAAACGATTCCCCCTTATTTGGGTTAAAATAATATATAAAAAATAAACATTTTAATCAAATATTATATTTCCAAAGTGAATGTCAACTATAACTGAAAAGCTTGTATAAACTATTCGGAAAATACTTGAGATTTTTTCCAGCAATATAGTATATGCAAAAGGATGGATATAGCACGTTCTGAAATATCCAATGTTCATTCAATGGGATCGAGATTCGAGAAATGCTTAGGGAAAATGTCTTCACTTTCTTTAAGTATCTGTAATGATTTTTTCTTGATTTAGACGAAAGTTACGAATCATGTTAGATACATCAGCATCAATAATCTAAGAAAAGATTCTCTAAATGATATCACTTATTTTAAAGCTGCCTGCAATAATGCGCTGTTGAAATCAAATTCGAATTCCACCTCAAGTTCAAGTTTGACTTCGCCGATTCTCAATGGAACTGTTTGACAATATTTTTCTACCATTATCACCAGATATTTAAGCAACTCTTATCTGAATCAAATTCAGATTTGAACTCAATCATAATCAGAATATTTCACCAGTCTCAGACTGTCCAGTTGATGTCGTGAAGAATGGATTTTAAACTAGTAACAATTAGTAAATCCACACTACTTTATTTAAATATACAACTTTTTAGTGATACAATACTTTCTGTTTTACTTGCAGTAGAATTGATATCAAATTCTAGGAAAAAATAGTTATAGATTATATTACTAGGAATAATAGATTTTACTTTCTTTCAATCATGTCTTACTAGGAATAATAGATTTTACTTTCTTTCAAAGTTGTTTCTATCAACTTTTCGGAGCTTTTTTTTTAAAGATTTTCCCACTGGCAATCCTTGATATTAAATTCTATATCTGCAATATAATGCCAAATTTCATTTCTTTTGATTTTTACCAATAGCACAACTGGTGAAAATATTAGCATATATTTTATAGAGGCACTTCAGTCTTTGTTTTAAATAGAATGACTGTACTTTGTCAACATCCTATTTCCTATAGCAATAAGAATATCTGACTTTCAGATGGGAGAATCAACTTTAGAAGATTATGTACATTTCCGCACAAACTTTTTCAAGAATTTTGTCTTATTTCTGTTTCAAATAATCTGAAAAGGAGAAATTTAATTAAATAATGGTTAACAAAAACTATATCATTAATTATCTTGTTTAACACAATGTGTTTTACAGTTAATTAGCTATTACTCTGTAGTTTTCCTTTCAATCATGTAAACGTAAAAATCTTTAAAAACGATTTAAGGAAAGTAAAATTCAACAAAATTAAAGCTTGAATTACTTTAATTTTAATTAGCTTATAATTTAATCGTAAAAGAAAGATCGAATTCATTTCCCCAGAAGCTCTCTTGCGCCCTAATATTTAGCAGTTTCTGAATCAAGTCCATGGAGTAAACTACAGCGATGAAGATGATTACGATTCATGGGTTCCTTAGAACCTCACAATCGATAATCAGGATGTTCATAAATCTGTAGGCGATATAAATGTTCATCCAGACAGTCGTGACCTGTTATGAGACGAAAGAGTTCTACAGAATCTCAGCGAGATTTGTATAGAATCGGCTCTATATCTATGCCTCACTCCAGTTCTAGTTTTCTGTCTTTTCTTGTAACCAAGAATTATTAATTTTCATTATTAGCATGTCGAAGTTGTAGCCTACTCTGCCGCGTAAAGTGTTTCCTGAGATACACCATTAGTAGGTAGCCTACGTTGTATATACGACACCACTAGTAGTAAAAAATAATAATTTAATCGTAGCAACACCAACAAATGATAATCTCAACCTTATCTTTCCTGTTCAGTTCAAACAACGGAAAAATTATTAGGTATGAAAAGTTTTAAGCATATTATCCAATTTCACATATTCATTTTGTAATTTATAAACAAAATGAACTGTGTGCTTCCTGACTTATGTGAAAACTTTCTAACTTCTAGGCAAATTTATATGCCATTTGAAAATAAACAGCTGTAGAAAGCACTGTTGACAAAGGAGCTCTAACAATAGACTTCACTGTTAAATTTAATAAATATAAACAATAAAATAAAAGTAAGTTAAGCTGACACTTTTTATAAAAAGGGAAAAAGAGACTATTGTACAACATTTTCTTTATTTCCATGCGCTTGAGGTTTTAATATATTGACTGCCATTATATTTTATCTTGGCATTTGTGCACCAAAGGTTTCTAAAATCTTTATCATCAAATGAGAATTGAAGGCGTTTTTTCATTATTGTAGCCATTAAGTGCCAATTAATGATTATTTTTAGCATGCCATGGTACAGTAACTTCCATCATTTCACTTATACAGTCTCGTTTGAAGTCAATAAGTCCCGTATGAGATCTTAGGTAACATCACAACAGCATTAAACATTGTGTCACAATCGCAGCAACGGCTACACAAAATATAAACTGTCCGCAATTCCTCTGACACTTTTATCTAAATACAAATTTACGCAATACTATGAAACAATATATATACACGATTCTTCAAAACTTGTATTGCTGTCATACTTGCTTTTAAATGTTGTATGTGAACATTTGTACAGATAACATTTTAAACCTATGTCTTTTTCATTGCAGATGATTTTATTGTACAATATTACATTGTAGGCCACTAAAATTTCTATATTTATTTTAAAATTTATTCAATGATTATGTGAAGGAGAAAAAATTAAGATGATTAATTTAACAAACAAAATTACCATCAAAATAGGTATGCATATTATCCCGTCTGTAAATAAACAATTAAAATTTATAAACTTCTAGTGCGTTCTTTTATGTAATCAGTTTAAGGAAAATATTTAATATTATATGCTAACTACTAAGTACCCTGGTTCTGAGTAGTAATTTTAATTATCTGTTAATATATTGATTTTATATATATGAAAACGACCGTGGTAACCTAGGGGTTAAGGCATCGACGTTCCATCCGGAAGGTGGGGTTCGATTTCCAACACCGCCAAAGATACATCTATATATATACATACATATATACGTGCTCGTTAAATCTGTGGAATCGAAAGTCCTATGGTCGGTCGTTGAGCAGTTACCATGGGTATAATGATCTAGAGAAAATTTCTTCCCCTTCCAGATCAATATCTAAATTGAGGGAGTAGATTCTCTGGTGGTGCCATCTGTTAAAAAAGCTTCAAACAAAGTCGCATTTTCACCTTTGTGTAAATGCGATATTTCTGGTAAAACGAAAGACTTACCCACTGACTTAAATTCGCATAGCCAACGGCATAGCGAGCTTGACTTGTCCAAGAGTCATAAGTAACAACAACGTTTATAAATTCAAGCATTCCATCGCATTATTTCATTAAAAAAAAGCTCAATAATGTAGAATATTTATTTTCCAAGTAAAAATATAAACCTTTTAATTTAGTTTAACATAATGCACAAAACTAATTAAAAAATTTTTAAACTATCATCCTCAAGAAACTTATAAAAATCATTTATTTTTAAGGTTGATTTACTGAATACCACTATAGTGACAGGAGTAATTCTTCAAGATCTCAATGGAGCGCCCAAGAAAACTCAAGTAACCAAGTTTTATTTGTTCTTCAGTAATGACTCTAAGATTTGGACGTGGGAAGAAGAACCAGTAGGCCATCAAAAAGTAAATTTGATAGATGATGTTTAAAAATTTAAATTTTATCTCAATGTTAATAAGTAATTCTAATATTCAAAAAAGCATTTCTTTATTAATATTGTAGTTTCTAATTTATGAGTAGTTATTTTCTAAACTTTATCGAACTTTTCGAGTATAATATAAATACTTAAATAAATTATTATTTCTGAGTATAATATATTTTAATTCATTAATTGCATTAGAAAAGAACTTTTATTAAAACACATGTGTTTTACTTTAAATCAATGTAGAAATTTTTAATATAAAAATTATAATGTTAATTAATACTTTTATTTAAACATCTGTACTTCTTTTTATTTAAACATAAGAAGTATAGATTGTAGTCAAGTGGAAGCATTCAGTTATAATAGTTCTTTTATTAAAAATTTTTTTTATCCTTGCCTAGTTAATTAAATAGCAATTACTTTACCAGAGAATAAACTTACTTTTTACAAAATTCAAAGTATTTGTTGAAAAAATCGATTACTAAAAATAATATTTATATATTTTTAAGGCGACAGCCTCTCTCTTCTCTTAAAATTTCTCAGATTGTTTTTACAAGCTTACAGATTTATTTAATACTCAGATTTTTTCGTAGAATTGAAAAATACAGTGGTGATCGGTTAACGAACAGTTCCGACTACGAACGAAAATTCACGAGTGTAAATTTTCACGAAAGATTTTTGTGTTAAGATAACGAATTAAAGTAAATTATAGCGAGCACTTCTCGGCTCTCAGAGCATTATGTGCTGAGTTCCCATACCCAAGGGACTAAAAATCATTTTTAATCTCTCTTGAATTGTGTCGCTTATCTATTTAACTTTTAAGTTTTGTATTGGAAAAAATAATTTTTTTTTTGTATAGAGCATTTATAGCCTAAGTACACCATCGGTTTCGGTAATCAAAACCGAAACTGATTTCATTCAAAACCTAAACAGATTTCATTTTGAACACTTCTTTTCCCTTTCTTCATTTACTGTCTTATACATAATCTTGAATAATGAATTCACAGGGCACAGCGACAACAATAATGTTATTAATCACTTTACTATGACAATGCTTTTAATTGCTTAATTAAATACGGGAAAAAAGAGAAAAACTATCGACATGTTCTTAAACGTCCTATAAATAAAACATGAAAAGGATTGATGAATATGCAAGATTATAGATTGATGAATATGCATTTTTTTGTAAACTTAATAAGGAATTATACATCTTTTTTTAACTTTTCTTCAAAACGAATTAATAGATTTTACAAAAAAGTCTATGGTAAATTAATGATCGGTTAACGAACAATTCGGGTAACGAATTTAGTTTTGTAACAGATTATGTTCGTTAATCTATCACCTAATGTAATTATCTTCCTATTATTCTTATTTCTTTATTTTTGTGACGACGACATATTTTTCAGATTTATGAATGTGAACAGTGCAAGTCAGAGTTTTCTGATTCCAAACGGTCGAATGACATTGGAGTAAGGTACAACTTGTTAAAAGGGATATCCACTCGTTTCGTTCAGGTTCAGATCTTAAAATTTTCCGAGCAACCATGCATGAGAATGGAAATAATTGGATGCCGAAATAAGAGTAATGTACCTGATATTAATCCAACAATATATAGATAAGGCAAATTTTAGTTATAAAATTTATTGAAATTACAGTATTTCAATATACACAGATGTTGTAATTTCAATATAGAAAGATGCTGTAATGTTAATATACACAGATGTTGTAATTTTAATATACATAAATGCTGTAATTTTAATATACACATTTTAATAAACAATTTTAATATACACATTTTAATAAACAATTTTAATATGCACATTTTAATAAACAATTTTAATATACAAATGTTGCGAATAAATGTATCATCATTTTGCAACGTTTTTGAATCTGAGGTATTTTGTGATCGATTTTGCTGTTTTTCTCATAACATTGATATCTAATTTTGTTAGAAATTTCAAGAATACTAGTGACATTCAACAAAATTTTAGAACTCTAATTTTTATGTCATTGAGGGTAAATTTAGATATTTTTGTTTTAACTTCGCATTTTCATAAAGTCTCTGGTAGATTATTCAAGTAAATTTTTTATTTGTTTAAAATCCTAATGTTTTAAAATATTTCTTATCTTTGTATTATTTATTAGATATTTAGAAGTATCGTATTAATAATAATGAAATTACTTATATAGTACTAAGACATACGAATTACGCTGTATAGCCGACATTTTTAATCTCCAAACAATTTAGAAAATGCATCACAAGGATTTCATGGCATCTGTCTTTTAATAAAACCTAAAATTTGATTTTTATACTTTAAGTAAACCGTTCAAGTTGTTTATACAAGAGCGAACAAGAAATTTCACCATTTGAGAACATAAATATTTATTTGTGGTTTCCTTCTGCAGCCACTTGTATTAATGTCATCAATGGCTCTTCTGGTGTTGTGTCTTCTCCAAATTATCCACGCTATTACGGGCAAGATAAAAACTGCTTTTGGGTCATAGAACCAGTTCCTGGCAAGCACGTTGAGTTAAAGTTTATTATTTATGAGCTGGCAGAAGAGGACGATGTTCTGAACTCGGGAACCTGCCATGATCAACTCATTGTCTATACGGGGAGAGAAAACTCTACAGCTGTTTTATCACCTGACGGAAAACTTTATCCAAAGCGCATCATTTCTAACGGTTCCATGAGAATACATTTGGCAAGTTGCTTTAGGTACTCAAGAAGCAGATACAGAGGCTTTTACGCAGAGTATAAGTCTGTTGGTAAGCTATACAAATATATTTTATTTACTATACAAGTTTATTTAATGACTGATATGTTTTATTAGACAAATATAATTAGAGAACAAAAAATATTCTAATATTTACAGATATTTTACATATTTCTTTAAATTGGGAGCTCCTTTGTGTTCTATAACTTTAATTTAGCTCATACACAATTTTTTCGATTAATTTTAACTGTTATAAAGTTTTTGGTTAAATTTTAACACGAAAATTTTTAAGAAATTAGTCATGCCTTTGAAATATTTCTTTCTCCCTTGCGCAAGGAAATTATTGCATGGTGTTATATACACTTACATAGTGGTGCAGACGACTCCCAGACTGAACATTAAAGTTAATCGTTTTGAAATACTAAGCCATAATTTTGAGTATAAGCCTCGCACTTTTGAACCAGTCATGTGATGAAGTCACACCTGAGCTGGCACCCTCCTATCTAAATCCCCGCCACAATAGTGGAAGGGCTTTGGAAGTATTAAATTAACGTGAACACGCCATTAACCCACCGAGCTCTATCAATCTAGTAAGGGGGAATGTGTGGTCAACTTCACAGTCACTGCCCATGATTAACGAGGTTTCGTTTTGCTGAACTTAACAGGAAGCGGTCTACTGACTCCCTGGAGTTTCATATGGAAGATACATACACACATGACGGTGCTGGTAAGCCCCGGACTGCACCTTTAGATTAACGGCTTTGGAATTCTCACCCATCACCAATGATTTCGTAATTTTGAACCACAGTCAGGAGACCAGATCCCACATGTGCTGGCACCCTTCTCTCCACATCCACGTCACACCAGTGGAAGGACTTTGAACGTCACATATTAACGTGGACATATCCCAAACCCACGGAGCTCCAGCAATCCAGTGAAGGAGTGTGCGTGTTCACCCTCCTAATCACAGACAACCTACATGTTCAGATCAACAAATGATGCTTCGCTTTGTTGATCTGAACATGAAGCAGCGTAAAGCTACTGAGTCACTGGAGCAACGCTCGATGTTATATAGGAATGTTTTTTGTGCCTTAATTATAGGCATGATATAGCAGTATTCAAACGATAATTTTGAAAACAATTATATTTCATGTGTCACAACATGATGATGGAAGAGACAATAAGGTAAAATTCTCTTTAACAATAAAAAAATCTTCAATTTTTAATTGAGAAAACTCAGTTCTATATCATCATAGTTAACATTTTTCCCATCAATAGAAATTATATAAAAGCAAGTTTTTTTTATGAAATAGGAAATTTAGGTTATTTAAGTTCATCGAGCAATGTTCATTAATATTAATAAAAATATTGGAATGAGATAAAATGCATTAAATTTTATATTTTACACACAGAAGTATTTTTCGAAACAATATTTTAAGACTATTTGTCCCAAAAATTAATATCAAAATATTAATTAAAAATTGAATACAAAACATCGTGAAATAACTTTTGGAATTGCAGAAAATTTATTTGAATGAATCCTTAATTGCGTGTGTGCAAACCGTATATGAATATTTTCTTTAAATTACATATTTTACTATTTTTACAAATAGAAAAATAAAAATTTTATTAACTATTATACCTGATTTATATTTTTTCATTTCATATTTTCTATAGATTCACCTAATGAGGTATCACCTAATGATTTCATTAATAGATTAATAGTTAATAGATAATTAATAGGTATCGTTGATAATTAATAGATATTAATACTCATTAATAGATAATTAATTAATACTTATTAATAGATAATTAATAATACTCATTAATAGATAATTAACAAATTCACCTATTTTATAGGTATCACCTAATAAGAATCTCATTTTTCTTAACATTCAAGATTTTTGGATTTTACTGTACAAATGAGTGTTTTAATAAAATTAGTAATTCTAACAGTCTAAAACTTTGAATTCAACTATGTGAAATATTTGCTATAAATATTATGTGAATCGTTATTCTTCTCTCATGTTTTTGTTAGACTGCCCAGGGTGTGGCGTTGGTGATTTTCAATGTTCCAAAGTACACGTGTGTGAATCAGAATGCGGAGAAATATTGTCCATTGGTCATCCTCTTAACTATCAGAATAACCATAGGTGTGGGTGGTTAATTAGGTCAGTAAATGAATTATTTTAAAACTAAATACGATTTATTGAACATATTCACAATTTTCTGACATTCCTACAGGATACATCTTTTAAAAATAATACTGAAAAATTGCAAGTTAAGATTACTTTAATATCAATTTTTTTTTATGAATTGCATGGCATTTTATTACATCTTACTTACAATTTTCATAATTTTTTTTTACTTTGTTTTACTAATTAGAGCTAAGCCACTGCACTTTATTAAAATAATTTTCGAAGACTTTGATATCGTTGGGGGAGAGAACTGCAAATACGACTACTTGGCGATTTACGATGGCGATACAAATGATAAGTCTAATCTGATTGGTCGTTTCTGCAATTCCAAGAAACCTAATGTGGAAATAGTATCAAGCTGGAATTCTTTATTAATAGAATTTTCTTCCGATGCAGAAGGCACTGGAAGAGGATTTGCCTTGAAATATTCATCCAAAAGTTTCGAAATGACAGTAGATATTAATCATACCGACAGTAAGTAACTTAATTATTAATTTTTATAATATAAAACTGAATTTTTTAATAAATAGAATGTAATAGTAGTAAATTATATAATAGTTTTTAAGAGACTGCAGAATTTTATAAAGTAATTTAATATTTTAAAAATCATTCAAAAAATTATGTGCAGTTTTATCAATAGATGTCGCCACTAAAGAATGAAACATCTTAAAAAGTAAAGTGAAAGTTTCCAATTCCAATGACGCAGACAGATGAACATATTTCCTCGTTCTTTGTGTTTCTATATATATATAGGCCAGTTTATAGAAATAGAGTTTTTTCCTTATTAGAATATCTCAAAAACGAGGTCTTAATACAATAATAGTGGAAAGTTCTTAATAGAAATTTTTTTAAGGAAAATGAATTGCTGTTGTTCTCGTGTGCCAGAATGGCTGACAAATTGGGATGCGCTGCTCTATTTTTCAAACTGAATCGTATTTGGTATGGAATCCGACTTCTACAGTAAGCACACATGCCATAGGGACTCGTTTATAGGGTAGGCAACCATTCACATCTCATTCACACACAAGGAAAAGACAAAGACAGGAGAGAGAGAAAGTACATCATGCCTGAATCGGGATTCGAACCCAAGACCTCCCTATCCGTAATCAGTCACGTTGACCACTAGACAAGTTGGCCGTCAAAGATGTTGAATTAAATCTAAAATTTAACAAAATATCAGAAAAAAACAATGTTATATAAACTGCGTATCTATTTCTACCGATTTTAAAGCCCAGTTTAATCAAATTTCAGTTTCTAATGAAAACTTTATGCACCATTTTCATGCAAAGTTTTGCAAATATTTTTTAAATGTTAAAATTGTTTTTTTATGACTATGTATTTAAATATCCGTATGTGTTACATATTTAGGATGATGTTCGTACATTTGCTCATTCTATTTAGAATTAAAAGTGCGCGTGAATTGATTTTTAAGAATAAAAGAAAAGCGTATTCAAATAATACTTCCGTTAGAATGCCTTTAAATGCTTATCAACATTACACACTCCAACCGAAAATTTAAAATAAGACGAAAATATAAATTTTCTGAAGCAAATATTTTGAGTTAAAGAGCTGAAATTCTCTGAAGAGGTTGATAGTCGTAAGCAAGTATGTTAAATTTTATCGAAGTTTCGCATTGTGACAAAGCAAGGCAAAGTTATACCAAACTATAATTATACTAAGTTGCAAGAATAAAATAATGTAAGCGTGAATAAAATGTATTCAGGGTTCTAAAATTATCTGTGTTCAAGATAAACGTTTTCCATGCTTTCCAGATGATGAATGGATGATTGTCACCACTTTCATGCTTATCCAGAGCAATCAAATAGAACAATCAATTTCAGATACCGTTCTATTCTTAGGATCTCATTTTATTCTGGAATTTTTAACAATAGAAATAATTCCAAACTAGCAAAATAATTTTCTAGAAGATATCCCTAATATGACTAAACACAATCAAAGAGCAATCTTCAAAATTATGATATCAATAATTGGTAAAAAGATATTTGATATAACAATCTGCGGAAAGAGGTACGATAATGCAATCTAATTTTGACTATCATGAGTTTGTATACCTTTATTTATACAATCCAGAAGTATACGTTTGAAATGCCATTGCGAATATGTCAGTAAGACTAATATCTGATTGGAAAAAAGTTTTTTTGTTTTGTATATGGATGAAAAACAAAACTTTAGACGATAAACAAACTGTGATACGATGAAGAGCGTGTAAGAGTCAGGGTGGCACAAGAAAAAACGAAATTAGATAGAGCAACATCGTCAGCATTTTGATATGATCAGGAATTCGAAAGTCATTGTCTATGAAGAACACTGTAAAATATTCTAATTCGGCTACTAACATCGTTTGGAAAACATTTTACACCAGAAATTATCATTACTTAGCTCTGAAATGTTGGATCTTTTTTTTATAGTATGGATGTCCAAAAACTTTTCCTGCATATCAAAGTGTCTACAGTTCAACTCATGTATTGCTTGCTTGTTCGGACTGCAAATCAAGGTGTTCATAGATCAATTCATGTATTGCTTGTATTTTTAGACAATAAATTTCCATATATTAATTTATCGCATGATTTCTGAAAATTTAATGTGTTCTTTTTAATATCGTCAATCTTTTCTGTAATTTATCTATAAATATATTTTCTATTTTCTTGTCACATTTTACTTCAATTAAAGGAATAGTAGTCACTTTTAACACTCCTGTTAAAAGTTTTATGAAAGTGACGATAATTAAGTAATTCAGAATGGAGAAAATTATCACTATAATTCCTTTTTTATTCGGAATCAATAACTATTTTAATTTTAAAATAATCTAATGAATTGTACTAAAACTTTTCTCCAAATCATATCAAGCTGTCATAGTTTCTATACGCACCATCATAGAAATGGATCGTTTATTGTTTTCTTTAGTGAATACTGGCACAATTACTGCTTCCAATTAAAAATATATTTACTATCATTCTTAATAAATATTTTAATCTAATTTAATTATAAACACGTTAGCTATTATGATAATATAATTATCATGATTACTATAAAACCGCAATTTTTTCAGATGTATTTTTAGTGACAATATTATTTACTTTTTCTAGAATGTAAGGTCAGCGAAATTTTACAAAAAAAATAAAAATAAAAAAAATAATAATCATATCTGAGTTTTCTCAAAAATCTGGTGATTGAAAAATTTCTAAACATATTATAAGAATTTTACAACAAGAAAACTCTACTTTATACACTTGTATTTCACTATGCTTAAAAAACACAATACTGTAAATATACAGAAAAAATTAAACAAGAAATTGCCTGCGGCTATAAGGATGCATTTTATTTATCAAAATGAAATGAATAAATAAATAAATGAATAATAATGATGGCAATCACATTGAATACCATATAAGATATTACTTTTGTGGGAATGAATGATTCTTCACACAGACATTTAATTTTTATATTAATTATGATAGGTGCAAACGAGGACAATTTAAGTTGTGTCCAGTTTTCTCAATAAGAAACTTCTTTGTATGTCTGAAAAATGGATAATAATTACACACGCGTTGAAATGAAATTTTCCAAAGCAGAATCTCAAAAAAAAAATGTTCTTTAAGTTAAACTTATATTCATTCATCGAAAAATACTTTGTTTAGTTAGTCACTCAACGGTAATTTTTTTGCACACGAGGGCTAATTCAACCAGGACCTAATGAGATAAGAGCTGCGTTTTAAAGTTGATTCCGAACCACTACAAACATCCGATCCCAAGAAGGGATTCAAATCCACGAACTGTTGTACAGAAGGTAATAGCGTTAATCATTCGGGTAGCAGTTCCACAAATATTCTTTAACATAATTTATATTTCGACCCTCAAAAAACTGAATTTTTTCTTTCCTGTTTGTTAGCACGTATATTTCATGAGCTTGATTGTGGTATGACGTATAATATTTTCAAATATATATATATATATATATATATATATATATATATATATATATATATATATATATATATACATATTTGTAGATAAAGTAGCTTGTCCTGATACTTGGAAATATTATAATGGGAAGTGCTACAACGTTTATGAGGAAAACGACGCGATACAGTGGCATGAAGCGGAGGCAAAATGCAGAAACAAAAGTGACAATACTGGCCATTTACTGAGCATCTTGGATGAGAAGGAAAATGACATAGTCCACTTCTTTTTGACCTATTTTTGGAATGCGAAGCATAAATCTTTATACATAGGTGAGGCATTAATCTTGGAAATTATTAATAAGACTAAACCCTGTATTAAAAACTTTCATTTATTTAAATTTATTAATATAATTACGAGTTATTAATTTATTTTGGCCTTTTCTTAGGGCTTAATGATGAAAACTTCGAGGCTACATATAGATGGACTGATGGAAACCCCTTGATTTATACAGATTGGTATGAATATAATATATTAATATTTTTTTATGGCAGTCAGAAATATTTACACAAATAACATACAAGAATCAGTGAAAATAAAATAATATTGTGTTAGTAATGATGTATACAATTATATAAATAATTCATATATGGGCCAATTTTTATATCCACAAATTCATGTAATTTAAAACTAACTACAACGTGAATTATTACATAAAAAACAATGGAATTACTAATACTTATTTAAACCTTGAAAATTTTTAAAAATTTAGTTATCTTCATAGATGCTCCTTTTTTTAAAATGTATGCTTTATACTATGAAGACGTTCAGAAGTAAACTTTGTTTATACATTATTATAGCAATATTTTTATAACCAAGTATGATTACAATATACAAGAATTTTTTTAGTTTTTAGCATTTGTGAAGTACAGTTGGTAAAAAAGTATATCGTGCATTTACAATATTTTTCTCTGATAAGTTGTTTTATATTTTCATTTCATTATCTGCATTTTGTTTAGTCAGTATCGTAAGATATGTAGCAAGACGTAGCGACAGTATCATGCCCAATTTAACGCAGAGCGGTGTTTATATTGAAGCCTCCTACCATGACAATTTTAATTTTTTCAAGCCATTCTCTTAAGCATAAAGTTTATACTAATGAGGTATTTCTTTTAGAAATTGGAGTATTTTTTTTCGTTAATTGAAAAAAAAATTTATTCTTAAGTTGCATAGTATTTCATATTCTTATTTCTTAGTAATCAATAAATTATAGAAGTATGAATGGAAATAAATATTTCAAGTACGATAAACTTATAAATATTAAATTTTAATTCATATATATCAATTATTTTATTCTTTATATTTTTTAATTCAGGGCAAAAGCAGGTCGCATTTTACGTGCCCAGCCAGATGGTGGAGCATTTGAAGATTGTACTATGTTGAGAGTGGACAGTGGTCATTCGACAGCTCATTGGCATGATATTCCCTGCTCACTGGGAAAACTCACTTTTCACAATTGGGATGGAATTGAATGGGGCAATACAAGTAAACCGAATGACGAAAATGAGGCCATGTCTTTGATTAACAGCTACATCTGTAAAATGGATGCCATCAACCAAAATGGTATTAAAAAATATCGGTACTTTTCCATTATACCCCAGCTTTTGATAATCGCCAAAAAACGGGAGATGAAAACATCGTAAATTATTGTCAAAAATATTCCATTTGCCCCATGTATTGTTTAAAAATGTTTACGTTTCTAGAAACTACTAAAAGTAATACAAACATTTTATAAAGAAAACAATTATCACTTACTTAAACGAAAATGTTCATTTCTGGCAGAAAATGGTTTGCAAATCGTATCGGTGAGCTTGTTTACAGTTGTTTATCACTTTTTAGTCAATTTTTGCACACACACAAAACAATTCGATTTAATATATTTTAAATTTAAAGCAAAATTTTGAGACCATAAAATCTACGTTATATTATAGTATCTACGTTATATTATTTTCGCTTCTACGAAAAATTATACTATTTCTTTAGGATCAAAAGCTATAATGAAAAAGTACCAAAATATCTATTCCTTATTGTCTTTGATAATTTACATAAAAAATCTTTTAAGTTTTTATTTGAGACCTAAATGGGTTTCAATAATATAAAATAAACTAATAAACAATTTTATTCTTAATAACATGCCTATAAATCAATCATTTTAATGAAAAATATACTTCTAAGGTTATTTGGAATAGATATCTCAGTGTTAAATTTTAATAAAGATACTTAACATTTTTTATAACATTAACTGTTTTGTCAGAGTCATTTTTAGAAATAACAAAAAATTCGATTTTAAAAAGTTTAGTAGTGTCTTAAAAATCATTGAAATAAAACTAAAATTATATAATTTTCTTATGATAACTGATCATTTCGTGAATATATGATTTATATTGCTTTGTATACATTTTATATTTGAAAATATAATTAAAAGAATATCGAGCATTTGTATAAAATTTATAAAAATATACAGTTTAAAAAATTAATAAAACTTTCAGCATTATATTAGATCATTTAAGTGTATATCTCGCAGCAAAAATATAGTAGAAAACTTATAAATTAGTTATGGACATCCAATACTAATAGATTTGCAATTCAAGTATACATTTTAAATATAATATATAAATATAATTGTTTAAATATACAGGATAAAATAAATATATTGCTTGATTTTTAAAAATATTTAAAAATAAATCGATAAAATCATGTTAATTTAAAAAGAAGAATGAAATACATTTGGACATTTCAACTCATTTTGGTTTTGTACTCCAATTTTAGTTTTTAGAACAAAGTATGCATGCAATTAGAGATTTAATCCAAAGACCTTGCAATATGAAAAAAATTAGCTGAAAATTGTTACAATACAAAGAAATTAAAATAGCAGTTAAGCATTTTACTTAGTTTTTTTATTTGTATTAGTTTAAATACAGGAATTATCACACAAATGATGAGATGATGAACGAATTGCATATTAAAATTTATGTTTTTAGACTTCAAACCTTTGGAATTACTTCATTGTTTTTTCTATATTGATTGTATTTCATTTTCCAATTAAAAGTCGGTATGTATCGATTGCTTTTTGGTAAGTTACAAAGCAAATTTTTACATTCGATAATTAATTAATTGTTTATCACACTGATATTGTATTTTACTCGGAACAATATATTTTAGTTCCAATTTCAGGAAAATATAATCTCATAGCATGGTTTTTGGAAAGGAATTTAGGTTAACTTGATGTAATTCTTCATTGTAGTTGAAAGTTATTTTTAAAACATGAGAACATCCCTCTTTTTACTTTATTAAAAAAAGCTTTGAAAAACTTTTGGACATTCATTAATAATACAAAAAAAAAAAAAAAACTAACAAAATTTATAGATTTTTCTTTCTTCAAGAAACTTCAACATGTATACACTGCCCGACAATAAAAATGCAACACCAACAAGAAGTTGCCAGAAAATGACGAAACTTGGCAAACAGAGAGAGACAGCAACGTACAATAAGTTATCTATGTTTCGAAATGATATGTATAATACAGATCGAGAAGAGGTCTAGTCAATAGGTTGTAGGACCAATTTGGACGGTGATACACGAAGCAACACATCAAGGCTCAGTGTTCATGAGAATACGGATGACATCCTGAAGAAAGGTTCTATAATCTCAGTCAACCATTTGTCAAAGTGCGTTTTCTGAAGGAGGCAGTGGCAGGGTCTTCAAATAGCGTCCAATCATATCCTAAACGTAATCGATTGGTGAGAGATCTGGCGAGAACGGTGGCCAAGGAAGTAGCTGTAAACCTTGCAGGGCATGTTGGCTGATGACAGCAATGTGCAGTCGTGTGTTATCCTGCTAATAAAAGGCATTGGGAACCCCCTGAAGGTAGGAAAGTGTCACTGGCGGCAGCACATCATTCACGTAACGTTGGGATGTCATACTGCCGTGAATACAAACTAAAGGTGACCTGGAATCGCATACAATGGCGCCCCCATAAACCATGATTCAACGTTGTCACACAGTGGGGCATTTCACAATTGCTATAGGATTGGGCCTGTTTCCACACTCGTACGCGGCAACTATGACTGAAGAAACAGAAGCGTGACTCATTTGAGAAGAGATCCTGAACCACTCTGTCGTCTACGTTGCTCTAATCCGGCACCATTCTAGGTGATGGTTTCTATGTTGTGAGGTCAATGGCATTTTTTTTATCGAACTCCATGAGTGCAGGCTACTAGCAATCTATCAAAGGCAAATGGTTTTGCTCGATATAGGAGCATCCAGTGTGAAGTACACATGATGCAGGAATTTCGTCCTTTCCGATAAGAATAACCTTTCATGGATTATTTTCCAAGCACTAATAACAGCGCGATTATTGCCAAATCTGCCGGTTCTTTACCTAATATTTTATCCTACTGGAGGTCTATGGATTACACATAACATGCATAATACGGTAAGGTGCGTCTATTTTGATATTTGAATAATTTTATGGCTACTCCTTCTTAGTGTTGCACTTGCAACGTCGGGCAGTGTAAAAAGCATTTAAAATATAACGCTCGTAAGAAATAGCAAAGTTATTGTATAGATGAGGATAATAATCTCACTTATTATAACTTTTGATTGTCATTATTTAACTCGTTCAAAATGTGGTGGCTATATTTACTTTTACAACCGTTCTCTCATTAGAATTGAAGGTGACTTTCATCGTCCTATCATATATGAACCTGAAACTGACTTTGAATTTGCTGCGCGATATCTAAACTTTTATGCTTTGATTCAATTTTTACGTAGCATTATGGTGAAGGAGGGAATTAGTTCAGGATATGTTCATTACTTTTATCTTATAAATTATTCACTTTTAATTTTTTTTAAAAAATTTTCTGATCATTAGAAAATAAACAAATATCTTATTTGACTGTAGATAAATGTCTAATAGCCCATTTGTCTACAGTAAAGTCAAACTACAAGTCAAGTGTCAGATAAGATATCCATTTTTCCTTTGGTATGATGCATACATATTTGGGAATGATTAAAAGTACGTGGAAAATTTCTAATTGGTTTTGAAAATGTCAATTCCATTTTCATAAGCAAAGTACTTCAATAATTTTAATCTCGTTATTTCAAGCAGTATATCAAACATGAACTTCTCTAGAATTTTCATCAGTAGACAGAGGGACGTTAACAAATATTTACTATGTTAAATCAATATGTACATATATTATTCAATTATATAATATACATTGAAAAATATAGCAAAAAGAAGTCAAACATTTTTAAATGATTTATTTAATTCCTGAAACAATGTCTTAAAATATACGCATTAAATTATTAAATATGAATTAATTAACAGTATGGTATTCATAGAAAACCTTCTGCAAGAAGTGAGGCCACAAAATAAATCCAATGAAATATCTGAAACGATTATCACGAGCGAAAAATATTTTCTATGCACAAATGGGGAGATTATTTCAAGTATATTCGTATGTGATTATGAGAAGGACTGCAGAGATGGAAGCGATGAACAGAATTGCAGTAAGTAAGAACTGTTAAAAATAATCTGTATTATGTTAAACTAATAATTTAATTATTTATATCATTATTTAGTATAATTTAATATTATATATATTATATATTTATCATATATATAACTTATTATTTAATATAGTTTAATTAAAATTAATAATAAATTAACAATAGTAGAAAGTTGTTTTGAATTGTTATTGAATTATGCAATCACGAAAGAAATGCCGCATAAATTCAAATTCTTTCAACTGTTAATTTTATTTCAAATATTTACTAAATACCTTTTTATGAAAACTAAGTTATATACATAATGTTAAAAAGATTTCTCTTCAGCTATTGCTGTATTTTTTTTTAACATGAAAAAAAAAATTATAAGAAAAATAGTTTTTGGGTCACATTTTTTAAAGCGAAATTTTTTTCCAACGATATTTTGGAATAAAAGAGCATTATTTTTTTTATTAAAGTTATGTTTCAATCTTTGTTTCAAATACTTGACATGGTCAAGTATTAGTTTTAAATGCTTCATATTCTTAGGTATTACTTAATAATTGCTATATATATATATATATATATATATTATATATATAGCAATTATTTGCTTATAATTTAATAACTGTACTTTCCTTAAATTTCAAAAAGTATTTTTATTTTGAAAGCTGGATTCTAACCCATCTTAAAAGCAATTTTTTTCCAAGTTTTCACTTCTTTTTTTGTTTAGTTAAATATTAAATGCTGATTAACAAAAAGAAAAGATCATAGTAAAAAAAAACGTTCAGTTAATGATATCAGAAAAACTAAATATTATGCAAATTTTAGTGACATTTTTTGCACCTATGAAATTAATTCTATTTTTAATTGATCTGAATATATAGTGATTCAATGATTTTAAATGCACTTAATTTAAATCATACAAAACTAGAAATGATTATTTATGATATATATAATTTCTGAACTAATATTTAATTTAATGAAGATAAATATACTATATTATTGTGCAGTCATTTAATCAGAGAAGAGGAAAATATTATAAGTTATATTTTTTTTCTAAATACAGAATTATATGTTATTTATAATTTTTTAAGTGTACTACTTTCTAGAAAGAACAATATTGGTAACTAAACAGGAATACTTCTACTTTTATTCAAAAAGCGATAGTGGGGTTTGAGATTTCAAAATTTATGAGATTGGCCTTTACTAGACATCATATTAGATTCTTGAATTTGAAAATTTTTAAATGTTTTATTATTTTGTTATATATATATATATATATATATATATATATATATATATATATATATATATATATATATATATATATATATATATATATATATATATGTGTGTGTGTGTGTGTGTGTGTGTCTCATTCTTATTAATTTTCAATATTACAAAAAAACTATTCATTTCTATAATTTATATAATAGTGATGTTAGAGTATTACCAAACCTGAATTAATAAACCTGAACCTAAACCATTTGTTGCTAATATATGATACGTCTAAAACAAAATTAATGCACACACACAATGACTTTCAAAATTTAAAATAAAACCGGTTTTTAGATCCTTATAGTTAAATTAATGTACATTAAGGTAATATATAGAACATAAGAATAATGTTATACAACATAATAAAGTTATAGGAAAATTAATATTCACCTGTAATTTCCAATAATTTTCTTCTATGCCTTGTGAAAATCAATATCTCTTTTAAAACACATCTGGTCATAGCTTCTTCCTGCTTAAAGCTCTTTCTTCAATCATAAATAAGTTTGTCTTAAGGCTGAGTTCGAGGAGAGAAACGTGATAAGTGTGTTTCGCAGAAGATATTATCTCCAATTACAATCCTATATTTGGGCTTCTTAAGCACTATTTTAAGCGATATTTATATTATAAATTGCTTGTGTTTCTTAAAGCACATTTTAAATACGTGTTATGATATTGGAGATGTTCGTGAATAAGAAAAAATTATTCATCGTTCTTAGCAAGTTTCGAATGTTAGTTGATCTCCTGCGATATCCCTCAACTTCTATAGACATATTCGATTCTGAATAAAAGACTAGCTTTTTGATGCTATAGCAAATAAGTTAAAATCAGCATCGTATTGATTTTATACGAAAACATTTTCAATTATTTAAAAATACAAGATTCCATTTGTGTAAAGTATCTATTGCAAGATAAATAAGAAAAATAATAAATCCAATTTATAATAAGTGGAGTAATGTTTTAGGATGTCGTAACTCCCTTGTTTTCGTGGCCATCATGAACATATTTTTGTAAGAGCAAAAAAGTACATTTCACAAACCATCGGAAGCACGAAAGTATTTTCCAATGACGTCATCATAATGGCACCAAGCATCTCTTAAAACCTAAGTCAAACATGTGATACCATCTTGATGAAATCAGAAAATGCACACCAGTTTCTTGCCGTTTTGTCAAACTCAACCTTGTTTTCTTGCACGGATTTCCTCATGAAGTCTTCGTTAAAAGTCACAAATTTAAGAACCATGTTCTCATAACATCATTCCCATCCATTGCAAGCAATAGTACACTCTATTATTAATTGCAGTCTTTATAAGATAATTTATGTTATAATATGGTTATTTAAAATTTTCTTTGAACTCTGAAAATTGCACAAGTTTAGCTTCAATGCATTAATTTATCATTACCATTATCGTTTACTTTAGGCCTCTTTCACACAAGGCGACTTTTATTGTACGATAAAAAGTCACTCGATATTTTATTGTAAGAAGTTATTAAAATATCACACAATAGACTGTTCTCCTTCACACTGAGAAATGATATTTTATCTGAAACTAGTCTATTGTGTGGTTTTTTAATAATTTCTCACAGTAAATGCCGGACGAATTTTTATCGTACGATAAAAGTTGTCTAGTGTGAAAGAGGCCTTAATCTAGAAGGAAGACAACCTAGAAACTCAAGGCAAAGGTGGTATGAAACTACTTAAAAAGTTATTGTTTTAAAGTTGTGTGAATGAATAAACATTAGTATTGTACCGCGCTTTGGGGTTCGTATTGCTTGAGAGTAAATTCAAGTTGTAGAGGTCAAAATTACACAGTTCCAATTCAGTTAATACAACAGGAAATAGCTTTAATCACAGAAATATCTAATATCTCCGACAGACAACAGCTTCCGTGCACTAGACTTGCACTCACTCTTTTATGTAGGGCGGCGGTATTTATAACTGAACTGATTAGGAGGAAAAATCAAAGAATATAGCCAAGATTCTGGAAGATTCTAGGGTCTCACTTAATATTGGTGTTAGAGCCTCGGTCATGTATTATTCCATAAATGTCTATTTCTCGCGAAATTACCAAGAATCTCGCCAAAGTCGCTTAAAGTCTCGCTAAAAGGTGGCCAAGTCGCCAAATCATAGAAAATGTTGATTTAATATAAAATATGCCTAAATTGCGGAATTTTCGCCCAAAATCTGAGTATTTCTAATCTGTCTGACATATTTTAAGAGAATTATAAATAACGTCTATTAATTGGCAACACTATGTTATTGGATAACTGTGTATAGAAATAATTATCGATTGATAGATATAGAGAAAAAATTATGAAATTAGCATTAGAGAAATTATACTGTTTTATATACTGGCAAAACTATTTTTAAAAAGATGCTCGTTTCATAATTTTCTTTAATAAAAGTAAATTTTTGATTTAATATATTTTTAAATTAAAATTGCTTATTAGTGTAAAATACTCCTTTATTAGTATAAGTTTTGTGAGAGAGCATTTCACATTCCTGTATTTCACATTCGCATATCTCCTGCAACTTTACATGCAGTTTTATATCCAGTTCACTAAAGAATTCTAAAGAATTTCTTTTATTTAGTGTTTGAAGAATGCCCTCCAAGTAATTTCCAGTGTGAAAACAAGAAATGTGTTTCAGTAGCTGCTTATTGCGACTACAAAGATGACTGTGGTGACCGCTCTGATGAAATCTTATGCAGTAAGAATTAATTTGAATCATTTAAAGGAAATATACATTTAGTATACATAAAAGGAAAAAAAATTAAGTGAAAAAAATTCAAAAGTAAAACAATTTCTTGTAACTTCTATTCTGAGTTTCTCTAGGTTAGTTTTCATCATTAACTATTATTTTGCATTTTATTATTATTATTTTAAGGTGTAAAAATGCAGAAAAATTTACGAAAATGGTTGCTCATTGGAAAGTAAAAATGTACATAATACTTTAATCCACTTTAACTAATCTGATCAGTTTTATATTTTTATCTAAATTAATAAAGTATACGATTTATTTAGATGTAAAAAATATACATGCATGTAATCGGAAAAAAATTAATTACATAATTTTTTTATACCAGCAATATGCAATAAGAAAATGCATAGTGGTTTCAAAATAAATACAATCACATTCCAATATTTACATAATCTCATGTACAGTTCACCCACACAAGACAAAAATATATTATTTTTAGTTATTATATATTGTAGTTCTTTTTAAATCTAAGATTAATGACAATTTCATATTAAGGAATGCATTCTTACTTTTTTTTTGGAGGAGTAATTAAAATTATTTGGATCATCCTTTTTTTAAAGACCATTAATCTAGATCATTATATGGACATACTTTATAGTTTTTTTTTTTAAAAATTATTGCTAGATCAAGTGGAAAATTATAATTACTTCTATTTTTCATCCAACAGTATAATTTTGTGAATGAAGAGCAATGTCAATCAGGAACAAATAATATTAACAGAGCTGTGCTCACATTGTTATTTAGCAGTTAATTGGTGGAGCAATTCATATTTTTCCATAATGAAAGAATTAGAAATCGAAGCAATGGCAACTGATTCAACAGACATTGTCAAAGTGTTCAGTTCATTTGTCAATATCATCTTAGTTTAGCTTTTGTGCAACAGCATACATACATACATACATCGTCGCACAAGCGAGTCCTGGACTGTACCATTAAGTTAACGGGTATCACCAATTGCCTTGCAATTTTGTCCCATGGTCAGGTGATGAGACCACATATGAGATGGAACCTTCCTCTCTATATCTCCGCCACATCTGCGGAAGGTCTTTACACGATACAGACTAACGTGGACACGTCTTCTACACACAGAGCTCCACCAAACTCAGTGAGGGTGAATGTGGTCACCCTCTCGTGGCAAATGAATCTTCACATTGCTGATCACAACGGGAAGCGTCGTGAATCTACTGGGCCATTGGAGCTCTTTGTGCAGAGGCAGAGGCTACCTTGCTAGTCGCATCTTGATGCCTATAATGACGTTAACCCCTTCCCCCCAAAAAAATCAAGAGTTACCCGATTGCAGACTTTCCCTAACTAAAGGTATAAAAACTAATTTCAGATCATTAGAAAAATATGTAAACTCTTTGTAAATTTGTGCCATATAAATATATTCCGAATGCTTTTGAATGATTGAAACTGTTAATTGGTCCTTATTATTTACAGAAATTTGTACAATATTTTCAAGTTTTGAAGTTAAGCAAAATATAGTTTATAAATAATGAAAATTAAATTTTCTTCCTAAATAACTTCTTTACAGTTCATATTCTGTAAAACACACAAAACTAAGTGTAAAATATGGACAATAAATAAATTATTTAGGAAGAAGATGTATTGATAATAGATTCGAAATTACATTTGTTATTTTCATAAAACGTACAGCTCTTTCTAACGCTTATATTTAATTGAAAAAAACATTCTTTTATTAAAGATTATAGAAAATGTCAAATTGATGAATACGAATGTGACAGCGGGCAGTGTATACCGATAGAACAGAGATGCGATCTTCTGCCCAATTGCCTTGATAAATCTGATGAAAAAATGTGCAAAGGTAAGTTTACATAAGAATCCATTGTTAATAATTAATTCATCAGAATTAAAAAAAATAGGTAAAGCGAATTATAAGAATTGAAGAAAACTCTGCGATTACTAAGTGAACATATATACTTTATATTTACCATTGATGAAAAAATACAATTTTGTTTTTACATTTTTAGGTTTACAAATCACAAATTTCGTGTCTTCAACTCATAATTGAATCTTCGAAATAAAAAAAAAATAAAATAAAATAAAAAAACCACAAAGCTGCGAATAGTTAACAGAATTTTCTGTTACAGGATTTTTTTTTCTTTAGAAAAAAAAAATGAAACTTCCTCTTTGAAAACAAAATAAAAAATGGTGAATTATAATGTTGTGGCGCAAGTAGGACTAAGCAGTTGAGAAATATAAATATAAATTACGTATGTTTATCGATAGAAATATTGAAAATTCGATTTTTAATAATATATAGATAAACATAATATCGTTTTTATTCATATAAAGGCTTATTTCTAGCGCAGTTATAGTATGACTATAACACAATGTTATTACATCAAAAATATAAGAGCTTGAAACTGCAAAACTTGAAAGCAAAAATTTTCAAAAGTATTGTAACGTAATAAAAATTATGTTGAGTCTATGCCTGATAATATTTTTGATTGCATTTATGAAAGTTCAAAATGAATTAATAGGCACTCTATATTTTAATTTTAAATTATGAATATCATGTTTTACAAAAATATAACAGCACGTACCACATTAGAAATATTTTTACATACTGTTGAAGTTCAATATAACGACCCTGTATTGCCCAGAGCAAAAGGTGTTTTAACGAATAATCTCTATTTTGGGTATAATTCAAAATGTACACCCACATGCTTATAAATCCCGAAAATATGCTATTTTTAAAACGATTTCAATCAAAAATTTTATCTTTGTCAAAAGTAAAATTTATGTTATTTAAATTATTTGAAAAATATATTTTAAAATAAAATAGAAGAGAAAAAAGGTGTACTTACCAAATATTTATTGTCGAAAGAAAAATTTCTGGAGTGGTTGCCTATATTTTCTGCATAATTAATTGCTCTTTACAAATCATAATGTTCCATTTCATATAAGGATTTTTTTTTAATCTGTCACCTAGTTCATTGTTTAAGTTGTTATGCTTGTTTTAAAGTTAAATTTGCACAGTTAAAAAAATGAATCGAAACGTTCAATTTGACATCAGAAGCCAAACAATTGGAGCCAGACAACGCATCCTTTCGACAAGCTTGTACCCGTATGAAATAAACAATTTTAAGTGCATGACCACACACACACATGAACTTTTAATTTCTCTGCTAGAGAGAATATTATGTTTCACCTCATCCTCCCATTATCAGAAGCAGAATTCGTCATTTTGACTACTGATAACTTCCGGATGGACATCAAACGCCTTTTATTTAGTATGGCTAGATAATTCTACCACCGCTCTCATTCGTCAAAGTTGAATGGAAACCTTAATATTCTTTGTTTACAAATCTTGGCAATACAATAATAGAATCAGTTACACATTTCGAAACAAATCTTTTTTGAAAAAATACCAGGAATATTATTTGATGAATTTGGACGTTGTATTTGCACTAGACTATACTAGATGGTAGTTATGTTGGAAGACAGATGATGTAGAATGTATTGGAAAAGAGTTGAGCATTTTATCAATTTTGGGCGTAATGGAAGGGTCTTTATAACGTTAGGTCGTTATAATGAGCTTTGATTGCGTTACTAACATTTAATTTTTATGTAACGATAATCCATTAATAAAAGTAGTCATTGTTATATTATTTTTCCTTAAGAATAATTAATATATTGAATAGGGTATGTACGACAATTTTAACATATATAAAGCAGTAGTTTGCTGATGCATAACAAAATTTTGTTTCTGATATTAACATTTTATGTAAAATTTTAATCGGTTAATTAAATAAACAAGAAGAAACTGTTTTTCATTCCTAATTTCATATATCACTGATGTTTATATTTTAAAGAATCGAAACCAATAATTACAAATCAGTTATGTGAATAAAATTCACTGAATTGCTTTCAAATTGTTTATTCAATTCTCAATATTTTACTAGATAATATTAAAAAATTTGGTATACTTTTCTAAATATCAAAAATTAAACAAATTGTATTGGCATCAATCTGAATTCTCTTTAAAATTAAGCATTTGATTATAATAATGTGGATACTGAAACATATTATTTTATTACAGTTATTTAAGCTAGAATAATTAAACATATAATGTAGCAAATGTTATCCATGAAATGCTACATATATCACAAGAAAATTATGAAAAATATTTCATTAGAGTAGCAAAAGTTATTTTTCTTTATAAAGATAATTTGAGGGAAAATGTATCATTTATTTGAGTAGTTACTTTTTAAAGATTTATTTCATGATTTTTGCAAAATTGAATCCATAGAAAAAAATATTTGCTGAGGATAAAATACTATCTCAAATAGATGCATTTTATTATTCTCTTTATGAAGTAACATTATTTTCAAAGGAATAAACCAAATAAATAATTAATGAAATTCTTATATAACCTTTTGCTCTGGTTAACTATATTATTAAGTTAATGAGTATAGGAAAGCATAGGACAATGTTAACTAAATTATCATAATTTGAGTTTTTTCCCCTAGCAGGAAATCCTTGTAGCAGATTCCGTAATAGATTTATGAACAGGAACTATTATTGCTGTAAATGAAATATAAAAGACCCGAAGATGCTAAAATGAAAAAAAAATCATAAATTCAGTCTAATATGATAAATTAAGAAATCTTTTCATGAAATTATCGCAAAAAGTGGAAAACGAAGATAATTTGATGTGTAAATGCCAAATGATAAGTGAAAAATCCCACAAAAAAATTATGGATTTTAAAATTATTATTAATGTTAAAAAATAATAAATTTCTCTAAATAAATAATAACTTTATTTTATATGATCAATGTCTACCTAAATTTGAAATAAAATGAGTAAATAATAAACCAAATAAGAGTATAGTGCTAATAACTTCTTTTTTCTAATCGAAACAAAACTTACGTTTTATTATTATTCGAACAGTAGTAGAAAGCATTTATTTTATTAACTGTGTTAGAAATTCCAAGAGTGATTCCTTTAACTTTTGGTAAATTATACATTAAATTACAAAGGTTCTTTAAAAACAATAGTAATCATGCAACCGTCCATATTTCTGCATATCTTAATATGAAAATATAATGATTTAAATGTTATGTTTGTATTATAAAATATAATGTTTATCAACGATGTTATTTAAATAATACGCCAATACAGACTTCAACACAATACAGTATAATTATAGAGATCTAATATGAATTTTATAAGTGTTGCAGAGTTATGAGAAAAATATTTCAAAGATTGATAATAAAAAAAAGAAACCCAAACAGAAAAGGAATTTTAAGACACAATAAAATAGCAAAGCAAAACAAAAAAAGATAAAATTAATGTAATAGAACTGCATAGTAAAAAAATACTGATTCAACAGAAATATGAAGTTTTTTATTTTACGATCAGTAGTAATCTCTTTCTCATTCTTTCGTATTAATTATTTATCTCAAACTATTGAGCACTTTCTGGAAATTTAGTTATACATGAAATGATAGATGTAAGATTAAAGCTTTTTCTGATCAATTGTATACAAAGTTTAATTCTGCATGAATGTATGTTTAAAATTATTTTATTGTTGGAGTACACACACGTCAACTGTTAGGATGTTTATAATGCATTGGTATCTTGTTTCTTTTTCCATAAAGTTCATAATCTGCATGTTTTTGTTTGGTTCTTTTGTTCAGGCAACTGTAATCCGAACAGTACTTTCCAGTGCTACGATGGGACGTGCATTCCAAGGCATACGTTGTGTGATAATTACAGAGATTGCCCGGGAAAGTACCAAGAAGATGAACAAAATGGATGCTGTAAGCATTTGTAAAACATAATTTGTTACTGATAAAAATTTCATGTAATTCTATGAGATGATTGTGAGTAGCATTAAGAGAAATCAGAACGAAATATTATTTTTGCACACAAAATACAATTTGGATAGCTAGTAACCAGAAAATAAAAATGATAAACTTATTTTAAAACAGAGTATCCGAATTATAGCATTTTTGGTCATGATTTTATACAAGCGAATACTCAAACACTCTACTTTTTTGACTAAAGGTGTGAATTAAAAATAAATTATGATTAAGCTTTAAAAATCAGTAAAAAAAAAGTTGATGTATAACATTAACTTAAATGTAATTGCATAGTTAAATTTAAGAAGCAACATAATTTAAACTGTTTAAACTTTAATAATCAAGCTGAGTAAGTCTGAGCATATTATAGATAAAATATTGAAATAGCTATAGATTTGAAGTAACATAAAACATTTTAAAATTATTTGAAATTATAGATATGAATAAATCAAAGTATTTGTTTTCGAAATTTGAAGTGGTGGTAATAGAATAGTGAAATTGCTTACACTACACCATGTAATCACTGGTTGATAAATGAAATGTTATTTTTTTATTTATTTATATAGCAAAACCTGAAGATCGGAAAGGACAAAATGAAACAAAGAATCTTTGTTCCCATAGAGGTAATGTGATAATTTTATGTTAAATTTTGATGCAATAATTAATTTCTAGAGCAATAAATACTGTAATTGGATACTTTCACTTCGAAAAGATGACAACCGAAAAGGGAAATTGTGTTTATGTTTTCTATACGTTCTAGTAGACCTTTCGAGATCTACGAAAATTGAATGCATAAGAATTTTTTTTTACCATTAATCTACACTTACGCGTAATTCTAATTTATTTTTTTCTTCACTTCAATATACAATCGATTAATACTAATTCACCATTGATTAATCTGTACATTTCAGAAGATTAGAAGTAACTCATGTTCACAGTTTCAATTTCTCTCTAGAAATTACGCAGACGATATCGTCTACGAGGACGATTCGATGACGTCATATTCAAGTATCTAATTGAAATCAAACAAATTAGTTGAAGTAGAACATTTATGGCGATGATAATTTTTTTTTTGTGAAAATAAAAATATTTCCTTCCAGATTAAAATTATGTGAATGATTTTATTTGCATTCATAAACAGAAAAATCATTATAAATAACATTTTAGAAAATTTCTTAGCACTTGCTAATTTTACAGAAATGAAATGAAAAGAAATAGTTCATAAACAAAATTCTGTTATACTATTCAGGGCGTAACTTACCTGTTTTTTTTGTATCGCTTCCATTTTTGTAATTGAAATCTTGTTTATGAAGCGCATTGAACTCCTCCATTTATGTGAAATTAGTCCACGTATATTTCACAAATCTACTTTGAATGTTTCTCTTTGAAAATAATTTTTTTAATAAAATATTTTTATTTAAATTTAATTTTATTTTTCTTTAATTTAAATAATTTTGTAATTTGATTAAGAGGTTGATTGAAATCTAATGTCGATAAAATATAATCCAGATCTTACTGAATTTTCTATGAGAGAACACATTAATTTTTATCACCAATTATATTAACTTAACTAATTATTAGAAAATTGCTTGCTGTATTCAGTATGAATCAATAAATTACAATGTCATGACAATATATTCTCATAACATCCGAGGAAACTGAAATTAGGAAATTTAGAATTGTATGTAAACTTATATGAACTTGTTATATTTCTTAAAATTTACAAGCTGTGAAATATTATCTTCTCAGGCACTTTTTCAAATAAAAAGAAATCTTAAATACAATTTAAAAAGTAATTAATTAAATGCATTATCAAATATATGTCATCTAGAAACTAACAATAATTAAAACAATAGCATAATATTGTAAATAAAATTTACATAAAAAAAATTTAAAGGAAATTTTTAATGCAGCCACAAGCAAGGTATTAGTCTTAAGATTTAAATGAGATTGATTACAAAAATTGCATTTATTAATTTAAAATTCTATTAACTAACAAAATTTAAAAAAATCTAAATCATCCTTGCCGATTTAAACAAATTCTCAAGTGGATGGTTTGTCTTGAATTTTTTTATTTTGCTTTTTCTTCTTTTCTATGGTAAACTTATTTATGGCTTGAATCAATGGAAAACGGCTTCTCAAATCAAATGCTTTGTTCTTTATATAAGAAATCATTTTATTAACAAAATGAAGTTCGACAATATTCTCAGACATTAGATGGTGAACTTCGCCTAGTTTGCGGACCTCTGGAAGAATGCGATTTGATGGCAGGCAGTAAATTGTCGACAAATCGAATGTACTAAGCCATCTCAATACAATCTCTTAATTAATTATGTGTGATGTATATGAAACGTTATCTGAGGTCATGGATAATTTAAACCAATAAGGACTATAATAAAGTGGCGAACTCATGATCTGAATTGGAACGAAAGAAACAACCACTTTACGGTTAATAAGGTTGAATTTACGAAGTGTGAAGTTTAAATTCTGCATCAATCTGAAATGTGCATGTTATAAAAACCAAAATTTCATTAAAAAAGTGTTAGATTTAATTTTCAAAAATTTATATATTCTGTATACAAGATTATCAGTAAAATATACGGTAAAACTGAGTATTATGGTTTTACCCTGGCAAAATTTTTTTTCGCCAAGTGCATGAGACAGGCGTTTTGGAAATCGATTGGCAACCCAAAGAGTGTGCGAATCGGCCAATAATTGGCGTGAAAAACGGCGGGAGCTCCACCTGACTAGAAATTCCCCCTCCTCCCACCTAACACTATATAAGAAAACAACAACCATGCAAATAAAGTGTGCTTTCCCCCATATTTCGAATTGCTAAGCCTAACCGCATAAAAGGAAACAATAATCTTAATAAAATTTGATTAGTGATTCTATTTAAAAATATTTCAGGATAAAATTAAAGTAAATAAAGTAGCAAAAATAATTACATTTAATAATATCTAGTTAAAAACAAATGAAAAAATGAATTACAGCTATTAAAAATAGAATAGTACAAATCATTACTACATAAAAGTAAACAAATCTAGAATAATATTATAAAATAGATTTTATAGTTTCGTTTATTATTGAAAATTTAAATACTTAACATACAATTCTAGGAGTTCTATGCCTGCAGAAAATGAAATTCTTACCATGATTTTTCGTTCGGCGCTCTGCATGCACAGCAAAATCAAATTTGAATATAAAAGACGGAATTGAAATTCCGGCGCTATATCCACAGCGAAATACAAAACGAATATAAAACACAGGATTGAAATTCCTGCGCTATATTCACAGCGAAATACAATGCGAATATAAAAGTCAGTATTGAAATTCCGGCACTATATCCACAGCGAAATAAAAATGTGAATATAAAAGATAATATTTATACTCTGCCTAACATCCGAAGTGAAATAAAATATAAATATGAGAAAAACTTCATTTAAATTACCGCGCTTTACATCCGATAAAAAAAATCCAAAATAAAAATGACTAGCGTTTCCGGGATATGCGGCGACGAGACATTCGGACGCTATACTTGTTGACACATTTGGCAACTAATCTTGTTTGTTGATATTTTGGCGAAAAAATTTGGCGAGGAAAAATAATTGCCAAATTTTACCTATTTGGCAACTTTTCCCTGTGACCGTGGCGACCTTCTGAACTTTACGAGGTGGGACCATAATACTCAGTTTAGCCTATTTCGTTAACGTAATTTAAATATGAATTATTCAATTATGTATGCACTATTATTTTCAAATTAGCCTGATTACTAAACTGTTTATTCTTGCCCAGTGACAGCCAAATTTTTATATCTGAAATATCGATGCTAATTAATCATAAATTTTAAGAGTTTATTCAAATTCAAACTAATTTGCATATAGCAATGATCTTTACGATTCCTTTTTTTTTTTTTTTTTTGGAATGGTTTTATACTTATAACATTATTTTAATTTTAAAATTACTGACAAAATTTTGTTTTTCTCAAAGTTTAAAAAAAAATTAAAACATTTAGAAATTTTAATCAAATGATCGTTAAGTTTTATTCTATGAGAATTATTTATTGACATTTAAAAAAACCTTACAATAAAAATTTATTTAATTATTATGATCAGCTAATTGCATTTTTTAATAAATCTAAATATTATTCTATTTCGATGCTAAATAAAATTTAATTGCAAACATCTTTTTATCACATTCCAAAAACAATTTGCCAAAACAAAAACAATTAGAAATCCAATTGTACATTGGATTTCTACAAATGTCATATTTTATTCTAACTTACATTTTTTTACAATCAACAGTTACTTTTTTTATATTATTTCGTGGATTGTTATCTGGAATATCTCTGTCGGCGAGAATTGTTCTAAAAAAACGAAACGGTACTCATCATTCTTGTCACCATTTTTAGAAAAAACATGGCAGTGGCAAATATTGCCATTCCATTTATTCTGATGTTATCCTTGATTATAACCTCATACTAGCAACTCAAGAAGAAGAACTTGAAATTTAAAAATACAGAGATTTTAAAGAGGAGAAAAACGCGTATTAATTTATCATATTAAATATCTGACAGTGAAAAAATTTTGAATAAGGCAACAAAATAATAATTTTAGATTTTTTTTGACTTTCAAATTTTGGAAAGAATATATAGTTTCTTTCATTATGTGTAAACTATTTTCCCTTTTTGTCAAAATAGTTATCAAATTTTTCACTACGTAAACATATGTTTTTATGGAGAGAAAGTGATTTCATTGTATTTCTTTACTAAATGTTCAAATTATTAAGCAAATTAATCATTGGTGGAAATGTAAGACATTAAAAATTCAGTAAATGTGTGTATTTCCTTGAATAATTATGTATTTCATAATGAACGACAAATTTAGAATTTCAGAAGAGGAAGTATTTAACAACCTTATGAAGGTAACATGTTGTTGTTGCTTATCTCCAAGGATCTGACGGAGTCAGACCAAAACTAGAAATCCGTTGTCGGAGAGGAAATTGATAGCAAGGTGGAGAGAAGTGTAGATTTCGTCCCATAGTATACTCATACAATTCAGGATATGCTCAGGAAGAGCTTGGTGTCCTTGACATTTAGGACCTAGGGGGAAGGTCTTGTTAACCGCTACAAAAGTGAGGCATTTCAGGCGGCCAGAGGCGAGACGTGCAAGGCAAGTGCTGGATTTCCTATCACAGGAAAGAGCCACAGAAAGTCCCAGCTTTCTACCCCTGTAGAAGCGGTGAGTCAAAGGTACCTGCCAATCGGTTTTAAATTGGGCTTTTCTCGCGGAAAAGGGTTCAAGATTGGTAAGCGCGGAAGAAGAAGAAGAAGCAGGATGCCATCCTTTGCTAAAGTGTCTGCTATTTCATTGCCTCCAATATCCACGTGAGACGGGATCCATTGAAAATAGATATTATCCCGTTATTATCTTCCCAGCTAACACTAACAGGCATGGAGCCAAGACAGTCTTCTTCCTCACGGTGGTCCAGTCTTTGGATTACAGAAGCTTCACTTTTTCTCCCTTTATACTGATGGCAAATATATCACCGAAGGTAACATAATACACAGAATTAAATATTCGATGTGATAATTTAATCTACTGTTGCTGGCTTCCCTTCTTAATATTTAATTTTAATAAATTTACTCAAAGTAAATAATTCGATTTTTTTTTCACTTGCTAATGTTCCATTTAAAAGGAAGTGGCCATTTATTTACTCAGTTTTTATGTTATTTTAGAGTCATTCTTGACTAGTGTATAAGAAACTTCTTACATTTACTCATTTAGAAGCAAATGTTAATTCCTTCGACACAATTTCAATTATTAAAATAAATATTTTGTCAATAGTAGGTAATGATACGTAATACATATTTAATAATTTTGCAAAATATCATAAATACCCCCCAAAAAAAAGGTTAATCTAAGCTAATCGTAAAAGATATGAATAATTATATTTTAAACAAACATAAAATAATCGGAAAATTAAATTTGAATGATCGTACAAAAATGAAAGCAAGCATTATTTACATATTTCAAATAATAAATTAAAATTTTTCAATAATCATTTGATTCACAAAAACATCCTTCTTATAGCTCCAACATAAATTATTGTAATAACAAGATATATTAGAGCATAACTATAGAAAATAAAACTATGAAATTTTCGCTAATACATTTTTTATTTAATATAATTTTAGATAAAATCAGCCAAACTTTAAAACACTTCTCCTAATGAAGTTGAATATAAGGATCCGAGAATGTTATGATTCGTAACACTTTAAAATTGATAACTAATCTGGGTTACATTTAAATATTGCATAGATTTTGAAAATTATTACATTAATAAATAAATCATAATTTTACTAAATTTTTTCATCTAAAATAAACAATTACTTATTAACACTTTCTGAAAAAATTTTTGAATAACGGTAGCGTTGTATTAAAATTAAAACAAATGCACATGAGCACGTGTGGTTTGTTGAAAATAAATTATCGATGTCTTTTGTATTGAAAAATCAGCTGCGAAAAGGATATGACGTCATTGATGACTAGTCGAGATGACTGGATGTTTTCTTTTCTTTTTTGCTTTAATAAAGATTGTATAATTCATTCATTTAATTTTCTTAATTTTTTGTTGAATGATACAACATTTCTAAATTACTTAACACATTCGAATGTGAAGTTATCGTATAGCTATACTATTCATTTAAGCAAGTATACAGTGGGTGAGAGAGAGAGACAGAGAGAGAGAGATCGATTAAAGAAAATTATCTGTTAAAAAGACTGTTTGCTATTTGAATGTTCGTTAACCGATCATCAATTTATCATAGATTTTTTTTGGGAAATCAATAAATTCGTTTTGAAGACCCTAAAAATGGAATTTAAAGAAAAACTGTATAATTTTTTATTAAGTTTATAAAAAAATAATACATACATATAGTTTAGCATATTAATCAGTTCTTTCCATTTTTGTTTATAGGGCATTGAAGAACATGTCCAATGTTGATTTCTTTTCTCACTTTTTCAGGATTTTCCGGAAGTAATTAATAGCATTGTCATTGTATAAGGTTATTAATAACATTGTTGTTGATGCCGTCTGAAATTCTTTATTCAAGATTACAAGACAGTTAATGAACAAGGTGAAAAGAGGGGCTGAAAATAAAATCTGTTTCGGTTTTGAATGAAATCGGAATCGAAACTGATGGTCTACTTTGGCTGTAAATATTCTGTTTGAGAAAAAATTCCGATATAGAAGTTTGAAATTCAATAGACAAGCAACATAATTCAAGAGAGATGAAAAACGACTTTTCGTCTTTTGGATTTGGCAACCCCGCTCATTTTGCCTTGAGAGCCAAGAAATGTTCCTTAGAATTCGTTTTAGTTCGTTATCTGAATATGTGTTCGTTGTCCGAATACAAAAATCTTTTCGTAAAAGTGTTCGTTATCTGATTTGTTCACAGTCCGAACTGCTAGTTAAAAGCTCATACGTTGTATTTATCATATATTCAGTATGCATAGAATATATCAAATATTAATTACGCAAACATAAATATGATGGAAGTAAATAATTTTCGACAAAAGGTTTTTAGTGATGATTAGTTTTAAAATTTTAATTTAATAGCATTCAATCTTATAATTGAATTTTTATTGATTTTTAACTTCATTATTCGATATGTAAGAGTTAAGTGTTTTTAAAATTATGGTGTTAATTTCTGCAGAGCATTAATTTAGATCTCTAACTGGCATACATCGTTAATATTGTTTCCTATTAATTTCTGTTCTAGATAGGAGAACTTGCTTGGATTTGTACATCTTAGATAATAAACATAGCAACGGATATTATACTATTGATCCCGATGGATCTGATGGACCTATACCTCCATTTACTGTTCACTGTGAAATGAGTTCTGATCCTAAGGCAGTGACCACGATAATCCATCACGACTCCGAAATGAGTATTTACGTGCGTTCTAATCGAGATGGACCAGGAAGTTACAGCCGGAAGCTGATTTATTCCGTTGGGATGGATAAGATCAAAGCTTTAACAAACACCTCAAAAAAGTGTCAACAAGGCATCAGCTGGCAGTGCTATGGTACTGGATTCCATTTCAATTCAGAAAAACCTTTGAGTTGGTGGGTGTCTTGGGATGGACAAGCTCAATACATGTGGGGTGATGCCATAGCCAACAGCACATGCGGATGCAATGTTACAGGTTGTAGGAATCAGAAATATCCTTGCAATTGTGATTCCGTGAAGAAGTTCGAAAATTCCGAGGATAAAGGGAATTTAACGGATAAGAATATGCTACCCGTTTCGGAGGTAATTTTACTTAAAAATAAGTAATAAGGAAGATTTTTCTTAACTTTTATATATTGTGTGTATACATTTTGATTCGTTTTATTTGCCAAAAAAATGTAAAATAAAAAAGTGTATTGAGAAAACGAATAATAGTCAAATATTACTGCAAAAGAATTTTAAGTAGATAATATTTGTCAATTTTTCCTTAAGAAAAATTTAAATTTTTAAGTTGTGAGTCATTTTTACTTCCAAGTTTATGTCTAAAGAAAAAGTTAAAAAAATGTTTTTTAGAAAAAAGTCATATTAAATTTTAAAATTTTACATTTTCAATATAAAAAGGAATGAAATTGAAATTAAAAGAAAAATTTCGAATTTTTATTGCGTAATTCAGATTTTGTACGAGTTTACTGCAATAGTTATTCAGAGACATAAGCTTGTGAATTGTTTTATTTTTTAGAAAAAAATATATTGACATGTAATAAAATGAATAGTATTTTGATTTTAATCAATGCTAATTACCATATTAAAATATATAAAGAATAAAAAACTGTTATATGTTTTTATATAAATATTATCATAATTCTTTTTTATAAGCCGAAAGAGCATTTAGTTATGAAATTGATTTAGTGTAAAATTTATGATATGCAGGCAGTATTTTTCTATGGTTTAATTAAAAATTACAAAATCAAAATGATAGCTTAAAATTAAGGAATATTTTCTTAAGAATAACGAAACATATTATATTATATAATTTTTTGAAGATTTTATTGAATATAGTCTAGATTTATTCTAAAATCATTACCAAGTGCTTGAAAAAGGAGAAAAATGTTTTATCCCTAATGTTTCGGATCGGGTTATAAACACAAAACACAATTTTTAACTTAAAATTATCTTCATGTCAATCAAAAGCATAGTTCTTTGTGCAGTTTCGTAGTCTATGATGTACCTATTTTAAATTCCATACTTTTATTTAATTTGCTCAAATCTTAAATTGAAGCCGTGTTCTCAACATGCGACAATTTTATTTTGCTAAAAAATCAAATTTCAAAACTTTTTTCATATTATTCTTTTAAAATATTTGTTGCATTTGTATAAACATTTAAGTTTTATTTAAGTTGTGATAGGAAATTTAAGTTTTGATAGGAAAATAAACGAAAATGGATCTTGTTGAATTGTTTAGATTGATAAAAAGTTAAGTTTTATAATTTCTTTTCCTGTGAATTAGAAGAAAAGTTACGTAAATGAAACTTTATATCATTAAATCTTTTGGATATGGAAATAAAGGAAACAGTTTTTTGATCTACATGAACCCATGCGTGACTCAATCATATGTAAATTACACATTTAGACTTAGAAAACAGAATGGTAAAAAAAATACTTGCTTTTATATTTATAAATGTGTTTCTTATGTAATGAACTCTGAATAGAATATTATAATATCAATTAAAAAATGAACTTAAGCAACAATTTGGATATCTTCACAAAAATGCTCAGTAACTATGTATTACCTTATTTAATTTTTATGAGAATATGTTAGCTATTTTATTAGTATATGATACAAATACCATTTTCCTAAATGTATCGCAAGTTGTTATCAATGCTAAGAATCAGGGAAATTATAAAAAATAAATAAATAAATAAATAAAAATAAAAAAATTGTCATTTTTTAAACTTCTGTTACATGTCTTAACGATTTTGTTAACTCTGGAGTTGCTTTGTCACCAAGACGTGAAGCACATGTGGTACAAAAATTACATTTCGCTTAATGTTGTCCACAAAAATATTTTATCCGTAACGACTTTCCATGTACTTTATTATTTGTTGGATATGTCTACGAAAGTGGTAACCGAGTGGTTAGACCGACCTTCCTTCCGGAAGAACTGGGTTCAACTAGTTCCAGTTCAACTACCAATGCCGCCAATAACCAACGACTCATTTACTCTTTAAATATGAAAAATCTAAAGTCCTGTGGTCGATCGTTGAGCAGTTACCAAGGGTGTAATCAGCTGGAGAAAATTTCCCCTTTTCCAAATCATAATCAAAATTGAGGGTGTGGAATCTCTGGACGTGCCATCTATAAGAGAAGTTTTAGATCAAAGTCATACTTCACCTTTGCGATGGTATGATTCAAAAAAGACGGACCCTTCTGATTTAATTTTGCAAAGCCGTCGGCTAGCGAGCATTGCTTGTCCAAGTGTCATAAGTAATAATATATATGTCTTTTTATAGAAGCCAAATACATTCTTTCTTGATAGATGTAATTCATTATAAAGATTCACTTTTGAAAGCAATAAGAAATCAATCTGTTGAATTATTATATGTATAATTGAGCTATTACATTATTATTTTAATAATTGGGAAATTACTAGTAAGATTTCCATTTTTCATTAATGTTTGTAATCAAAATTTTATTACATTACATTTATAGGTAATATTTGGCAATACATATAAAGCAGGGCAATTTGGATTCCACGAAATTGGTCCACTGAAATGTTTTGGAAACGGTATGATTTTCTTTTAATCTGGAGTAGTATATATTTTATGCATAACTTTATATTGAAATTTCATTTTGTAATTATATTGTATTTAATCCTTTTATATTGCCAGCCATTGAGGATAATGAAAGTTGTACGAATACAACCAAATTTATGCGGTGCAAAACAGGACATTATATTGAAAGGAGTTTTAAATGTCGCTACGAATTTGATAAATACGGATATCCAATGGGTTGTAGAGATATGACACACTTGAGGCATTGTGGTAAGATGTATAAAATTCGTATTTAAATTCAAAAATTATTTTTAAATAAATGTAATGTTTTACTGAAAAGAATGTAGAAAGTTTTTATGAAGTGTCTTGATAAAAACATATAAGATTAAATTACAATTATTAAAAAAATTGCATTAATTAAGAATTTTCGAAATAATGATAAAAAAAATTGTTCCCAATTTTTCTTAACATCAAAATTACTGCCGCCATGTCAGTATTGTGGTTCTGACCCTCGAATAAGAAATTTTTTATAATAATATAATAACAAATATATGTAATAATATAGGAAAAGAAAAGAGTTTACATAAATATATAGTGTTTATATAATATAAAAGAGTTTATTTAACGAATAAGAAAAAAAGTTTGATTATCGAATAAGGCTTGGATGTAAAACTGGGAGAGAAGGCTAATTTTCAGCCTGTAATAGATCCCCGTAAAAAAAAAAAAAAAAAAAAAAATAGTGAACCTTTCTTGTTTTTACCTGTCTTCGTCAATAAATGTTTTCTATTTCTAAATGTTGTTGTCCTTTTTCATGTGCACCAGACAGAAACACTCGACAAAAAAAAATCAAAATTACGCAAAATTTCCAATTTTACATGTGTTTTGTTTTATAATGTGTTTGTAAGACATATCAGCTTTACATTTTACCACATTTTGCAGTATCACTCATATTTTATATTCTATATTTTGTTACTTCAATTTTATATCATCATATGTTACATACTACAGTAATACATAAACTACATTTTATTGTATAAATCGTAATTATATCAGCTTTATAAACAAAATATATTTTCATTGAATTTCATTCATACCCCATACATATATTACCCAAAATTTCACTTAGGCAACTCAACTTCTTCACTAGGCCCTAAACTAAATAGTACGGAGGCAAATGGCTTCCAGCTAGAAACCTGAAAACAAAATTTAGACCATATAACCCAAAATTACGCTTGAATGAAGAAAACATTAAATGAAATTATCTTATGGAATTTCTGCTTAAGGAATAATTTTGTTTTTGCAAAGTTATATTTATATTCCGTTCCTCTACTGAAATGATTTTTTTTCTTTGTCGATCAACTAAAACATTTCTTAAAATATATAAATTCAGTTTACTGATTATACGCAAGCATTTTCAAATTAATATTATTTTTTACAAAATTATTATTAAATTATGTTTACAATTTTTGCGGTTTACTTATTGAAAAAAGTAAGATTAATTTCCATTTAATTGATGTTAAAAAGCTAAAATTAGCAATTGAAATCAATAATTGATATTAATATTGAAAATGTAATATTCATAACTTTATTTCAATATTATCGAGACTGAATATTTAGTAGAATGTAGCAATATTTTATAATCGAAATTCAGTTGAATTAATAAATTAGTATGTTGTCCCAATATTTTTAATGGGCATTTGTATTATAATTTGTTATTCACATTTTAATTTCGAAACTCTTTTTCATTAACTTGAATTTTTCCTATTTTAGAAAATAATAAAGAATGCTTTCCCTATTTTCTTCCTTTGAATAAAATACATTTTTATGAACAATTTCATTTGCATGTTTAAAAGATCTGTATTATCATCAATTATTCAACTGGCATCACGAATTTAACTTTATATAATCCTTTTATTTTTATTTTATTTATTATTTTCAATTTAGTTGATAAGCTATCTTTATTAAAATTATTTTTTTACTTTAGAATAATCTGGAATAACCTTTCGGGAATGTGAATATATTATTAATTATTTCCGAATTAAAACCACATTGCTGTTTTCATTACTTTTTACTTTTTTGTACTTCTATTATTAATTTTATTACCGCGTTTTCATTATTTCATGTAAGGTAAATATATTTTAATAATGTTTATATTATATCAGTATATTAAATATTTATATTGTTATTATTACGTAATGAACGATATGTACTAATTATAATGTGTGTGTGCTTCAGTAAAAACTACTAACATTCTTTATTCAAGAAGTTAATAAGCATCTGTTACTTTATTTGCGCTTTAAATAACTGTGATTATAATATAATTTTCAAAACAAAATATTTTATAAAATAAAAATTTATTTTGAGTTCATTTATATATGTAGTTCAAATAGATATTAGTTTTGCTAAGTTGAAACAAAAATCATTTCTATAAGTATTTTGAGAAATATATTTTATTAAATTACATTTAATTTTTCGTTACATATTTTATTTCACATATTTTAATTATTACATAATGCCTTCATAGATATCAAATTGTTTTCTATCCAAAAGTTTATTATTAATATAGAAAAATGAAATAACAATATTGATTTTCTTAACAGCTGTGACTTTAATTAATTTATTCTTATTAGTAAAGGATACATATGAAATTATATGTATAGATTTATACTTAAAAACATATCATATAGAAAACATATACATTTGAATTATTTGCGCTTAAACTAAAGGTACTGAGTAATTATATTCAATCAATTTTTCCTAATTTAGAAAATGATTTAAAACATGTTAATTAATATTATTAAATACATAATGAAATAAAAATGAGAATAGAGAGTGAATACTTAAATTTATAGCAATCATATTAACATAAATTTATTTAAATAAAATGCGCTAGCCAGCCAACGTTACAAAGTCGTTTTAAAGCAAAAGCTTAGAAATTATGAAATGCAAGACCAATATAAAAGATTTAGAATTTCACTATATTAAGCATATCGTAGATAATTATGATCAAAGAATTGAAAATATATAAAACGCAGACGTAAATATAGTTACATTAAAATACTATATTTACGTCTACGTTATATAATATAAACGTAAATATAGTTACACAAAAATAATACAGGGTGACTTCAGTTTAACTAATAAGAAAGTTATTCCAAACATTAATAACAGTAATAATTATGTAAAAAGGAATAGTGAAAATTGTTAAAAATTATTTTTAATAATCAGCAGCATAAATAGAGGATGCAATATGCAGTTCAACCATTTTTAAAGCAAACATATATTTTAACATGCATTTATATCAATATGAGTCTAATTCTGAATTTAATATAATATTAGAAAAATTATATTATTAAAGAGAAACGGTGTTTTTCTGTCGTTTTTAATTTATTCTAACTGTCCAACTAACACTCCATATGTTATGAGCGAAGCAACAGCTGTCATGAGTAGCGTGCGTTTGATGACAATTATACCCCAAGCAGTAAGTTGAATTCTTTCTCGATCTTCAATTATTTGCAAGCTTCTTCTAAAGCTTGCATGCAGGTTATAACCTTGGGAAATTTCAGCCAATCTAAGGACAGTTTTTCGCAGCTCATTAAAAGATCGTTGCATTTTGTCAGCCGAAAACACAAGAAAAAGGAACAGAAACGTGTTTTCCAGAAAATAGAGGGAATAGCCGAGAAATTTGTGTAGGATAAATGTATTTTTAGCAAGGCTAAAAAATGAGGAGAGTGCTCTGAATGATTCTGCAAAGTTGGTGAACAAAACGAAAAGAATCGCGAATGAGAATGAATTTTCCAATCCTGATACTGCTGATGTTATTTCAGAGTATATGTTAATCATGCCTTTATTGGTAAATCGGTGGGTGGTGATCAACTTTTTTCGAAAAATCTCAATGCAGCTATTTAATTCAAGGCAGTAAAAACTGTAAAAATATGTTGCAGAAAATGGGATAGTCCAATTACAAATCTGGCGAACTATATTCAGAAGGACATGATAGTACATGTACTGTAGGGTTGAAAAGTGGAACCAAAATTCATGACAAGAGCCAGCGTCATATTTTCGGAAAACTTGCCTCGCAGCTGGAACGAATATAGCTATTAAATACATTATTAATGATATTTTTCCAAGAAATTTTATGCTTTTGTTCTCTTTGGAGCCAATTCTTTTTTGCAATGCATTCAAAAGCCTTATTTGTTCTAAGTAATTCTTGTTTTGCTTGTACATGCTCCACCACGAAATCAAAGCTGCAATTTTTGTGAAAAGTGTGAATATATAAAAGGAACTAAATCCCTCATACAGGCAAGTGCAGGTGTTTGAGATTGTTATTGCAAAACAGGCCAAGTAAAGAATCCTGAAGAATAGGCTTTGGCATTTTCTCGTTTTCAGTGTTGAAATACCACAGGATGTTAGATACATTAAAAGAATCGGTGATTGTTCAGAAGAAATCATACTTTCCACTTTTTTCTCAAACTGAAATTTCTCCACAGGCCTGATTGAATTTTTTCCTAACAATTCCAGAAGTTTCTTCCAAATATTCATCGTCAATTTTAGTCTCGTATACCTTTTAAAATATATATTTAATGTGACTGAATTTATTTCGTACCATTGCAAGTATAAAAATCATGATAAGATGCGGTTGGTGTAAAAGTTTTAAAATAGTGTAAAATTGATCTAAAAAACGAAGAATAACTATGTTTAGTTAATGTGCTATTGAATTGTTTTCCGAAAATTGTCAATTTACGAAAAGCTATTTTTTAAAAATTTTATAGTTTGCTTTTTTCAGTTTCTGATGAATATTTGATTGCTTCATCGCGTGAGGGTAATTTGATTTTATATGCTCCATTACTAAATATTGAAAAAAATGCATCAAATTTTGGTTCATACACCATAAACATTATCCTGCTGTAAGAGTATTGATGCTTTCAAACTTGAAGAGTCTAATTTCTGAATCTCAAATTTATGAGAGAAAAATGGGAGTTTTTGAAACTTTCTATTGATAATTTCTCCAAATCATAGTCGGTTTTTTTCCCATGCACTTTTTTAATAAAAGTGAACCCACAATTTTCTTTCTTTCTTTTTCAATAATCACACATTCTCGTCATATATTGAAACACTGCTACTTAAATATACGAGTAGATTTATAGAAGTAGATTCATCATCAGTAATGACTGATGATTGATTGAGTAAGAAATAAGAGAATACTTTCATTGACATTATTGAATTTATATATTTTTAAAGCTTAAGAAAATAGTAGCAGTTTTTTGTCATTTACAAGTAAAATTCAGTTTTTTTTATTTCATATTAGTAATCTTAAAATTTTGATAAATATAACTTAAATTATAAAAATGAAGCATAAAATTTTAGTTACTATCTTTAAAATATTGACAAGAAACCTCTTTATCTTATATATATATATATATATATATATATATATATATATATATATATATATGTATATGTATATAATTATGAATCGTCATTAATTTTTGACATCACAACGCAATTTGAAGTCCTGTCGCCATTTTAACACTCAGCTATATTACGGATATCGTAACTCTTAGCTCATTTTTTACTTTCCGAAATATTTTAAAATATTGTAATTTAAATTTCTTTTCTCGTCACCAGAGTATTTTCAATGCCCAGAAGATTACGTCAAATGTCCCGATTCCTATTGCATCCCAACTATATACGTTTGTGATGGTAAATGGGATTGCATTGGTGGAGGAGACGAAAAAAACTGTGGTATGCATGATTTATTTATGGAATAATAATTTCGATTTTTAAAATTTGGGATAAAATGAGTTTTATCATATCATTTTGTATATATTTAGGTCGTTAATTTTTAATATACTGCAGGAGTCTCAATTTCAAACAAATAAAGCCACATTTCGAAATTAAACTAATTTTTATTCAATACTCCTTTTACACGATTCTCATTATAATTTTATTAAGATTTGTTATTCTTATTATTCATCATTAATAAGTAGCATATGTATAAATTCTTTTAAAGTATCCAAAATTAAAACAGATATGGGAGATACGATTAAATATGTAAAATGAGAGATACTAATTTTGAAGATTATCATTTGGATAAAAAAATTTCTATTTGATTAATAGTCATTTTTTATTTGTAATCATAGATACAGTACAGAATTTTGAATTACTGTTTTATTTATATAACATAAAATTTTTTAAACAATATATTCTATATTATATTGATGTAAAATATAAAATAAAAACAAGAGCTATTAAATAAAATTAAGATTTAAAAATATAAAGAAAAGTGACATCTTTTTTTTTTTGCTAGTAATTTGCTTCTTTCCTAAAAAAAATGAGAGTTAATAATATAACATTTAAAAGACCAAAAGTCTAATAAAACGAAAAAAAGCTGTTAAAGACCTTACTGGAAGACGATGCTTCAGAAAAGTGTACATTGTATTAGTTTAAAAGATTATAAAGAATCATTTTTTATCCAATTTTTTTCGTAATTATAAGTACATTTTTTTATATTTCATTGCATTAAGTGGTGCCATCTATCAATATGAAATTTAACTATTTATTCCTGTGAAGGGAAGATTTTGTCAAATTTAAACTTGCATTCAAGTGTTTCCGCGGATTTAATTCTTTTCATTTTATGAGAAAACATTCCAAATTTATTATACTATTAATGCCATTAAAATGTTAAAATTAATAATGATAGATTTTTAAAAAATTATAATTTAATGTAAAAAAAATTGCTTAAAACTTTATTATTTTTGAACAATCTTAATACTACTATCCATATTAAATCAAATATGTTCTACGCCATCCACAATAACTATTAACAAAATGTAATTACTGTGTTAAGTCTTGATATAGTATTCAAATTTTCTCCCCATAATCTAATAAACCTTAAGGATTTATTTTTCTTACGTATAAATGAAATGAAACAAATAAATAAAATTAAATTTAATGAAACTAACTTTACAAATATGATATTCATATTAATCTAATTGAATGAAAAGGGATTCATTGTGTGTATGGAAGTTTTTAAGTGAAATAAAATTCAGAAAAGAGTTAAGAAAACAAAAAAAAGAAAAAGAAATCACTTATTTGTTTTTCGAGAGGGAGAAAATAAAAATTATTTATTTATTTATCAAAGTTCAATTGTTACTGTAAAAAGTTCTATCTAGAGATGAGAATTTTATGCTTAACTATTCTCATCACTAGATGGCGCACTTTAAAATTATCATAGACTTCTGAATATCTTGTCTATCTATCTATCTATATATTTATTTAATTTAATGAATTTTTAATTATAGAAAATTATTCTTGTCCTGGGCATTATAAATGCCATAACAGCAGCTCATGTTTACCTTTGCTTAAGCGCTGTGATGGAATCAGAAACTGCCCAGAAGGAGACGATGAATTACTATGTGGTTTGTATACAATATGGCATTATTCCTAACTAATTTGCATATAGCTATAAGAATCACATTATGTTTTGATATAGGAATAATTAAAGAAAATGATATCTAATCAGCAATTTATAATAATCGATTATAATATAAAAATCGTCTGCTTTTATTGTGTTTGAATACCAAAAGTTAATAAAGAATTATCAAGATTCAATGGGATAATTTATGTAATTATTTTGGTATTCAAAAGTTATATAAAAGCTTTATTATAGACATAAAAATTATTTGCCTTAAAATTGTTCAAATTGAAAAATAAATTTGGAATTTTAAATTCCAAATTTTTATTTATTATATTAAAAGTTCTTCTAGAATTCCTTTAGTTGCAAACAGTTTCATTAAATCAGAATCATTTATATCTTTCCTTAAATTTTAAGATAAATTAATATTTATTCATCTATAATTTTTTTGCATACAAATTCTTTAATTCTGTTTTCTGTAGTATTTGCATGGTATTTAAATTTTAAATGATCTCATTTGAAAAACCATGCAAAATTGTTTTATTAATCATTTATATGATGTTACGTCAAAAACTTTATTGCCGATTTTTTAAAAAATATCACGTAATATAATACAAGCTTTATTTAATATATAAATTCAATTTTAAATGATATTTATTTACACAAAAATATCTATAAAAGGATCCATTTTTTACATGAATAAGTTTTACTGCATTAATAAGTGTCTATTTATTACATTAATAAGTTTCCTGTATAATAAAGTATTTTTACTTGTCTTTTTCGTATAGTTGTATATTATTTACATTTTATTCTTGTAAAGCATAAAGTATTTTCAAAAATATTTCTTAATATTTTGAAAAATATACATTGTTAATCGAAACAAGCATTTATCTAAATTCTGTATGTTAAAGGGAAATAAAAATAAATTTTTTCGAAGGAAATATCATGCAATATTAATAATATAACTATTCAAAAGCAATTTATTCAAAAATAAATGTTTCATATTTAGTTTATTTAAGAAGGTTTAAATCTTTCCCTTTTTTATAAATGAATGCACACGCAATTGTTTATTTTCATTAAATTTACTTAAATAGTAGTTTAATCTTACTATAGAACTTAAATTGTTGCTCTAGAGCAATGATTCTCAATCTTATTTATCTTTTGTCACGTCACACATTTATTGATTACAAAATTTGGCTGATTACAAAGATAACTTTAAAAGTTGTTTACTTACCAATAATACGCTGTGTAAAATAGGCTATGATAATAATTTTGAATATAAAATTTGTTCATAATAATAATTTTGAATGTAAATTAAAGTATCATATGTATCGTAAAAACAACAGTCCTTTAATTATTTTACCATAACAACAGTTCATGTAATAAAAAAAGTATAATTAAATTTACTGTATAGATTTTTAAAATTTTGCGGCATGCCGCGAACATGCCGCAAAACAGTGGTTGAGAATCATTGCTCTGGAGGTATATTTAAAGGTACATGGTTTCATATTCTATGGAAGTACATTTAAAGGTACATGGTATCGTATTCTTTGGTGGTACATTTAAAAGTACATGGAGTCGTGTTCTCTCGAGGTACATTTAAAGGTACATGGTATCATGTTCTCTGGAGCTACATTCAAAGAGTCATGGTATCATATTATCTGGACGTACATTTAAAAGTACATGGTATCGTATTCATTGGAGGTACATTTAAAGGTACATGGTATCATGTTCTCTGGAAATACATTTAAAGGTACATGGTATTGTGTTCTCTGGAGGTACATTTAAAGATACATGATATTGTGTTCTCTGGAGGTACATTTAAAGATACATGGTATCATATTGTAATGCAACGAAATAGGCCATCATCGTAATCTTTCGTTGGTTGAGATTGGGAAAGTTATTAAATTTAAGCACAGTGTAGAGAAAATCGAACAGAGAAATAGCTAAAAGTGTAAAACCGATCTCTGAATGTTACTTACTTAGAAATTCTTATGGCAGATTTAGTACAATCAAAATTGACACTTCGACCAAAATGTCTTATCCTAAATAAGCTCAATCTAAAAATACTAGTTTACTTATTTTTGCCAGGTAACGCAAATTTTCAATATCAAAATCGTCCATAGAATAGTAAATAAATATATGAATTTATTTTACTGAAAGAGCAAAGCGGTTCTGCGTGAACTTGACTAAAACACTTAGAAAAATGGTACATGAGAAGTCATATAAAAAAAAAAAAAGAAGAAAAAGAACATTCAACCTGTCTGACCAAACGACTGACAATATTACTGATACAATCTGAGTAGCGTTAGAAATGCGTACACTCATGAAGTCACGTGTTAGCATGATTCCGTTGTAGTACGAGTCGGATTTACAGATAATTGTTTGAATGCTGCAGGTTTTTTAGCAGCTATTTGAATAGTATTCAATTTAAAAATATTTTCGAAATAGACTAATGATAATATGATTTATTTTAGATTTTGTGTGTCCTGTAAATTGCACGTGTATTGGATTATTCATATCATGTATAAGCCAGAATGCTTCGATGCTTCCACATAATTTTCCCCAGGAAGTTCGCAAATTGTAAGTCAAGCCCTAATTTATTTATAATGTAATATTTAATATAATAACGCATTTATTAATATTTAACACTGTAAAAATAACTTTAATCATTCGAAATTCTATTTTTCTTTTAAATAAAATTATATTTTTTGCTGTAATTAAACAATAGTAAGAAAGCTGGTGATTCAAGGATTAGTGTTCTGTTATTCAACTGTTAGTGGGTTCATTTCTTAACTGGAGTGTGAATACTTGATGTGGTTCTTTGTTCATTTCGTTCAAATTTAAAAGTAAAATTTACGCAGAAAATTGTTAGCTACAAAAATTACTGAAAAATTTTCCAATGTATGAATAAAAAATACGTTCGATTAAATTATTAACTATTAAAAATAAAAAATGCGTTAATTTAAATTGAAAAGAAAAGAAATATTCAAAAGGAATATTTAAAATGAGTATGTGTTAGATTTTTACTTATAGAAATCTATATTTGCGTGGGATTTCTCTATTTATAAAAAAAACGAGGAAGTTGAAAAAGATACTGTTACTAAAGAATGACTATTTAAAATATCAAAATTATTGATAATTTAATTCATTTTGATCACATAATATATCAATAGAATGAGAAAAATTACTACTTTTGGCCATTCGCCAACTGGTGTGCTGACTCTCATTTCTTGACCCGTCATTTTTGATGATAGCAACTACACGAGAGATATCGTTTTATGTTCGAAGCTTCTTGAAGTGTGAATTCAAAACAAATGCTTAGCTTGATTTTCTTATATAATAACTCTCGATGTTAAACTTCTTGTATTTATTTTTTTTATATAATTTTATTTCTTGCCACTTTATCGGTGGTTCAAAAGCATAATTTTCTGTTAATTATTTTTCACTACCGCTGTCATCAAATCTCATAACGTGCAAATTCTGGTGAGGATTTAAGAAAATTCGCTTTTATGAAAGTAGCCTTACGTATATGAATGAATCTTTTTTTTTTACCGATGCATCATTCACTCAAAAATCAAATATTTAATTAAAAATTTTGTCTTTCTAATTACAATTGTAATAATGAATAGACTGAAAATTACAACAATGAAAGCAGTCGACATGTTCGTAAAAACTTTCGAGGTGATTTTGATTACTGTGTTGACATTACTATGCTCAATATGCTCATAGTTAGATATATTGAACATTTCGATTTGGTTTCGAAGAGGATATTTTTTTTATAATTGTTATGAATCATGAAACTAATTTCGAAATATCCATGCTCAATATTTTTTGCAGCATAAGCATTTCAGATCAGTCACTTTTGAAACACTCAGAAAAACCAGTAATCATTTCAAAAGAAAAGTAATCAGTTTTATCAAGTTGATTGTTAACTTATAGTCAAGTCTGATAGAAATATTCTCATCAATGGACCAAGAACATTTAAATGATAACAAACAATATTTTGAGTTCATTGAAGGAGGTGCTTTGTTCTAGCTATGATATAAATTTGACTTAGGTCTGAGAATAATGTATATAATTTTGAAAAACGAGTATACGTCACTACAGCATTGTTCTGAGTAAAATGAATCGATCATAATCATTATGTAATGATAGAAGAGGAATGTGTTATGTTGCTACTTTTTGAAAGCCCATCGTTGAAAGAACGCGTTTGGGAATTTCTTGAATTATTTTATTTAAATGCTTTCAATAGAGATGAATTGTTGTTGTTGCTACTTATGACACCTGGACAAGCCAAGATAGCTTTGCCGTCGGCTATATTTAAGTCACAGTGGGGTGCTTCTTTCATCTAATTTCTGTTTAAATCTCGAAAATGAAAGTACTCTTCTTTGCTCTAAACTCCTCCGATAGATTCCACCACCAGATGATCCACACTCCCTCAAATTTGACATTGATCTGGAAGGGGAGGCAATTTTCCTCCAGATTATTACACCCATGGTAACTTCTCATTGATCGACCTTTTAATATCGATTCCACAGATATAACGAACTCGTATATCGCTTGCACTCACATGTACGATGCATCTTTGGCTGCATTGAGAATCGAACCTTTCACTTCCGGACGGAAGGCCGGACTAAGGAAGACTTAACCACTAGGCTAGCACGGACCGTGGTTTTCAGATGTCTAAACACACAATTCATTGTTTATAAAAGCTATTTATTATTATGAGTGTAATCAATTGTAAAGTTATCCTCTTAATTTCTTTCAAGTAAATTCCGTATATGATAATTAATATTCGCAATGGAATGTTAGCTTATTTATTTTATTAAAAGATCATTTTCCAAAAATCCAAAACTTTGCTTGTACTTGTAAAAGATTATCCAAAACTTTACTTGTAATAGATTAAAATGCAGATAACGTTGGTAAACGTTACCTGCATTTTAATCTATTTGAGATTGATGTTAGTGTGAAGTGTAATCATTAAAATATTTCTTGCATCAGACGAATTAGTAGCAGTTATAAACACAATCATTATAGAAAAGAGAACCGAGTTAACAACCTTCAATATCATGAAATTGTTCGTTATTTCATTAAATAATTTGCATATGACTTCATGCGTCGTAAGGAGATCAGTTTTAAAATGCTAAATTTGCGATTATTAGTCCTCATCAGATGGGTTATTTTCCTAATTTTATCAAAAAATATTAAAACAGAAACAACTTACTCATTCATTACAGATCCATCTGTTAAAAATAATTTTCGGTGTATCTGGATTTGAATGTTACAATCATTTCTGTTGAAAGTGATTGTTCCGTGAAAATTAAAAATTCAGTATCTTTTTTGGTTTATAAAAATTGTGATGATTCAGAATGTGTGCATCATGAAGTCTTGATTTAATATTTAATAGGATTATTTAAAAAACGAAAAACTACATTCAGCGCAGAATCAAATGTTATCATGAAATTTATTTAATAAGGGAAAATTTCGTTGTTGACAAAAATCTTACTCTTTTACTATTGTAGGAACTGTTCACAGTTCTATTCTATAAAAAATTGTTTTTACTATGAATACACTACTGGCCATTAAAATTGCTACACCAGGAAGAAATGCAGATAACAAAATGATATTTATTGGACAAATATATTATACTAGAAATAACAAGTGATTAAATTTTCAAAAATTTTGACTGGATAGATCCTGAGAAATCAGTACCCAGAACAACCACCTCTGGCAGTAATAACAGCATTTATACGCCTGGACATTGAATCAAACAGAGATTGGATTGCATGTACAGGTACAGATGCCCATGCAGCTTCAACACGATGCCACAGTTCAACAACCGTAGTGACTGGCGTTTGGTGACGAGCCAGTCGCTCGGCAACCATTGACCAGACGTTTTCTATTAGTGAAAGATCTAGAGAACGTGCTGGCCAGGGCAACAGCCGAACATGTTCCGTATCAAGGAAGGTCCGTACAATATTGGCAACATGCGGTCGGGCATTATCGTGTTGAAACGGGGTTTCGCAGGGCTCGAATAAAGGGTAGAGTCAGGGGTCGTAACACACCAGAAATGTAACGTGCACTGTTCAAGGCACCGTCAATGCTAACATGAACCAGAGGTGACCGAGACGTGTATCCAATGACACGCCATATCATCACGTCAGGTGATGGGGCCAGTATGACGATGACGAATGCATGCTGCCAGTGTGCGTTCACCACGATGCCGCCAAATACGGATGCGACCATCATGATGCTGTACACAGAACCTGGATTCATTTGAAAAGATGACGTCTCGCCATTCGTGCGCCTAGGTTCGTCGTTGATCACACCATTGAAGGCGCTCTTATCTATGACGCAGCGTCAAGGGAAGCCGCAGCCACGGTCTCTGAGCTGAGAGTCCATGCTGCAGCAAACGTCGTCAAACTGTTCGTGCAGACACTTGTTGTCTTCCAAACGACCCCGTTTCTTGACTCACGGCTCGTAATGTGGTTGCACGATCCATTACGGCCATGTGGATAATATGCCTGTCTTCTCGGCTGCAAATGATAGGTGGCCGTTGAGATCCCGCATGGCGTTCCGTATTACCGTCCTGAACCCATAGATTCCATATTCTGCTAACAGTCATTGGATCTCGACCGACGCGAGCGAGCAGCAATACTGTGATAAGATAAACCGCAATCCCGGTACGCTACAATTCGACCTTTAACAAAGCCAGAAACGTGCTGGTACGCATTTCTCCTTCTTACACGAGGCATCACAACAGCTTTTCACTAGGCAAAAACGTTCAAATGCAATTTGTGTATAAGGAACCGGCTGAACAATTTCCTCATTTAAACCCAATGTAGGTGTCGCTACTGGCGCCTGCTTTGTCTGAATGCGCTGAAAAGCTAATCATTTGCATATCATAGCACCTTCTTCCTTTCGTATAAATTTCACGTCTGTAGCATGTCGCCTTCTTGGTGTAGCAATTTTAATGGCCAGTAGTGTATAATGTACATTATATTTGATTTTAACTCAGAATTATTGACAATCTTTAGGTGAAGGTTATTTCACATATTATTATTTGCTCATGGAAATAGTGAAACTGAAATAATTTATTATCTAGTATTTTTTAAGATTGAAATACAAAATGACTAGATATGCAAACATGCCTGCTGCTTTAAGATAATAGGTAATTTGATTATAAGCATTTTTCGTAAGTTCCAAATTAAGATAATTCAAAATTATTCTTTAAAATGATTGGTATTGTATTTTATAAGTGATTTTATATTCTTTTAAATAACTGATATTTTATTTTAAATGATTGGATATTCTTTTTAATGATTGGATATTCTTTTTAATGATTAGCATTGTATTTTAAATAATTGGTATTGTCAGAGTAATATTTTAAATTTTTGACACTATAAAGGGAGTTGAAAGAAATATTAACTGAAATTGATGTTAATATTTCGCTAAGGAATACCAGCATATTTTCAGTTATATGATAAAACTTATACAAAGAAAAAAACCATATGATTGGGGGGGGGGGTTTCGCAAAATCTTTGCTATCATTATTTTCTTAAAATTCTAGAGATTCCATATACAAAATTTTTATACTGTCTCATTGCCACAACGACGTAATGTTTCCTTATATCTTCCTGGTGTTATTTTTTCTCCCCGGAAAGTTATTTGTAAATTCATTTACACTATAATATAGTGGGAGTATTAACGTGTCGCGAAAAAAGGAAACCTAAAAAATTCCCGAAGAACCACTACTGCATGAAAAAAGAAGAACAAACGCAATAGTTATTATCCTTGTTGAGCAGCTATTGTAATTGTATTCAAGTATTCTATACTCGAGAAAATGTGGTCTTACTTTCAGACGAGAGTGAGCCCAATTCATAATTTGTTACCTTGTAAGGGATTGGCTTATAATTAAATTCCTTAACCTGGTGAATGCCCGCAAACTATCAGATCCAAATGTTTCTTCTTAATGGAAATTGAATGGCATCATATAATTGTTGTATAATTTACAATATTTTCGAATTTCTGATTGTTCAAATTTCTCCCCCTATTAAATTTCACAAAGTTTTTGAAATGCTATTATCTCCCTTCTCGCCATTTGAAAGTTGTTTTTCAATGTACTTATGGCTTTTAGAATAATACCTGCCTAGTTTTTAGGAGGATTTTAAAAAAATGCTTTGGCTTATCCTATAATTCTTTAATAACTTACATTTCTGTTAAATATAATCGATATGACATTGATTGTTTGTAGAATTATTTTCCAATTTTAATGAAGAAGCAACTGTAAAATTTGCTTTTGTCAACATTAAAAATTTTTTGAAAAGATATGCGTTTTATAGTTTTTCCAGTTTTCTCAATTTTAAGTAAACTTTTATACCTTTCATTACAATAGATTTTATTTACATTTCATGAATAAACTGATTTAATTATATAAAGAAGCAAACTGATTGATTTTTAACAAATTCTGAAGAAAATAGATGTATTTAATATTTATTTATATTTGTTATTTGTTGAATAATATTTAAATAATTTAATTATTATAAATATAAGAAATGATAAGTAAAAATGTGGTTAAAAAGGAATTGGGGAACAATCTGGAAAATGAAATGGAAAAACATAAGATTAATTAATTCGACAATATAAGATGAAGAAAAAAATATGTATGAAGAAATACATTTGGGATATAGTTAAACGCAAGTTAAAAATGTATATGGCATTTAAGAAAGAAAAAAATAATAAAAATGAATTGTAAGAAAAAAACTTATTCTTTTGAAATGAATTCAGAAAGAGTAAATAAAGTATAAAAAATGAAAATCATAGAAAATGTAAATTATTAAATTAAAGAATAAAAAAAAAAAAAAAAAAAAAAAAAAGACTCAAGTCAAAATGAGAAAAAAAAACTTAAAATAGAAAAAGTCACGCGTCTTAATTTGTGGTAAAGAAGGACTTTAATTACAATATAATAAAATTTAATTAAGATGAAATAGCTAGAAATTTCAAATCTTATAAATACAGGGGGAGGGAACGAGGACTTAAGGAACTGAAACGAAAAATGTTGTTGCAGCGGAGAGTTAAATCTAAGGATTCTTTTTGATATTTCTGGAATTTAAATTATAATTCATAAAAAGAAGAAAGAAAAAGTTAGATAATTAGAATAAACAATCATACATTTACTGAATCTTTATTTAAAATTTTTTAATAAAAATACAAGTTAGACTGTTTAAGTTAAAAAATGGTTTCGCGCGTAATTGAAAAGAATCTATATAAAAAACAATTTTTGTTGGAAAAATCATTAAAAAACTGAGAAAATAAATTTAAGAAATAATGAAAAATGGGAAAATAAAATAAGTTTGTGCATTATAAGAAAATTAAAGTTTAATTTTTTCACACACACACACACACAAATTTTCTCGTAATATGCACCTTCAAGATATTTTTGTCATAAAATGTATAATTTAGAAATATTCTTAATATTCCTAAGGTAGGAAATTCTTGAAAATAATATTTTGAGAAACTTAAATGGATTAAATTGCGTAAAAATGTCAGAAAATTTGAAATATTGATATTTAGAAAAATATTTATAAAACGATACTTTACTCATCTGGAATAAATGATAAATTATACTTAAAATTTACTATTATATAATAAATATTGTATATAAAACAACTGACAAATTTTGATGTTAAATAATGCATAAAATGATAAAGATATAAACAAACCTTTTCCATTTATTCACAGAATAGCCCATATATTATCATTTATAATGAACATTATTACAGGAAATTGCCTTTTCTCATTTGAATGTCATTCTTTTTTTTTTTTTTTTTTTTTTTTTTTTTTTTGTAAATATCATCTGCTCGTGCATTACTTTTACATTTTGCTTGTAATTATAGCTTGTGCTTGTTATTAATTATATGCTTTTTTCTCTTGTGTTATTAGAAAAAGATTATAATGCAATGTTTTAGCTTGTTCTTTTGACATTTTGTTCTCTGAAGTTTTATTCGGTCGGTAATTGAGAATGACGACACAATTTCTAGCCATTGTTCATAGTTCTTTGAATTAGAAAATGGATGGTGTAAATGGCTTAGTACCTCTGGGATTTGTAAAGGACATCGCAAACTAGAGGAAAGTGTTGATTTTAAATGAATTAAAAACTGGGATTTCAGCTGCAGTAACCTTTGTTGATGCCGTCTTTAATTGGCCCGAAATTGATTATCTTTATATTTTCCGCATGATAAACATCATATATGAGGAAAACCGTTGATAACAGAGAGGGCTATAAGACATTTTGAATATGACCTTTCGTATAATTAACTTATCTTCATCATTTCAGTAATTATTCAAATTATAAAAATATGTCTAAGTTTTATAGGCACTTTGTCTTTAATTTAGGATTCAAATAATATTTCAAATTATATAAAGATTAATCCGGAACCATTTCTGAAATCTGTATTCGACATATATAAAAATCTAAGAATATTCAAAAGATTAATTTTTAAATAATTTTAATTTCGGCCATTAATTATCATCTAAAAATATCGTAAATACTGAATACAAGTTAGTAATATTATTTTAGAGAAAAATATAGGATGATGAAGATGAGTTTGTTAGAAGGCAGCATAAAATTATTTGTGTACTGGTAAGTTTGTTGATAAATAAGTATTCTGCAAACTAAACAAGAATTTCTCGAATGGTTTGCTTCGAATTCACTTTAACGGACAGTAATGTCACACTCTCCCTCGAAACATAAATGGCCGACCGATGGTTCAGTGGTCAGCGTTCCTGACTCCTGGGTTGTTGATCCCAGTTTTGGGATGGATGTTTTTTTCTCTCTGTGTTCTCTGTTATTTCTTCTGAGAATAATATGAATGTGGCCCACCCTGAAAACGTGTTTGTGAGTTTGTGTGTCTCTGAAGTGGTTCACAGGTGCCTACTGGGTAAAGATATATGAATAGCAGTTTCCGGCCTTTGCTGTGGTAAAAGGTTAGTCACCCAGTGCCAGTCGTTATTGAAAAAAGTAAAACATAACCTTAATTTAGTTATTAATCAGGGATTGAGATGCTTTCCCCCACTACGACAGCCGAGAACTTTTTACTTACTGAGTTGTTTCTGTGAGTGATAGGCGATTAGCAAAATTTCTACATAGAATATGCTCAATTGACTTCTGCGATTTAATGGTAGCAAGCACATTTAAAAAATTTTGACTTTGAAAATATAACTATATTCATTTGCTGAGTAGGGCTTTTGAAGGGTTACCATCCGGGAAACTGAGTTTAACAGTAACTATTGTTATGTAAATGACCCAATGACTTTGAGAATTTTATTTCTTTATTATTATTTTACTCATGATAAATATAAAATTATGAATGCTTTCATAATAAAATAAAATTATAAAGGCCTTTATTAACAGATTATTATCGGCACAAACACAATCTTTCTTCTTATAGTAAACTGAATACTTTCAAGCAAGATTGCAGAATTAATTCCATAATTAAGTTCACTCTGGATAAAAATCTGCCTTTTGTTCTGATATATTAGACGAGGAATTGGTCTCTGGAAAGTACAATGTTCCATATGTATTATTACCATTTGAGATGCTTCAGTATTTACTTTCTACTTGCAAAATTATGGTATTTACTCAGCGAAGCATAAATCATAGGATGACGAATATAAAAACACAGGACAACGAATATAAAAACATAGGAAGATAAATATAAATTTGAAGCATTTTGACTAAAAATTCTTGTTATTTTATATCTTATTAAGGCATTGTTCCAATAAATTGAATTTCATAATACAGTTATTTATGGTTGTAGTTTGATTGTGGCTGAATGGTTAGTTCTCTGGTCTTTAATTCAAACGTTCATGGGTGAGATATCCACTTCGCACATGGATGTCCATAAAGATTCAGAATCTACATTATGTTGTAAGTTGCTGTCTAGTTACTACCACGTGTACAAAAAGTAATCGTAAAATGTCAACTAAATTGTTTCAAGTTGTGATTAATAGTGTTCATTATTGATATTTATCATTTGTTGTAGATAATTGATCTTTTCACGATCAATTATGAAGATTTCCAGCATTGAGGCTTTCGCCACAAATGTAAAATTCCCCTGAGAAGCATTTCTCTAGGCTTCCTAGCATTTCAACTAAATCGTATTGATAGCACCTCTGACTCACCGTTACAAAAAAAATCATGTATCAATTATATTTAATCTATTGCAACACAAAAGGAATGGTGCAGAATGTGCTTTTGACTCTCTATCTAAAGCCAGTAGTTTTCTATGCAACAGATAAATTCACGTATTCGAAAATTGGTTAATATACATGGTCTGTATTGTATACACATGGTTTCAAAAATATATTTTATGTGATTGCTTAAGATCAGAATACCCGTATTTAATTAAATCCATTGATCCGAATGAGTGTACTATATAATAACATGGCCGTGGTAGACTAGTGGTTAGGGTATTAGCCTTACATCCGGAAGGCTATGGTTCGATTCTCAATGTCGCCAAAGACTCGCCGAGTACATGCGATATATGCTAAATCTGTGGAATCGAAAGTAATGTGGTCGGTCGTTTAGCAGTTACCATGGGTGCAATAATGGGAAGAAAATTTCCTCCTTCTTCAGATCAATGTCAAAATTGAGGCAGTGGTGACTGTTGGTTTCTGGTGGTGCCATCTATCGGAGGATTTCAAAAAGAGCAAAGACGTATTTTCACTTTTGTGGTGCTCTGATTAAATCGAAAGACGGTCTCTATTGACTTTAATTCGCATTGTCAAGGTATAGCGAGCTTGTCTTGTCCACGTGTCGTAAATAACAACAACAACATTATATAACATCATAGCATTAGAAAGTATTTAAATTCCTGTGTGTAATTATATTTATAACGTTTACTATACAATTATTATTATTATTAGCTCATAATTTAAGATAATAATTTTCAGAAAAATTTAGGAATAATGTAACCGCTTAAAATTCTTGGATCTCTAAAATGAAAATACGTTTTAGGTTTACATAAAACATTTGTAATACAGGTTGATTGCTTTTAATTGAAGGGAAAAAAAATCTTAGAAATCTATTTTCACACTTCAATGGTTAATTAAATGTATACAGTTTTAACTCTTTAATATGATGTTAGAAAATAAAAATATTCCCTGAGATATATCAAGTCCATTTATTTAATGATTAGAATTTTTTGAGCTTTTAATTTAAATAGAAATGTCTCACATAATTTCTGATAATTTTATAAATATTTTGTATCGATTAAACATACTTTGTGAATAGAAATGCTTAAAATTTATGCAGTACGTTGCTCTATATGTTTGTAATAATATATGTTCTATGTATAAATTTTGTTACATTCCTAATACCTTTAATTTATATTCGATTTTATTCATATGAAATATTTTTATTTTTGAAATAGGGATTTCAGCTTTAATATGTTGGATTTGTTGAATACAGATTTTTCAAGTTTCTTGAATTTGGGAGAACTGTAAGTATTTCTTGTAAAAAAAATACAACAGATTTTGCTTTTATATATATATATATATATATATATATATATATATATATATATATATATATATATATATATATATATATATATATCAGTAATTGTGGTGATTATCATAATTCGCACTTAAATCAGTAAATGTAATAAATTATTGAATAATTTTCATTTTTACCAGTAAATATGTATAATCCCCAATTCGTCACGGGTACTGCAATAAATCCCAATTATTTTGTTGATAATGATAGTTTAATTAAAAAAATATATACATACATTCAAGCAACATTTAATATTACACGTTCTTGGGAATTTGTAAAACATCATCATGACTTATAATAAAACTTACAACTTATATTAAAAATTTAAATAACAAAGGCTTATTTGTACATTCATTTCAGTAAATATTGTAATATAGATGTATTAGATAATAGTATAAATTATATATCTGGTGTAAAATGCATTGAAAAATACAAAATGATTGAAATTACTGAAAGTAAAATAAAGCCTAGTTTCTTATTTCAGTTTATACTTACTTGCTATTTAAACGGAACAAAATTTTAAACTAGTACTTATAGCTAATTTTTATATCTGGAAAAAATTTAGTTTATTGGAATTCATAAACACTTCCATGTCACAGAAAAAAATTTATATTCTAACAAAATATTATAATAATATATTTTTTCCGATTAAAATAGCATTTTTCTACAAATTAAACGAAACTTATCATCACATTTTCCTAATATACATATATATATATATATATATATATATATATATATATATATTTATATATATATATATATATATATACATACATACATACATACATACATACATACATACATACATACATACGTACGTAATTTTTAATACGTACGTGATTTTTAATAGTATGTACGTACGTACGTACGTACATACGTACATACATACATACATACTATTAAAAATCACATGCAATACTTGCAAATAATTCTTACTTTTATTTTATTTATCAAAAATCTGAAAAAAGAAAAAAAATCATTTTATTTTGTTTCATGACTATATTTTTTAAAACGTATTTTTTTCAGTTTTTCTCTTTAGAAAAACATATTTTTGTCTTTCTCAAAAAATACTTCAACCTTGTTCAGCCTTTAATTTGCGTTACAGGCGGTTGCAGCATCCCATCCTTTTATTCTTATTTCATACCTTAAGGTTCTTGTTCATATTCTCATTTAATATGTTCTCAATTTTTTATTCACTGAACAGCTATTAATTTCAAATTACACTTGAAGTCATACTGAAAATGTCCAGAAATAGAAATTTACAGGCGTAATATGTTTCTTTGTCGAAAAATTTGAATGAATAATTCGTTTTCACTCAAGTGATAAGATAAAGTGACTGAAGTCAGAGTCATGATTCTTGGTGTCCTTCACTTACTGTTATTTCTTTAATAAAATTTGTAAGTCAAAATGACCTAAACGTCATTTTCTCTACAATATAATTGCAAAAATATAAATTGTCAAATGTCATGCACATAGAATGCCAATTTCATAATGTCATTCTAAGCCGTGACCACATTTTGTAGAAGAACCTTACGATATTTTTATGCATACAATATTGACGACTTGAAACTTTTGACTATACGCATGGTTTATAAGAAGGGTTTTCTATTTCTCAGGAAAACCCCACATTGGAATTATTTAAAAAAATCCGTTATTTGAACATCAGCAATGAAATTAGTTATCCACTGTTAAAAAGATGTATAATTTCTTAATAAAAACGTCGATTCACGTTTCTCATTTATAAAATAAAATAACAAAATGTAAATGCCAGAAAAATTTCATTAATATAAAAAGTAAATTTAAACGAAAAGTGCTTGAAAATGAGTTCCTGAAGAGTAATTTTCAAAATTTTAGCTCGTAACAGGAAATTAAAATTAATATTTTATCTATGACATATTGTTAGTGTTTAGCATTCGTTCATAAAATTGTGAGTAATTGTTTGTAAATTCTTCATTTTCACATGACGAGGCAGTTTAAATCAATTCCGTCAAAATGTCTATTGTTTTCACAGTTTCATGTTTAAAAATTTAAAAATGACAATCGTATTGAAAATTATCATATTTTAAAAGTTTGGTGAAAACATCATAGAACAAGTTTCCACAGAGTTGCATACAAATATAGATATATCATATTCAGAACTTTAGAAAATTTTTTATAAGCAAAATTCTATGTATTTTACTGGTCTTAGGAAACGAAAGGAATATTCCAGAATTAGGTATGCCGTAGGACGCCCTTAATCTGCTCATTACTTTGTTATTCCTTTAAAAAAGGAACCATTCCAAATCACTTTATTAGTTAGCCTAAGATATACCCTTATTTTACAAAAGTTTTCGATTCTTGTCGAATGGGAAACGATTTTTTTCGATTTCTGTAATGGTCAACTGGAATTAAAATATTCGAAATATGTATCTGTTGCTGTTATATACGAATGGAATGAAGAGTGCGCCGTCCAAAATCCTAGAGGAATTTGAAAGCTTCATGGTTGTGATATCCATACTTATCACGTGAATTGATAAAATAATATCTATCGTTACAAAATGTAAAAATGTGTACTCATTTCTAAATCATATAAAGAATGAAACTGTATGTTTGGAAATACGTGTTTTGATTTTTCTATTTACTAAGAGGGGTAGGATTAGAGATTTCACCATCATAATATCTCATCAACATGTACATATACAAATGACTAGTATCATGATATCTCATCCACATGTACATTTACAAATGACTTGCATTATGATATCTCATCAACATGCACATCTACAAATAACTTGCATTATGATATCTCATCAATGCACATCTACAAATGACTTGTATCATGATATATCATCAACATGTACAGCTACAAATGACATCTATCATGATATCTCATCAACATGTACATCTAGAAATGACTTGTATCATGATATCTCATCAACATGTACATCTACAAATGACTTGTATCATGATATCTCATCCACATGTACATCTGCAAATGACTTGTATCATGATATCTCATCCACATGTACATCTACAAATGACTTGCATTATGATATCTCATCAACATGTACATCTACAAATGACTTGTATCATGATATCTCATCAACATGCGCATCTACACACAAATGACTTGTACAAAAGGTTCTATGACGGAATCATGAAGTTCTAGACGCCTTATAAGATTATGTCATGAAACAACGTATTCTTCATTCATTTGGCCATCCTGAATATACTCTAGTCTTTCAGATGCACTACTTTCAGTGTCTGTGCAGATTTCCTACCTACATGTTTTTTTAGAAAAGTAAGTTCGTATTCTCAGAAAAAATTTTACAGGAAGAATAAACGTTTCTTATCTGAGGCAATTAGTTACTTCATAGCAGTCAAGAGCTGTAAAAGTAGGATCCAAGGAGGAATTAACAGATAGTATGTTAAAATTGCATTTTGTTTATTTGAATTTATACAACTTATTTTTACAAAAGAATTTAACATAACGTTATACTATATCTTACTGAAATTCGACATTGTATTCTTTGTTTTGTTGCACGAAAAAAATTATTCATGCAATTTTTTTACTATGTTTCTTTTCTTATTACGTTACGAAAATATTCAAGGATTTCTTAAAATAATACTTTCATATTTTTCATTGTTCCATAGTTGTTAATTAGTGTGTTATATAAAATGATTTTAATATAGTAAATTAAAGTAATTAAATTATATTTATAAAATATGAATATAAAATAGAAAAAAAAACATAAATATTTTAAATGTTAAATGATTGTAAATGTGATTCCTGTAGCCTAAATGTGTCATAAAAGTTATGTTTTTATTTTTGTGTCAGTTACCTTTTTTTGAGATCTATAATTTATTATTTTTTATTTTCAGAATTTTACAACATAACATGTTGACGACTTTACCTTCAAATAAGTTTCTACATCTAAGAAATTTGTATAAGTTGTTAAGTATTATTTTATTGATTATTTTATTGTTAAGTATTATTTATTGATTATTTTATTGTTAAGTATTATGATTTTTATTGAATGTCTTCTTACTGTAAAAAATTAATGTGATTAATAACTTTAATCATTTATAAATGTAATTTTTAAATTTGAAACGTGCCTTTTATTGATGACCTTTTTTTGTTTTGGATTCAAGCTCATATTTTTTAACTTTTTTATAAAAGCAAAAACATACTTGACGTCCTTATTCTTAATAATTATAACCTATCACTGAGCTGTAATCAGATCTTAATCAGTTTATCACAAACACAATTTATTATATATGTAAGGAAGGATTAAGTTTACAATCCTTTATTTAAAATCAATATTTCCTATTTTTAAATAACTGATACTAGAGAATCTGCTTTGCTTAATATTAATTAATATGGTAAGAAAATATTTATTGCTATTGGATTACTATCTTGAAAAAAGATACTTTTTTGTATAAGATTGATTAAATTGATAAACTTTGCAAGAATTAGAATAAGTTGAATTTACATTGTTTGCACTTATGAATTCCATTATTTCTTTTGTTATATTTATATCATAATATTATGTCTTTTAATATTTATTACAGTCATGAGTAGGCTTTATTGTAGTCATTTAGACTCAGAAAATTCGTAACTTAAGAAATTAATAACCATCCAAAGGTAAAACAGTTTCAACAAATCATATTTTTGGTATTTTATATTTTTGGTAATATTTTCTTAAAAGTATAATTCACTTTTATGCTATCTTGCAATTTTATTTTAAATTTATAATTACATTGATTTATTTACATAGTATTATTATTATTTATTTTTTCAAAAAATAAATTTCGTGATTTAACGTGTATTTTTTTAATTGACGATATTTTTTTTTGTTTTCTTTAAAATATAACTTACTGTATAAATGTTATATATCAACATACTAAAGTTATTTAAATTTAAACGTATTTTTTGATTTTGTTATTTTTTTCTATTTTCTTGTTTTTTCCATTTGTTTCTGTATTCCACACGAATTTCTCATGACCTCTTTGACATAACTTTATATCCCTTAAAATAACTGACATAACTTTTTATCCTTTTTCTAACTGACATAATTTCTTATCTTTTTCCTCACGCTACAAAACATTCAGAATCTCTGAAGTAAGATACCTGCCTTCATTATGGAAATAATAGAATTTAGATCCACTTTTTATATTTTTAAAGCAGAATTTTTTTTTTTACATTTTTTATTTAAATTATATATATGGGCCGTGGTAGGCTATTAGTTAGGAACTCGTATTCCGTCCGGATGGGAAACTTTCGATTTCCAATGTCGCGAAAGAACTCCCGAGTACATACGAGATAAGTGCTCGTTAAATCTGCTTAATCGAAAGTCCTGTGGTCAGTCGTTGAGCAGTTACCATGAATGGAATGGTCTGGAGAAAAGTTTTTCATCCTTCAGATCAATGTCAAAATTAAGGGAGTGAATCCCCTGGTGGTGCCACCTATCGGAGGAGTATAGAGCAAAGTCGTACTTTCAACTTGCTCTTCCAGACCCAGTTGATAACTTCCGTTGTCTTGTCGCCCCATCTGGTGTTAGTTCTCAAAGCTTGTAGAGGGGAGTATCCAAAACAATACTATTGGTTGAAATTGCTTGTCAATCAATCCTTCGAAATTAGCGAGTATGCCAGATTTGGCGCGTTATATCGTGAAAAATTAAAGTACTAACGCAATAAAAACAGCCAAAAATAAAGTTTTAAATTTGCTCCTAACAGATGTTTACATCAAATTACCGTCAGGGCTCTTAGAATAGGGGTGAAGGAAAATGTGTCAGTACAAATGCTCAATGAACTGACACCGGAATTACGGGTTGTTGACTTATGAACAATTAGCTGCCAGTGATTCTAAAGAAAAGATTATTTTATTTATATTTCAGAGTTCGGCTTTTATTATTCGTACTAAAAAATATGAAGACGAATTGCAAATATTCAGTGATTTTACAGTTACTAATTAAATGGTCAAAAATGTGGTTATCAGAATTCAAATCAAACCTAAAGTATATGAATGATTAAAAATATTTTTTAAGTTCCTTGGTTCAATTTGATTTTATGAGACTTGATCCATTGACTTAAGATACTTTTGAATCTGAATGCAATAAATAATAAAGAGCTATTGTTTTCAAAACTAATTCAATATAAAAATATTTAATTTTGTTAAGTTTTTTAAAACTAACACACACACACACACACACACACACACACACACACACACACACACACACACACACACACACACACACACACACACAATCGTATCGCAATTTTCATGAAAATATTGTAACTGTAATTATTTATATAATAATCATTATATCTTTTTATATAATTAGAATTACTTACAGCTTGAAAGAGAGATACATCTCTTATCTTTCATCTCACAAGTCCCTAACTTTATTCCTCTATATAAATAAATTTACTAAATTAATATATATCACCATTTTTCTTACATAAATACTTTTTTACTTTTTGCATTCTTCATGATTTCCAAACACATGATTTGGGATATTTATTATATCTGTTTTTAAATTAACTATTTTTTGATGAAAGGTTAACAGTGACTGTCACTGGCTACCACGTCTTTCCTGATTCTTAAAATATTTTTCCCTAGCCGTTTCCTGTTATTTATATTATAACCCGATTTTGTGTTTTTTGCTAATTCTTTTAATTTATTAGACATATTTCTAAGCAAATGATTCTTACACTGTATTTTTTTGACTTCCAAATCGTCGTAGGGTCCAGTATCTAATATTTTTTCATATACGTTACTATCTCCATCATCCCTGATTTAGGCTGAAACTGACTTATATATTTCATTCGATTTTTCATCGATTTCTTTTTAGTGGAAAGATGAAGTTTTCTTTTCGTACTATAATAACTTTTTTTCATGTTTAAAATAGACTAAAAATTGAATAAAATTTTACAGAATTTAATTAATGAGAAAAAGATCCAAATAAAATTAAAATGGTAAAAGTGTTTAAATCAATTCACGAGAAATTTGAATTTTCGGAAAACAGCCTTCAACATCAATTGAGAAATGCGTCAAGATGAATAATATGTTCAACAGAATCTTGCGGTTGAATAGTTTGGAATGGCTGTATTAGAAAGCTGTTTGGAGACGATATTGTACTACGTATCCCATCTTAAAGGCAACAAGGTGATTTATGATTTAATTATTGTTTTAACCATACAGAAAGAAAGTCGTTGAATCACACTATATCTAGATGAGTCACTCAAGTGACATTGAGCATATCTAATTGATTTTCAATTTCTTTCCCGATATTCTTTAATATCTGCTTATAATTTTTCCTGTTACTCTTATTTGCTCCCAAGCTATTAATTTGATACAGCGTTTCCACTAGAAGAAAGGTAGTAATTATATATTCCCCGTTTTTAATTTTTTGGAGCGTACAATGAAAATGAATGAAATAAAAATTAAAACTTATCAAAATCAGAAATTGTTTTCATAGAGCATAATAAAAATTTCCTCGAAAAAAAGTTCTCGGGTTTGTTTATGATGTTCAATATATAATTTCAAATTCAAGTATTTCCTCTCGAACATCGATACTATAACTTCAGTTACATATTTTATATCGCCTTAAGTGCTACAGGATATTTATTCATTCTCTTGATATTTTATTTCTCTTATTCGTTTTTTGTCAAAAATAATGTCATTTGCGTTGCGCGGGACAATATTCTTATCAAAAAAAATTCGTGAGCATAAAATGATTCCCTTAGGAGCATTTTAAGCCTTTCATCTGTATTGTAGTGTGTTGTAATGTATTGTTATCATTTGTTTGGTTTTTGAAGTGCTTTTATGTTTCTCCGCGGAACTTTTACTACAAACCCAATTTTATTTCAACGATATATATAATTTTTCAAATTTAAAATGTGTTTAATTTCTTATTAGACGCAATAATTTAGTATGATAGTATATTTAGTATTGTATGATAGTATATTTTAAGATGTTTATTGATCATATTAATCATTATAATATTTTTTTGTTTTTTTCCATGATATAAGTTGAAGGTAAAATTAAATGTCTAGATGTTTGTAGAGGTAAAAACTCATTAATTTTGTAAAATGATTAAAAATCAATTTAAAATATTTGTCTCACTATTATTCTGTAAAATTTGTTATCATTCTTATTATTAGATATTTTATTTTATAAGATTATATATATATATATATATATATATATATATATATGTGTGTGTGTGTGTGTGTGTGTGTGTGTGTATTGTGAAATAATGCATATTTTATATTAAGTTCCTTAAATTTTTAACACATACGTAATCTTATTTCAAAATCGTAGTAAATAATATAATTATACAAGGTATAAGAAAAACAGTTTATAATATTTCATTTTTAAAATTTATTTAAAGGAAAATAAGCAAAGTTGATTTAAAAGTACATGTCATAGCTACTACTTTTCCAACGCTAATTAACAAGAGTCTAATATGCATTATATACAGATATCTTTTATATTTCGTTGAGTGAGAAAAACTAATTCGCCTTGCTCGATTTGGAGTGTTTCCCTACCGCATCATATAACAGCGGGAATCATATGGGGAGCAGTTTTTCCCAGAAATTTCGCCTTCTTTAGATTACCGTAGTGAAGTAGAAAAGCAAGCCAAGTTTGGCATTAAAAATTTTTCAGCTTCATAGGTGGCGTTGTGTACAGAGATGGATTTCCGGGCATAAGAATGAGTTTGATTTATAATCAAAATTCGTATCGAAATATCGATGCAATAAGAAATATTTTTAGCTTAAAATAAACAAAAAAATGTTCGTTTTGTAATTGTTCGCCGAAAAAAAAGGAAATATCTTTAAGCCAAAATTTGTACAACTTTAATGAAATTAGAATTTGGTTGAAATTTTCTCGGATGGCGATATTTTGACATTTTAAAAATATTTACAAAAAAATTAAGTGCTAAAAATTGTCGTTGAAGTGACAGTAGTTCTGTTTTTTGTAATTTGCAAAAGACCGGAAGTTTCTATCGTGAAAATAGCACATGTGACACGTTAAAATATTATCCATAGGATTAACATAGGATTCGATTTTCCCCAACAGAGGTCAAGCAGTGCCTTAAACGAAAGACGCGCCCTACTGACTTAAATTCGCATAGCCGTCGGCAGAGTGAGCTTGGCTTGTCCAAGTGTCATAAGTAACAACAACAACAATACACAGATATATATTAAATAATTAAAAAGTAATGCAATATTTTTGTCAACTTAGCTATTAAAACTTTTATGATTGCTTATATTTTAGGGAAAGGAGAATGTTAGAGTTTCATAGAGAGCCATTCCACACAGTTATTTTAGCCAGACCTCAAAGTCGAAATGTGCTTCATCATCCCTTCTTATTCATTTCCTTCGTGTGTTCTAATACTTATCTATACTATTAGTAATTTAAATTTTATTTTTCCTTTAAAATAATTTGAGACTGATTTATTTAATCCTTTCAAAGTTTAATGAAATATTTTAGTATTCATTGAGTCTTCTTTTTTGTGGGATCATATTTTGATAAATTTAAAATTTATTCATTGGTATTGTGATCATTATCTGAAGGAAATTATTGAGATCATTTTACCATAAGGTGTAAAACAATTCTTATACCTTTCCTTACTTCATCTATAATGACTCCACATTTTTACATTTTAACACAGTCATTTGCATATCTAATATTGATATTACTTCTAATCCATTAATATCTAAATGGTACATAATACAAAAAAAAATGAAAGGTATTTTTTTTAATTATGAAATATGATAATTTTGTGAAGTTTTGATTTGTAACAATAAAGATGTTTTTAAAACTTTTGTATATTTATATACTTATTATATTATTTATTTTTAGAGATCTAAGCAATAACATGCTGACATTTATTTCTTCGAATGCTTTTCAAGGTTTGATGAATCTAAAACTGCTGTAAGAATATTTTTACATATCTATGGATTTTAAATTTTCTAATTTTAGAAGTACTATTACAAAACTGTAAATAGGAGTTCATGACAGCCCATTTTTTTTATGAAGCGACATATGTTTGACATAAATTGCCTTGACGTTTCCTTGTGTAATCAATTCGAAATCCTAGAGCAATATTGTGTATATATAAATAGCCAAGAAATGTACAAATCTCTATTGAATGATTGAGAAATAAAAAAAAATCTAGAATATGGATGCGAAATGTATAGTTTTTAAAGAGTTTGAATGTAAATAGAAGAAAAAATTAGAATTGCTTTTAGTACTTGGAATAATACAAATTAATAGAAATAATACTTGGATAAAATAGAAATAATACTTAGGAGAAAAAATACACCGCAAAAAATTTATCTGATAGTTGTATTTATTTTGTTTTGAATAAGTATATATAGATTTTTGTACACATCTTGAACTACTCAATAAAAAATCGATAGACAAAAATCTGATGAACATGTTTAAAACTCTAAAATTATACCCATTATTTTATACAACGTATAATTCAATAATGTAAAGAATATTGATTAGTTAAATAAAAAAATCTGTTATAGTTAAAAATTCATTGAAGACTTGTAAAATAGTCGTAAGTATAAAATTCAAAATTAATAAATAAAAAAATATTCTCATTAATTTTTGCAATAATTTATTTCTGTTATTTAGATATATAATGGAAAATAATGGCATATCCATAATTATATGTATATTTGTATAAGATTAATTAAAAAAAATATTTAACTTGAATGTCGATACCTTCTGGAAATTTTTGATTTCATTCCCAGAAAACTCCTTAAAATTCCTGGAATTTGATTCTTGGAAATCTGTACAAACTCTGATAAGATAACTTATGCCGTTATATAGGAGATAATTTTGAGAGTTGCTAATATACTATTATTTTAATTATTCGCAAAAAATTCTTTTTTGCAGTAATATAGTTATATTTAATATTTAATAATATTAATAAAAATTTTTAGAATTCGACATTAGTTTCAATTTATGTGTATTCTATTCATTGAACAATAAACCTGAAATTTAAATTTCACCAAAAATATTTTTATCTGTATGTAATAAAAATAATAACAACGAGTATAAATTAATACTTTCTGGAGAATACGATATTAATCATTTTGATTTGGTGGCATTAAATACTAGTTTAAACAGCAACATATATGTCTGTAATTTTTTGATAAACAAAGTAATCACTCCCGTAACTTTTATAAATAAGTAAAGAATTTATAAAACTTATTGGAGCAATTTCCAGTGTTAAATTGTACTTAAAAACTTACCTCGGTTATAAAATAAACTAATTCATTTCAAAAGAACTTATGTAATATTACAAAATTACATCGGTTTAGCTCAGTAACAAGAAGAATTATTTCACTTAATCAAACCTAAAATTAGAAATAATTTTATTAATGTAGCATTATATATAATCATTACTTAAGTTATTAATACATTAAATATATTACTGAGTTAATGAATAAGTAGCAAACATTTATCACAAATAATAGGTATTAATACTAATACCGCTATGAATAAAATTTCAATGCGTTTTGTAATTATAAAATAATTTCGCATTTGAATACAAATAAAATTACATGCATTATTAAAGTAAAAATTTCCTTTGACTAAAAATACTCTGCAATAGGTTTCTTTGTTCTTCAGACATCTATTAAAATTAGTTTATTTAACTGTTAAATTTCAAGAAATGTTACATCATTTAACTTTTGACCAAAAAAAAGAAATATTGTGAACCAGGTTGGGAAAGCTATAAAAATTAATATAAAAATGTTTTAACTATGTTAAAAAATTTGAATTCTTCCTGTTCTATGTATAAATTACCATTCTGAGTTTAAAAAATGATGTATTCAAGTCGTTGAGCAGTTACCATGGGTGTAATGGTGTGGAGAATATTTTCCTCCTTCTTCAGATTAATGTCAAAATGGAAGGAGTGAACCCTCTGGTGGTGCCATCTATCGGAGGAGCTTAGAGCAAAGTCATATTTTCCCCTACGTGATTTGATTGCCTTTATAAATGCCACGATGGTGCTGAGGTGTTTGGGATGCGGCACCCGTTAATTTAAGGTACAGTCTGAGGTCTCCCCACACAGTTATGTATGTATTCTGTTGTATCAACTATTACTTTTATTCCGATGGAAAGCCAATTATTTCAAATATTGTGCTTTAAAAACCATAAAATATCGAAAGTTTAAAGTAGTACCTTCTATCAATGTATATAACTAAGCCGAAATGAATTAATGAACATGCACTTGACGTATGACGAAACAAAAGGAACATACTTAAAGCACGTGAATTGTGCGAGTAAGTTTCCTTAACTAATTTTCTTCAAATTTAACATTTTTTTAATCAAATTACAAAACTATTTATACTAATTATAATAATTTTCCTGACTTGGTTCACTTATTCACTTAAAAATTATGTTATTGCTCCTCTGGACTGGTAACATCAGATCTCTTATTTCGTAATAATTATTTAGGATTACTTTATATGGTAAAATGAAAAATTTACTACTACATCTTTGACCACTTACAGTATCTTTGACTACTTGCAGTATCGTTGACAACTTATATTATCTTTGATTGCTTACAGTATCTTCGACCATTTACAATATCTTTGACTAAATACGGTATCTTTGACCACTTACATTATCTTTAACTACTTATAATATATTTGACTACTTGCAATATCTTTGATCACTCACTTTGCTTTTTTGGTATTGATAAATCTTTACTATGCTTACTTCTTTAGCTGTGAATATAATCAAATCTGCATTTTTTTCAAAAATTGATTTTAACGTGCAATAAAATAGGAATAAAACTTTTACACTTGAGACACATGTATTTCAAACAGATTTCCTTCTTTCAAGCAACCTTTGAATTGACAATTCATTTGTAGTATTAGTTAAAAATATTTTGCAAATAGTGTGTCATCTTTTCTAAAACAAATTTCCTTATTTCAAGTGATGTAGAACATATATATTTTCCATTTATTGCTTTTATTATTAAAATTTATTTTTAAATCATATATAATAAATATATTTTAATTTGAATATGTTTTGTATATAAGTTATCCACCATGTGGTGTCTATTTTCTAGATATTTGGAAAATAATCCCAGCATTTCTGAAATAGAATCAGAATCTTTCAGTGGATTAGCCAATTTATCATCACTGTAAGTATAATTACATCAGAAATTATAAAAAATAGGATATTGAAGCTATTTTCAAATATTTGTGAAATGATCCCAACATTTCTGAAATAGAATCGGCATCTTTCTGTAGATTAGCTAATTTATCACCACTGTAAGTATAATTACATCAGAGATTAAAAAAGTATAAGATTAAAGTTATTTCTAGATATTTCGGAAAAAATCCCACAGCATTTCTGAAATAGAATCGGCAGCTTTCTGTAGATTAGCTAATTTATCACCACTGTAAGTATAATTACATTAGAGATTAAAAAAGTATAAGATTAAAGTTATTTCTAGATATATGGGAAAAAATCCCACAGCATTTCTGAAATAGAATCGACAGCTTTCTGTAGATTACTTAATTTATCATCAATGTAAGAATAATAAAATAAAAGTTTAAAAAGTATATGATTAAAAGAATGTAAAAGATTAAGCTCGTTTATTATTAAAGAGAATATTTTAAATTAAGATATAGTATATAATTGTTTTGGTATAGTGAAAAATTACTGAGAGAGAGAGAGAGAGAGAGAGAGAGATGATCGAAAATAATGAGAACAATTTTTGAAAATATGACAAACATTAAAATGATGAGCATTTTCATATAAAATGGTTTTTGGCAGTAAAAAGATTTATTCACTTAAGGTTTAGCACAGATAATTTAGACTCCGTAAAAAGCAAACAATTTCCCATCTCTCGTAGTCGTTGAGAATTTAAATAAATGAAGGAAATTGTATAAATTAAGACTTAGCTGTAAATCAATTGAACTTATATATAAATCGGAAGCTAAATGCATTGCCATAGTGTTATTTCAATAAAAGAAAATATGCCATTTTTTAATAATTTTCTGTAGAATTGCCTTAAAATACATTTAATATATGACAATTTAATTTCTTAAATTAGTCATATATGATTGATTGCTATTTTTAGCACCTCATATGTAAGTTAAAGCTTCACTAGGAAATAAAGAAGTTTGTCATAAATTTCTCATGTGACTGTTTTCCATATTTTCGCTTATTGACAATGTTTTATTTTATATTAATTTTGCCAGGTCCGTAACACTGATTAGAATTTAATTTCAAATAATTAGTCTTGAAATATTGACAAAATTTGAAAATAATTATTTCAAATTTTGTCAATACCTCATTTGTTCATTGGTTTCCTCAATACTGAATAATGTTGGAGCAGAATTGTACTATGTTTATCACTTGAAATGAAAAAAAAAATTCCTTTTTGGGAAAGACAAATTATTAAATTTATATCTTAAAATAGAAAAAGTGTAAATAGATACATATTTATGTCTGCTTTTCACAAGTTACGAGTTTATGCGATTAAATGCATGACAATTTTATATTTCTTTTTTTTTCGGCTATAACATTTACGAAACATGCAGGAAAAAATAAGATGTGATGCAAAAAGTATTCTAAACGTTTTATACTTTTGTCGTCTAGGTATGGATTAAATATCTTAATGGTTTGAAAATAATCATTGCAACTAGGAATTCTTTTATTTTATTATTACAGCAATTGTTTTCTATGCGTGGAAAAGTTAAAATCAAAAAAAAAATTTTATTAAATTAGAGCCTGTGTTTAGAAAATATTGTAAAGAATGTTTAATTGATAATAATTTTTTTCTCTTTTCAATAGGAATTTAACTGGAATATCTATAAAAGTGCTGAGGAAAAACACATTCATTGGGATGTCGAATCTGAAAACCTTGTAAGTAAAGGAAAACAAAGCTTTGTAAAATATTTAATAAATTACATTTTAGAGCGCGATCATTGTTCTATATTTTGCCATGATAATATAATTTGTAGACATTCAAAATATTTTATAGTAATTTTATAAACACTAAATTTATACAAACGGTAAATTATTCTTAGAAATGTCATTGTTGTTGTTCTCGTGTGCCAGCTAGGCTGTCAAATTGGGGTGCACTGCTGCACTTTTCCAACTGAACTGTATTTGGTGTGGAGTTCGACTTCTTCAGAACACACATATGCCACAGGCACCCGTTTATAGGGTAGGCAACCATTCACACCACATTCACGCACAAGGAAAGGACAAAGACAGGGTAGAGAGAGAAAGTACATCCATGCCTGAACCGGGATTCGAACCCAGGATCTCCCTATCCGTAGTCAGGCACGCTGACCACCAGACAAGTTGGCTGGCCAGGAATGTCATTAAATTATTATTTTGAAAAATATTTTATTTACAATTTTTTTTTTTTAATTTTAAATTTTCAACTGATAAGAACAGAATTTAAGGGGGAAAATATAAAATAGGAATAATGAAATTACAAAATAGGAATGATGAAATTGAATAAGGAATAGTGATAGTAATTATTAATATGATAATTAATTTAGAAATTAAAACCAAATTTAAAGTGATTTTATGCATAATATGTATCCACAATACATATTCTCAGTATTTGAGAATACGGTGAAGATACTGAAATTTAAACACTCATTTTTTTTAATCTTATTTAACATTTCTTGCTGTTTAGGCTATTGAAAATAATAAAAATTTATTGACACTTTTGGTCTTGATTTTGTGATTAGTTTTATTGAAAAATATAGTTTAAAAATTTTTAAAATTGTTCTAGTACCGATAATTAATAAACTTTATAGGGTCTTTCTTTAAATTTGAAATTATATCACGATATTGTAACTTTAAGTACATTACATGAAATGTGAATTAATATTGTAGCATTATTTATGTACAATATGCTTTGATGTTAGAAAACCCTGCTTGAATTTTATATTAAAATGTTTAATGATTTTTTGCAGTCAAGCCGAAAAATTGCAACTTGATAAAAAACAAAGAATACCAAATTTTTAATTCAATAATCCCTTTTTCGGGATTATTGAATCAATTATCTGTTCGATTCCTATTGCCTCCAAAGACCCAACGAGTTCATGCGATATACGTGCTCGTTAAATCTGTAAAATCGAAAGTACCGTGGTCTGTCATTGAGCAGTAACCATGGTCTGAAAAAACTTCCTCCTTCTCCAGATCAATGTCAAAATTTGAAGGAGTAGATCCACTTGTGGAAGATCTATCGGAGGATTTTAAAGCAAAATCATATTTTCACCTACGTGGTGCTCTGGTTAAATGAAAGACGCTGCCAACTGACTGAAATTTGCATAGCCAATAGCATAGCATATTTGGTTTGTCCAAGGGCCATAAGTAACAACAACAATATAATTAGTTTGTCAAGATAACCAAACGGGTGACACTAGATGTACCCCTCAAATCAGATAGATTCCATCCAAGAGGATTTTGATATCTTGAGATAAGAACTAATAGTCTGTTGTCAACAATATATTGCTTTCGAAAATGCTTCTTGTAAAAATCAGAAGTTACTTAGAACATTAAAGATCATAAAATTTTCACTAAGATTTTTGTAAATTTTTTCATTTAGTTTTACGAATGTTTCTTTGGCATTTTGTATGATCAGTGAATATGATCATTTCTTTAAAAAAATTATTTTAATGGTTGCGACAGCAATAAAATATAGTTGAAAGTTTTTGACAGATATTTGAGATTATTATGATTTTTAAAATAATAGCAATTTATATATTGCTTGATTACTGCCAGGTTTTAATTCAAGCGAAGAGCAAATATTAGACGATATATATTTTTCAATTATATTCAAAATAACACTCAAATTCACTTCAACTGTCTTCGTTGAGAGAAAGTTAACTTCTGTCTCAAACTTAATTATGTTTTAAGATGTTTATAAAAATGGATAAATGATAATTGCCAATCCCATTGTGTGCTTTTACTTTTTAAAGAATGTATTCAAATGTTTATTTGTCTTGTAATACACTTATTTTTTTATAGGAATTTACAAAATAATAAAATTGAAAAAGTAGAGAATAATGCGTTCAGCGGCTTGCGGTCTGTTACAATGCTGTAAGTAAAAGATGAGTATTTTATTTTAGCATTGTTATTCCTTTAAAATTGTGCAATGACTTATTTCTTGTGTTTCAGAGATATTACAGGAAATGATATACTATACTTTACATCAGATATATTTTCTGGCTTAAAGTCATTGGAATATTTGTAAGTATTCTTTATAATCTGCAAAAACAAAAAGAAATCATGCTTATATATAAGATCTAATCCCTTAATTTATATTATTTTTTACTCAAAAAATATCTGTAATTAGATTTCACCTTTTTAACTAATGAAAGAGTGTAAAGTTTTCTCTTATAAAATAGAAGTGATATAATTGTTATTATTTACTTAATAATGTAATATAATAGTGTTTATATAAGGTAAACATGAAAGCTCTGGCCGTTTTCTCTTTACCATTGAATGAAGTTAGAATAAGTATCCAAATTAGTGTATCACGTGGTTGAGATACCAGTCTGTCAAGTATACGAATATCGGTCGTTATAAAAGCAGATCTACCGCATGCATTCATCAGTCGTAACTCATAAAATGATTAAGAGAAATTGCCGAGTCAAAAGAGCTTTTTCGATGCTGTTTGCATTACGGCTACAAAGTGGGCTTATTAGCTGCCGCACCAAGTCGCCAAATATGCCAAGCGCTTGGCAATAGACCTGTGAATGAACGAACGACAAGGCATTGATTTCACAAATTCAGTTTTTGAGATTTGTCCCTCTGTGATGAAGCTGGTCTCTGGTGGACTAATCATCAAATGGTTCGCTATAATCTGCTAATAACGAGCCAAAAGATATTACTGCAGACTTATACTCGCAGCATTTGGAACGTGTGAAACAAGCATGATAACAGAAGGAGCTAACACTGATTAATCGCAATGATGTACTGTTTTTGGTCGATAACACGTGCCCGCATATCACATAGGTGGCCAGGAATACCATACCACGATTTGGTTGGGATATTTTAAGACATCCTCTTTACTTACATGACCTTGCACCATCAGATTATTACTTGTTCTATTCCCTGGACAAAATTCTTCGTGGAAAATCCTTCACTGATGGAGCAAACTTGCTCCAATCACTCACGGACTTCTTTGCGTAGAAAACTCCCAAATTTTGACTCAAGGGGATTACACAACTGCAGACACGTTAGAAGAAGGTGATGGATGCCGATGGTGATTACTTCGAGGACTGACAATAGGTACACTTTCTGTAGGTTGAGCTATTTTGGGTCATTAAATACAAGAACATTCTTGTTTATCTAGTATTATTATTTTAAATTCCGTTAAATGATGTTTAAAAAGGGTTAACATTCTCTACTTATAGAAAATGTATAGATCTTTTATAATTTAAAAATGTAATGAACATTGAGAAGATAATTTTTATGGAAAGATTTTCATGTTTATACTAACAAATAATGTTTCCAATTATTAATTATTTCAACATACGTGAAAATAAAAAGAGATGAAAAACTAGGTTTATTATGAGATTTATATATAAATAGAACGTATACATATAAATATGAGAAGAAAGGATTCCATGAAATAACAATAAATGATGAAGCGAAAAATATATATTATTGTTAACAATCATTGTTAAATATCCAGCCAGTTGTGTTGGGAACATAATAAAAATGGATAATTTCAAATCTATAATTCCAAATAATTATTTAGAAGAAGTTATTACAAAATAAATAAATATAGATTTTGAGCTCGTGTATTTTTTACCAAATTCCTGTATTAGAATTAAAAAGATCCATCATAATATTTGCTTTTGAAATTATTATGCAGTTATTGGAAATACGGTTCAAAATAAAAAAAAAAATTCTGTTACTTTTATTTAAAATACTCATTATAAAAAAATATATTTTGTAGTTTCGCAAACAAATATCATTCTTCCCAGGCAATTTTAAAGCAGCAAATTCCAATTTTGTCGTTATGTTTTCTATTTGATTGTTGTAGTTTTATTGATGGATCAGAGGAACTCAAAATTTTAGAACACTCTGTTTTCTTACGTAGCTTTGCCAATATTAAGTAGAACGGTTTTCTGATGATACTTCAGCATTTAATAGCACATATGATAAGATTCTTAAAAAAAGCTTATGAAGATAGCATTCTATTTTTTTAAAAATTATAAAACTTCGCTGGCCACTGTGATTGTACTGCCGTTCCACCATGAAACACTTATTGGATTATCCATAAAACTTCGCTTGCCATTGTCATTGTACTGCGGTTTCACAATGAGACCCTTATCGGATTATCCATTTTTGGTTTAGTTCAGCAGACTAAATGCTTGATAATCAGTTGGGCGGTTATCACTATATTATTAAACTAAAAGCAAAAATAAGTGCCCTAACTCGTCACATTAACTCTTCTTCTATAATTGTCCTTTTATTAATTTGTTATTTTGAAATTTATTAAAACTCACATCTAATTAGTTAAGGTGGTTCAGTAAAACGCGAAAAAATTGACAGATTCCGCCTTTATTGGTATAAAACTTGCGGGAAAATAAGAACTCATAAATCATGAAGTATGCTTTGCTGGTAATATTTGAAATAATTGTTTTAAGAATGTTTCCATTTAAGCACTGCAACCGGTAATCTACAAATAAATGTAGTAAATATTAATATTATTAATATCAAAAATTTTTATGGTATACAAATACTTTCCCTAATTTTACTGAATTTACACAGTTATTTTAAATGTGAAATATGGAATTCGCGGTATTAAATAGGGCCACTATTATCCTAATAATTTAAAGTCAAAATTGTTCCTGATTACATCGGCATAAATTTTAAGCAATATTTTTGAAATCAATATTACAAATATCTTAACATATTTTTTATATAAATAAAAAAAAATTCTCTTATACTCGTTTAAAGCTATTTAATTTACAAAAAATATAGTAAATAAATTTAAATAAAATTGTAAAATACTTCATTGGAAATCAAATTAAGTAATATTTTTAAAATAAAATAATGCTTTTTTTAGGTACAGTGACACATACACTTTCTGCTGTATGGCTTCCTCTCAAATGCCACTTGTTAATTGTTTTCCTCCTGCCGATGAAATCTCCTCCTGTAAAGACCTTATGAGCAGTGCCGTGCAACGGTCATTTCTTTGGGTTTTAGGAATCGTCGGACTAGTATGTAATCTTTTTGTCATTATTTGGAGACTCAAGATCAAAGATTCAAACATGATCAGCTCGACTCTTATCCTTAGCCTTGGATTCGCCGACTTCCTGATGGGAATTTATCTTCTTATCATAGCCAGTGTGGATGTCTATTACCGGGACATCTATATAGAGAATTCAGACAGATGGAAACGAAGCACTCTATGTAAAATCTGTGGGTTCTTGTCTACAGTATCCACTGAGGTTTCGGTTTTGACTCTCACTTTTATCACAATGGACCGCTTTATATGTCTCTGTTTTCCTCTCTCCCAGAAAAGATTCAGTCTTCAGTTCACGTACAAACTGATTACAATATCTTGGATCATTGCTGCTGTAATGGCTGCCATACCGCTAGTGATAGAGCCTTATTTTCAAGGCAGGTTCTATGCACGTTCAGGCGTATGTTTAGCCCTGCATATTACAAATCAGAGGCCTGCCGGATGGGAGTATTCTGTAGCTATATTCTTTTGCATGAATGTCATGGCATTTGTGTTCATTGTTTCAGCCTATTTGTACATGTATTACACTATCAGAAAATCTTATAAAAATATGAATCGACTAATGACACGAAATTCGAGGGAAAATACTATTGGTCGTCAGATGGCGCTTATTGCACTTACAAATTCCATGTGCTGGTTTCCGATAATTGTGATGGGGTTATTAGCCATGTGTGGAATCAACATTGCAGGTATGATATTATTTTATTACATGAACATTTAAATTTCAGTATTCGTTTAGCTTTGTAGTAGTAATCTGGTGTACAAATATTAAGGACGAGACAATATTTCTAATGTAATGTGAAGAAAAAGGTCTCTATGTCGTGATAAATAATACCCTAATATCCATAAGACATGAGAATATAGAAAAAGGTTATTAAAATTTACCGAAAAAGAAATTTAAAAGCTAAAATGGAACTTAATTAACTTTATTAAAACACTGGCATAGAGAGCACTGTTAAAAGAGATCTTAATTTCTTTTCCTATATGAAAATCTTTGATCAGTTTGTTGGATTTCAACCATCTGTCCGAGAAGAGTATAAAGTTATAAGCAACCTAATTGAAGCATGGAGTTTGTTTCTGTTCTAATGTCAATCACATCTATTTAATAATCCTATTGGCTCCCTAGAGTATCCCATAACTGTTTGATGGAATTTATAGCTCAAAATCTTGCCTGACAATAGATATTTTTAAAAATATTCTCATTTCCTAATAACTCTGGAAAATGCTACTTATGATGATTTGTAACGTTTTCTCATTAAATAATTTATTTCTCACTCGGTTTCTCATACAGCACTTGTATCTGAACGTTGTTTTCAATAGACTGAGGATATGCTTTATGTAAGAAAGAAAAATCCATATTTCTCTGATTTGGATCAATGTTGTATTATACTAAGATTATGGCTTATCCTAATATTATTATTCATATTTGTCATATCACCATAACTTTCTCGACAGAATATAGAAACAATGTGTTCATCAAAACCAAAAGGATACTGGGCAGAATATCTGTGCAACTCCTTCTACAAAGATTGATGTAAACTTCAATGAATGCTTCCATTCAAGTGTTCTCATTCTGTTGACGATTGATATAATGCAATGATATAAGTTCGCAGAAGGTTACTAAAAATAATGTTAAAAATGTTATTAATTACAACAATACATTCCTATTTCCTCACATTTTTTTTTTACATTTTTTTTACTAAATATTTAGAAAGAAAATTTTATTAAAACTCATTTCACATATTCAATTGTATCTGCTGGATTTTGTGGTGCCAATTATATTTTATGATTATAATTTATATTGGTTTGCTTATTTGAAATTTTAAATATAGATTAAATCCATCGAGTTCTAAGCTTATAATACTTTCAATTTGAGTGACACTTATAAGAACAGATTTATGATTGAAAATTTTGTATTTAATATTATATTTAATGTCACATATTCGTGAAATACACTCTTAACTAATGAATACACAGAAAACTTACTCCATGACAATTGTTTAAAATTTAAAGTTTATGTTTTTCTTTCAGGCGAAGCTTATTCATGGACTGCAATATTTGTATTACCTTTAAACTCAGCAACCAATCCACTGATCTACACAATTTCTTCTCTTCACTTCCATACGAGACTTCTTTCAAGGTTTGGTCTTTGCAATAAAGATTTAAAAGATTCCTCTAATCTCACGAATTCAAGTCAGAGTAAGTCAGTTTCAATGCTCTACAAAATAAGAAACAATGAGTAATTTCTAAAGTATATTATCTATTTTTACTTTGTGTAAAGAGGTGGTTGTCGCGTTCCTTAGCTTTATATGCAAGGTCTTGGCTCATGGTAGCCTTGTGATTAGGGCAACGGCTTTCCTTATCGGAAGTCGGGATTCGATTCCCAATGCTGTCAAAGATTCACCAAAGAATTGCTAAAGAATGCATATGATACACGGCTTCGTTAAATCTGTGTAACCTGTTGTCGGTCGTTGAGCAATTACCATGGGTCCTAGAGAGAATTTCCTCTCTCCAGATCACTCTTTAAATTACGGAAGTGGATCCTCTGGGGGTGCCATCTATCGGAGGAGTACTTAGAGATAAGTCCGTACTTTCACTTTCATGGTGCTCTAGTTAAATGAAAGACTAGTGACTTAAATTCGCATAGCCGTCGGCAGAGCGAGCTTGACTTGTCCACATATCATAAGTAACAACAACATACTTTATGTATTTTTTACATGCACAATATCGCTATTTAACACATCTCTCAGCATGTTCGTAAGATGAATAATAAAAGTATATCTTTTCATTTAAATAAGATTTTAGTCATCAACATAGTCAGTCTCCGTTAAGAGTGATGTAGTCATTGATATGCTTCTCTAACATTTTGATTCCATTGTTTGTAAAGCGATATATATGATATTAAATTGAGATTCTGTTTTGACAGTTACTTTTTCATTTGAACTAAATCACTTTTCTTGGATCTTTCCTTTTAGGTTTCTGAACATAAATTCAGTTTCGACAATTGCTGTTGAGAGCTAGGTAGTTTAAATACGGTAAATAAATTAGCAATTAATTTATTTACCATTTTTGGTACTGCTGTCAATGACTTGTTAAGCAAAATAATAATGTATAATATTCAACAATACATTGAATCAGTTTAGTTTATCATTTGTCAAGAATATACAAAAATCAGTTTTAATATTTATATACTGCCAAATTTGAACAAATTTTCTAAAATGTATATAAAATCACTATAAATACGATTTAAACGACTTATGTAACGATAACTTCTATAGAGTGACTTTATAGTTGCAATAAATGCTAATCAAAATTTAATATCAAGGACAATTTTAAAAAATAGTTGAAAATGTTTAATGAGCATTTTCAGAAATACACTTTCAACTAATAAATGCGTTCGCTGAATCAAACTTGCGTTCACACGTTAGTGAGATCGACACTTAAGTGCATTTCTGAAATTCCGTTATGATTCCAATAATGATGAAACACTTTCTTATTTTTCACTTTTGGAAATTTATCCAAAATGTATTCTTTTATATACTCGTATGATGCCAAATATTGTTCTCATTATTTAAGGAAAACATATATATTGCTCGTACCACAAAATATACAAGATGACAGTACTTTGGCAGCTGCTGTTTAAACATTTAATTGATTAGGTTGAGTTTCGTTATTTGTTAGTTATTCAGCTGATAGTTCATTTGATGGCAACCAAATTGAAGTGATGATCCATGTTTCCGCTGTCTTAAAATGCATGAAGAAAATCATTAAAATTGATTCTAAATAATTTTAAGAACATTTTATATCTCGGGCGGATTATTTTTATCTACTTCAAGCAGCAGAAAGAGAGAGAGAGAGAGAGAGAGAGAGTACGCATTTTGAAGCAGTGTTATTACAATTTTGTATTAAAATTTCTTCTGAAATTTCAACACAGTATTTGATAGTTAGAACTATAAAAAACATATGGTTATGTGAATAATGTCAACTTTCATATGTGTGTCCCCATATAAAATTCGTGATGTGAATTTTATATGGGGACACACATATGAAAGTTGACACTGAGAACGCAATCGCCTTTACGATGGATCATAGTTTAATCAATAATTGATCTTAATTTTGATTAAGTTATGTTTCGTGTTATGTATTTTATTCATTAGTATTCGAATTCTTTTAATTATAATACCAAAGTTCTATTAATGTTTAGGGTCTGAAATGTAATATATAATTATATAATCACTTATAATATTTGCAATTTTTGTACTAGGCAATGTTTCTTAAAAATTATAAGAAAATAGATTTCATAATATTAATTAAATAGTGAAATATTATCCTGTTTCGATTGTAAATTTTGGGAAAATGTTAATAAATTTAAAATTTTATTAAAGTAATTATTCGAATTATTGAATTATGACTTTCTTCAACTTTTCTGACATGGTGAATGAACCAAACTCTTTAGATTGAGAGGTTTAAAGTACCATATTAGACAGTGTTTAACTATACTGTCTTTTTACCTCAAGAATAACTCCCAAAATTGAATGGTTACTGGTGGTTACTATATAGAAACCAGTGTTATTCATTTCAGTTCAGTATGTTACGAATTTGGGGGTTCACAATGTTAAAGACTAGGTGGCATTTAGTATTTACTAAGCAAAATACTGCCAAGTCATAGCATTTTTGACCATCTTATGCTATTCACAAAACCAAAGTTTCCGTAGCTTAAAATTGAGTAAAGGTGGCGAAACACGAAAATTCATTGTTGGACTTGCCGTGCAGTCGAACACTGCAGTCGTCCGAAGAGACTGCTCAAAACCAAAAGATGGTGGAAATGATCTTTCACCACAGCAGGGAAGGATTCAACGAATCCAGGAGTTTGAAATACGTCATCGCAAAGGAACTAGTCATGGAAATGCTGATGCAGTATCAAGGAAACCTTGTAATGGAAGTTGCCGATATTGTCCTAGAGTTGAGAAGAACTATCAATTAGTAAATCCTTCGATACGCCAAGTTACTGTTTCATCGCCATCGAAACCAGACCCATGGAGTGATGAAGGACTTAGAGAAGCCCAAAAAGAATACCTAGATGCAAATCCAATTTTTGAATTAAAAGAATCTAAGAATCTTCCAGTGTGAGACCAAGTTGGCCGGACATCTCCACCTACATTCCTGTTACTAAACAATATTGGGCTCTTTGGGACTCACTCCATATTAGAAATGGCGTGTTATACAGGATATGGGAGTCGTTTGATGGGCGTAATTTCAAATGGCAGCTTGTTCTTCCAAAATCAAGAATTTGAGATGTTTTGAAAGAATTGCATAGTAACTCAACTGGAGGCCACTTCGGAGTAATGAAGACTCTACAGAAAGTTCGAGAACGCTTCTATTGGAGCAAAACTAGACAAGATGTAGAGAAATGGTGCCAATCTTGTGATGACTGTGCGGCCCGTAAGGGACCAAAGAAACGTAGCCAAGGAAAGTTGCAGCTGTATAATGTAGGAGCACCTTTTGAGTGGATATCATTAGACATTTTGGGTCCCTTACCACGATCTTCAAATGGCAACAAATACATCCTAGTTGTATGTATTTGTTGCCATTTGAAGATCGTGGTAAAGGACTACTTTACTTTAACAAATTTCACCTCTGCTGTGTTTAAAGGAATGTATCAAATTCTCGGAATAGACAAGACGCAGACCACGCCATTACACCTGCAATCGGACGGCATGGTAGAGAGGTTTAACCGAACCATCTTGAATAATATATCACTTATGGTTTCCAGAAATCAGCAAGATTGGGATTTGAAGCTACCGCTGTTTCTTCTTGCATATCGCAGTGTTGTCCATGAGACTACTGGATATACTCCATCACAAATGCTCTTTGGTCGCGAACTTCATCTCCCTTGTGATTTTTAGTTTGGTCGTCCACCGGATACATCTTCATCGCCAGAGGAATACCTTCGAGACCTTCAGGCACGTCTTGAAGATGTCTATAACTTTATTCGAGACCGAATCAACCTGACGACGAAAAGAATGAAGACAAGGTATGACACAAAAGCGACAGGACATGAATTTCAGGAAGGAGATAAAGTTTGGTTGTGGAACCCGATTCGACGTAAAGGACTTTCTCCAAAGTTGCAAGCCAACTGGGAAGGTCCCTACACAGTCCTAAAAAGACTGAATGACGTCGTGGTTCATATAAGGAAATCATCTTCTTCAAAACCAAACGTAGTACATTATGATAGATTATCTCCTTATCACAATGTAAAGTACATATTAGTATACCATAGTCTCTTTGTAAATAGTATGGATAATTTTAATATTTTCTGTTTTTTTTTGTATTTGTATTTTAAGTTGTTTGTGTATGTAATGTGTTCTGTATCCTCTTAAAATGTAAATTCTTTTATATTAAATTTGGCCTCCTATCAGGGGATTGTACTGCCCGGGACATGAAGTCCTTGAGAGGGGGGGGCAATGTCACAAGTTATAAATAATTATTGTATTTGTCTTAAAATATCTCAGGCAGATCGGAAATTCTCCCATTTTGGGCAAAAATTGGGGTATTTAGAAGTATTATACGTTCGAATCGGGTTTTCTAATGATTTGGTGACTTGGCGATGTTTTGGCGAGAAAACTTGGCGACTTGCCGTCAGTTGGTGAGATTTTTGGCGATTTGGTGAGAAATAGATATTTCTGTAAACATCCATCACCTATGCTTTAGGACCAATATTTAGCGAGATAGCCTAAAAGCTTCCTGAACCTTTGCGAAATTGGTAGATTTCTCCGCCAAGTCAGGTATAAATACCGCAGCCCGACATAGAAGGAGTTAGTTTTTGTGAAGACAGTTAGTGAGTGAAGACGATTAGTCGTGACTGCTAGTCTAGAGAAGCTGTTCTCTGTCTGAGGTATTTGATACCTGTGATTGGAAGTTGTTACTTATTGTATCTGTTGAATTGTAGCTGTATAATTGTGGTTACTACAGCTGGTATATCTAGTGGAATTTTTACGAATAAAAGTCTTGTGTTCATTGAGTGGTTGCTTTCTTCAACTCTCAATCCACACGAACCCCGAAGCTCGGTACAATAGATAGACTGATAGCCGAAAGCAGAATCTTTTGATATCTTGGGTATAATACTGTATAATACAATTTTGGCCAACATTATAAAACTGTCAATATAGTTAACTGTCAATTTAGATAGAACCTTTGAATTGAGGACCATATACTTTTCCATGCTATCTTTAATATACGTGGATGTGGCTCTTTTCTTTTAGAAAGACCTTCCTAAAGGTCATTTGTAGTTTCACCTAAAATCCCTAAGAAAAAGGATATAATTTTTTTTTTATCTTTTCTTCTGCGTAATATCAAATAATAATTTTCATAAATTCATAATTTTTCATAGAAGTTTATTTTAATACTATTTACATTATTGAATGGATAATTTATAAAAAATCTCAGTTGCTTTATTTAATAATTATTTTCAAATTATAATATCTTCGATAGTCTCTATAAGAAATGTTAAGTAGAAATATTTTTATTTCATTGTGTTTCCGACTTCTATGATGAAACAAATCTTACATTTTGAATTTAAATCATCTTTCCTTTTTCAGAGACAGAAAAAAACAAAAGAATGATGATGCACGATCAACTGAATTCCCGTTCATTCAATCCGCCCCATGGCTACGTTACTCTTCTCCATTACTTGAGAACTGTTCCCGGACTCAGACCTCGACATTTGCTGAAAATAGCTACTGCCGTCTGTAAGACTTTAGCTGAGTTGCATGCTGGGAGTTATGCCTTAGGTGGTATTGACGTCAACGCCGTTTTCGTTTGCCAAAATTCTGTAAGTTTGCTGTCAGCCTTCCTTACAATTCTCTTTCTTAGAATTTAACTACTAAATAAATTTTATCAAAGGATTTTTAAAGAATTTACTATAAAAATTATATTAATTTTTATAATGTATGTTGCCCAATTGTTTAAAAAAAATTTTTGTTTCTGCCGTGTGTGAAATTTTATTTATTAACCGTAAAGTTGCTTCTTTCGTTCTAGATGAGATCATACTAAATCACATTTTTTAAAATTCTCATTGATTTAAAATATCCACGACGTCAGATAACGTTTCTTCCATGCTACATATAGTTAAATACGACATTGTATTGAGACGGCGTTATAAATCCGACTTGTCGACGAATTTGTTGCCTGCCTTCAAATCGCATTCATCGAGCTGCAGGAAACAAGGTAAAGTTCACCATCGAATGTCTGAGTGTCGTCGGTGATGAAAACAAAATTCATACATGCTTTTTTATCAGTAATATATATAAAGAATTATTTTTTAATAATAATTTTTTAAAATCATGAAAATTTCCTGTTATTTTTAATAATTGGTTTTCAGATTTTCAAATCCTTAGCTATATTGCTTCCTAAACTTCCTGAAATTGCTATTTTTCTGATTAGTGTCTCTAACCGAATCAAGTTTTCTGTTCTGGCTCATTTACGTCCTTTGCGCCCGATTCACTAGCATTTTTATGTCCTTTCATATCCTCTTGAAATCCGTTAAAACTTCTCAATTTCTCTCTATTTCTTTCTCTCTTTTTTGTTTGATGAACATTTTTTGGCGTAAAACATTGATTTTTACGAATATCCGAAACCATGATTTCAGAAGACGTTTCAAATCGCTTTAGGGCAAAAGTACTTAACAATACTTGAAATGGTTTGGACATGTAACATATCGACAACTACATCGAATATATGGCTTCAACTCTTTGGAAATAAAACTAAAAATACTCTCATAGTCCATTTTTTTGATAAAAGATTTCTTATATAAAGACCAAAGCATCTATCTGAGAAGCCGTTTTCCATTGATTCAAGCTATTACCACGTTGACAATAGTAAAGAAGAAAAAGCAAAGGAAAAACACCCCCTTCATGGTTAGTTTAAATCGGCAATGATGATTTAAATTTTTCTATATTTTTAATTTTTTTTTAGGAGGAAAGTGATGAAATCCACGTATATGTCCCCGATTTCAATGCTTACAAGATCACATCTTCGCCCATAAGTGGCGTTCCAGATGATACTGCTGAGGACATGGAAGAATTCGGACTTCTGCTCAAGAAAATGCTAAGGGTATACCATGTAGTATCAAGGTCAAATGATCCTATGCAAGGAACTGCTTGCTGAGTTATTATAGTTTGTGTCATTGTCGACTTATATCAAAATAGTGTATTGTACTTTTTCTCATCAATCATTACGAGTATCTTTCTTTAATGACCCGACGTTATGAATCTAATGTACTATACTTTTTATATACTCTTTTTTGCTTGCTGCTTATTTTAACGAAAAAAATGAATAAGTTTGTAAAAAATATATTTTTAGAACTATTTTCATGTGATTTATTAAGATAAAATGCTGTTGTTCTTCTTGAATGTCACTTGTTTTTTTTTTTATAAAAAAAAACATTGCAATATTATATGGTTTACTTGTGTATCTTGCAGTTAAAATAGTTTAATATATGTTTTAAAATAATAAGTTCTAGACATTTTGAAAAACTTATATATTCCGTATTTGAACTTAATCACACAAAAATAATTAAAGTGAATTTAAAATTGCATTTTTCTAAGGAATGTATTTTACAAAAAAATGTATTTCGATTAAAAATAATATAATTTTTTTATTCATTTTTTTCTTGTTTTTCTAAAAATAATTATTTTTAAATAAACACTTTTTAGAAAAATAATAAACTTCAATCAACCTTCTATAAGAAATTTTTTAAATGAATACTATTTTGAATAGTTTCATTATAATGTATTTGTACAATTATTGAATAAAAATATGGTAAAAGTTTACTTACAAGTACCTCTTCGTTTTTTGGTGACTTTTTGACTCCAATATAGGCGCTAAAATATGAATAACAAAATAGCAACCATAAAACTACATTAATTAAAGCACTGAAAAGAAGTCAGGGTTGAAAGAAAATTAAGTTTATTGCTAATATTTATCGTTAACTTTTTTTCCAAACCCATATCTACACGGAATCCAAAATTGTTGAATATGGTAATTTTTTCTGGGGAATAATTTTGATAATTATTTAAAAATAGATAAAAGTTTAAATTTATATATAGATAATAGATATGTATTTATAATGTTTATGTATAGATAAAAGTGTATCTGAGTTAAGTAAAGGAAAATTTTTTTCACATAAAGTTAAAACAAATTATAAAGTGAAATTAAAAATCATTATTTAGTTGTTCTACAAAGTAAATCAATTTATATATTGTTTTTTTCGACACTATTATATTTTACATTCTATATATATAGTTTTACATATTTAATACTTAGCTAACTTAATATTTATATAATATAATATTTGTGAATTATGACTTACATGCACGTTTTGCGATCAATGATTTTTTTTAAAATTTATATTATTTAAAATACAGAATAACTATTTTTAATAACTGAATTGAGAATTTTAAAAGATAATTAAAATAAAGTAAGTGGATTCAATGCTTTTCAGTATTAATTTTAAGTAAGAACTAGTGTAAGCCACGTTTGTAATTTTACTTGTTATCAAAATTATTTGAATTTTGAAGTTTAGCATCTAAAAACTGTGTAAAACGTATAAAAATGTATCATGAGATGCTATGTAGGAGGAATCTTAATTGCTAGCTAGTTCAATTCAATTGTCATTTTTGATAAACCAATCAAAATTATCCTATTTAATTCCTTATCCTTTATACAGGTTTCAATATTTACTATTATGTGATTTATTAACCTATAAAATTATCCTATTTAATCCTTTATCTATTATACAAATTTCAGCATTCACTATTATGATTTGTTGTTGTTGTCTTGTGCCAGCTAGGTTGGTATTATGGGGTGCGCTGCTTCTGTCCAACGGAAACATATTTTGATGATTTAGCTTAGATATAAAATTATCATCTTTAACACTTTATCCATTATACAGATTTCAACATTCACTATTATGATTTATCATAATTATATAAAATTATCCTCTTTAATCTTTTATCCATTGCACAGGTTCTAACATTCACTATTATGATTTATCATAATCCGATTAATAGATTCTCATTTGATTACAGTAGTAGTCCGCTTCAAATCAAATAATGACAGATTCTTCACTTTTTTTTTAAATCAAATATTAGGTTAGAGATAAACGGTTATGTATGAGTTTATGTACTGTAGTGTTTGCATTAGAACTTGTCGAGTTACAGCCATCATAGCTTACAAATCGAACTATTTACTATAATTCTATTTATAGTATCTGATAAAGGGGAACAAACAAGAATGCCCTGAAAATATTGTACACTTAGACTGAGTAATCTCTCTCTCTCTGTATATATATATATATATATATATATATATATATATATATATATATATATATATATATATATATATATATATATATATATATATATATAATCATAGAGACAGACAAATCACAAAGAGAAAGAGTTGTTGTTAGTTATGACACTTAGACAAGCCAAGCTCGCTATGCCTTGGCAATGCGAATTTTAGTCAGTAGGAAGCTTCTCGATTTAGTCAGAGCACTTTTTTAGTTAGAGAACCAGGTGAAAGTACGTCTTCGCTCTTTTAAACCCTCCGATAGATAGCACCATTAGGTGACCCACTCCCTCAATTTTGACATTGATCTGAATGGGGAAGAAATTTTCTCCAAACCATTGCACCCATGGTAACTGCTCACAATGACTGTCCACAGGATTTTCGATTCCACAGTTTAACGAGCACATATATCGCATGTACTCGGTTGGTATTTGGCGGCATTGGGAATCGAAGCTTGCCCTTCCGGATGGAAGGCTGATGTCCTAACTACTGGGCTATCACGGCCCTTGCAATAGTATTCTGCTTATTTTTAAAACAATTTTTTAAATCATTAGTATATTTACTTCACTTGTTTAGTTGTGCTGCTTATCTAACAAAACTATTTTACAGAATACACTTAAACCCTCTCATGATACTGTTAGAATGCTTTCGCATATCACTCAAAGTATTAAATGGTGTGATATTTTCTTTTAAAACTTCTGATATTTCTATTTTAAAAATACTGACAAGAATTAAAATGATTCATAGAAATATGCCTGGAAGCATGCAAATTAGGTAGCAATCTTTTCAAGAAATATTTTATTCTTTATAAACTTTAAATTGTACTCAAAATATATTTAATTCATAGTTAAGTAATTTTAGGTGATTAATTTAACATTAATAAAATTTAAATGCGTATATTGTAAATAAATAATGTTGATTTTATAAAAAGTTTTTTTTTTTACTTTCAAGGGGGGGGGGGTATCAAATTAATTATTGCTTATTTATACATATAGTAATTTTAAGGATAAATGTAAAAAGTTAAGTACATAACCAGTTTCAAACATTAATTACTGTTTTTATTTTACATGATTTCACAAAGCTTAGCTTTATTCTATTGTAGAATTTATTTAGAAAATGGATTTTCAAGAAATAAGTTATCAATTAGTACTGACATAAAAAAAGAAAAAGAAAATTCTTAACATTCAGCAATAATCTTGGAAAATTATGCAGTTTCCTTTGAGATTTCGTCGCTTGAATGATTTGAAGATAAAAATTCGTGTATTTGATCAACACTATCGTCATTGCTTGTCTGAATAGTTGCCTTGGATTCACTTGTATGATCTGATGCTGAATTATTTGAGTGTATATATTCATTCAGGGCTTCATCCTTATATTTTATAACCCATTTCTTGTATGTTTTATATTCTGGACATTTTACTCCACGATCTTCACACAAGCGTTTATAAAGGACGTATTCTAAAAGAATGAAAATCAGTTTATTATGTTATTACATCATTTAGAATTAAATACCATAAATATGATTTCTGCATTACATTTTACTTCCAAAACATGTCACATCTTATTATTTAGATAATAAATACAAATTGTTCAATGGAAATTAAGCAAAATGCTCTTCGCACACGTGTCAGAAATTCAGCAAAATACGAATGATTTGTTAATGTGAGGCTTAAATAAAATATATTTGTTACAACAAATTTCATTTAATCAATTCTACAAATTAGCATTAAATTCTACGCATAAAATTTTAGCATAAAATAAAATTATATTTCCGCGAAGTTTTATTAAATTTATTTATAATATCTCTTAGTATTATATGTATTATAATATTAGTAAATAACCTAATATTTACTAATAAATTGAAACTGAATATTTAAATTGTAACCATGTAACAATAATTTTTTTCTTTAAAGCATTTTTAAATCTTTAAAAGTTTACGAAAGTTATGAAAAAAATTCAAAATTGTGCCTACAGAATTAGGTATATGCTTTTACAGCGCACAAAAAATTTAAAATTCGTAATATTTAAATAAATCCGTTTCCTTGTTAGTATTATCAAGCTTTGTAATATTTATTTAAAAGGAATTAATTGTTTATCAATGTTTTTGATGGATTACTGAGTTAGTAACCAAGGAATAATATATTTCGTTTCTGGAATGTTTTTTTTCGTAACCGGAAAATGTTTTACGTGTTCATCAGAAAAATTTGTTTGAAAACATAAAACAATAGTCATTATGATAAAATATTCACATACTTTATTACATATGCATGAAATAAGATCACACCATTGCTTTACGCTTTGATGGCAACTACAAACCAATATATGATGAAACTTCCTTCTTATTATCACAAAAACCAACCATATTTCGTTTTCAAGTGGAACGAATGAGAACTTTTCTACGATGTAAGTGCTACCAAGTACAAAATACTATTATGTTATTTATGACACTTGGACAAGCTCGCTACGCCGTCGGCTTTGCAATTTAAAATAGTAGGGTGTTTTTTTTTCTAAAACTAGAATGCCAACGGAGGTCAAAGTACGACTTTTCTCTAAACTCCTCCGATAGATGGCACCACAAGAGGATTCATTCCCTCAATTTTGACATTGATCTGGAGGGAGAGGAAATTTTCTCCAGACCAACAGGCAAAATTTTGATGATAATAATTGAAAATAAATCTGTTAACAAAATATAGAGGTTTTTTCAGGCAAATTTTAATTTTTATTATAATACTGATAAAGCAATTTTTTTTCATTGGAAAAACGGTACTTTTTTTTTTTTTTTTTTTTTTTTTTTTTTTTTTTACATATTTGATGATTCAATGTTTAATTTGGAATATTACTACAGTAAAATATGCAAATGCATGATATATTTTATAAATTCAAACAAAGTTGATGGTAGATCCAAGAAAAACTTACATTCATAAGAGATGTATTTTCAAATTTTCAAGAAAAAAATATTAGTACCAAATATAAACTATAATCTTATTAAAAATAAGTTAAATATTTTACTGTTAATTTTTATATTTTATCTACACTGTGATTTTATTTATGTATAAATTTTGATTGGGAAAATTAAAATAGCACATTATAGAATTTAAAAATAAACCTTTCCTTTCTAAGCTAAAGAATGTAAGCATTCATTTCCATTTAAATTTAAAATGCATTAATTTTAAATGTAAATAAGCGAATTTTTATGTTTTAAATAAGATTTCATATTTTTATATTTAGTAGTTATATGTTAAGCAATTATTCGAAAATCCCAATTGATGAATTTTTTGATTGAAGTGCATGAATGCATGTAACGTTATTGTGCTTATTTATTTGTGCAGTTAAATGAAAATTATGCATTACACAGTATAGATACACAAACAAAATTTTCCGTATTGATTCTTCTCTTAAAGTAAGTTTACACATTTGTTTTTCTTAGAATAAACAGTATTTTCAATAAACATGCATATGAAATATTTAAAAATAATTGGGAGCTAATATTTTGCTTTCCATAAAAATTTTCACTTCTTTTTTCCTCATACATTAAATTTATATACGTTAATATTAAATATTAATGTTTAATTATTTTTACTTTCTAAATTATATTTAACTATTCAAAAAATTTTAATTTACTTTAAGAAGATTATAGAAATTTTATCTTAGTTAAATCTATGAAATAAAATAGTTAAGTTTACAATTTTTTATCAATCTTCATTATTAGCAAACTATATGAAATACATTTTCAGAAATATTTTAAAATTCATGACTAATTTTTCAGTTCAACATGAATTAATACGCTAGAAAAATTCCCAATTGACATAAGAATACTTACTTGGATCCCGACAGTAGAGTACGTACAGCGCCATCTTCAGGTTGGTTTTGAAGTCTGAAAAACACATATCGCAAAATTTGATAATGGGAATGAGCACCGTAAAGATTATTCCAAAGAATATAATTGCACACATTAAAACGTATGTGATAGTAGTTTTTGTTTTCTCCTCTAATTTCTCTAGATCGGGTATTGATTCATCATATGATATCTCTGCATAATTCTAAATTGGAGAAAATATACATTTAATAAATAAAAGAAATAACAGTTTGCAGTGAAATCTGAGTGTTAGTTAAACAGAGCTTATGAATAGAAGGAGTTTTTTTTTAAATAATATGCATCAACGTAGGTTAGTATTATACTGAAATTCATTTATTTACATCGTTCCTGTATTTACATTAAAAAATATTAATGATACATTCGTAAACTTTTACTATATAATATTTGCTCTTTCTGTTGTCATTCATTTCTCTACTAGTACATGACAGCACCATATCTTATTTCTAATTTAATTAAAATAATTCATTAAACTAAACAATGCCAATTTTCCATTTTAAAATTGTTAGATATTAAAAAATTTCGAATCTTAATCAAATAAATAATTTTTTTTATTCATCGTTAAATAATTTAAAAATTTTTGTGTTAATTGTTTAGTTTTATTTACTGCATTTCTCGTAACTTTTTTTATAAACCACTTTTTGCCGTATCTTCTAAAAATGAATAGCATTCTTGTTTTAAAAGGTATTGTTTTATGAGAAAGGGTCCTATATTTCATATCGTACAAATATCGTAATATTTTCAAAAAATATTTCCACATATTGTTCTTACAACTATTACACATTGCTTAAATGAGAGAATTCTTTGCAAAATTCTTTGCTGAGAAACCAAAAATAAATAAAACATTTTTAAACAAAACTTGTTAATACATTAATAAACTTATTTATCGCAAAAAAGTATTAACTCTGAAAGAAATATATTCGTCCGAATGTATATGTAAATAATTAAATAAATGATTCTTTGAATAAGTATTTTTAATTTAAACAAATGTTTTAATATTATTTTCTAGGTATAAATTTTTCCTGCATCAAAACCTATCATTTATATAATTAATAGAAGTGAATTTACCACAATTATATTTATTGTTTATTAGCTTTTATATATATATATATATATATATATATATTTTAAATACTCACATTGGTATAGTCTTCATCTTCGCCGAGAATAATTTGTCCTTTGGTAACCTTGTACGGAGCGAGTCGTTTCTCTGTGGCTAATAACTTGCGTGAAATGGATTGTGTTTTAGGTATTTCATAAATAAAATTACTTTTCTCCTGCATTTTATCCAAAGTATTTGAAATCCATCCTCCAAAAATGTGATGTTTATATTGTTGTCTACCACTAGTTTCAAGTTCTTTATGTTTATCGGCTAAAGGAGTAGATGTATATGATGGTGTAGCTAACTGTAAAACAGAACAATTGTTTATAAGCTTATATTTGTTAGAATCTTATTAGCATTTATCATCTCAACCAATGATAGAATCATTATACGAATGCTTCATTTGCCAAATCAATTAATTCCATAATACAAAAAGTCTAAGAAATGATAAAATACTATGTATCTGTTCTTTTAATATATATATATATATGTATATATATATATATATATATATATATATATATATATATATATATATATATATATATATATATATATATATATATATATATATATATATATACGTTTGTCTGCAATCAAAGTATTATGTTAAAATTTATAAATGATAAAGACGTACGAATGTTTAAATAATAAATTGGTTCATGGCAAAAATCATCTTATTTTAGATAAGTTATGATTTTTTTTTTCTATTTAAGTTTATACAAATCAAAATGGCAAACGATTTACTGTACTTTTGCTTGAATACATTTATTTAAATAAAACAATTTTGGTTTTAAAAATATATTTATTACAAACGAACTCAAACGATTGCGTTATCATTCATATTAGCTGTTGTTGTGGCTTATCCTCCAAATGGCTAACGAAGTCAGACAAGGTCCATCAGACCATTGACTCCAAGGAATTCGAGGACCAAAAGCAGAGATGAGTATATATCCTCTCTGGAAAGTTATAAACAGTCCAGTATGTGATTCGGAGAAACCTGCTCAGTTTTACCTTTATTGCAGACCTCAAAGATTTTCCTGAATTCAAAATACGTGAAAACCCTTGTGTGGCCGCTTGCTAGTCTGAAAATTTCGGTTTTAGAGGCTCTGTCACAATTGAAAACGAATAAAAAAAATATCCAGGCTCTTTGCTCACGTATCAATAATGGCAGGGAGGTATCCTCCACCCTTTCAAAATTTCAGAATATCCATATTTGATAAATGCTCAATACATGTATATTGAACTCAGTCGAAATACTGTTGAATATCAAGGATATCTTTTAAAACAAGGTACATTTTCTCGCAATTTCAATTATGCAGTTCCATTTTATGGTACAGGTGACGTATAATCCATGATGCCAAATTCTGAGATTGGCGATTTTTTTGGCGGATTTTCTTATGTATCTGGCAACCTTGTTTTTATTATGTTATAGATATGGAGACCTATAAAAATTATGCCGAAAATTCTATTTTCGTACCCTTAGTATTTATGTCATCGCACACGTCACGATACATCATTTTGGCAACATTTCTTCATCGCCAAAAAAATTCAGAATATGTAATCATGGATTATACTGCACCTGTGCCCATTTTATTTGTAAGAAGTTATTTAGATTTATTAACTAGCTTACCATTTGCTTTTTATGATCCCCGCGAATCATGATTTTCTGCATGTAGCCTTTGGAACGTAGACAATGCAAACAGTGGTTGATCATAATTTTCGAGTATGGGTCAGTAACTTTTATTTCCATCTCGGTTACTGATCTCATAACATCAACTGCTGGTTGGCACTGAAAATGGCAGTTTTTTGAACGTTTCAACTTCTTCAGATTAATCCTTTTGGCCTTATTTATTTTATGTCTAAGGCGTTGCAATAGATTGCCAGAGGCCATTTTGTTTTCACCGAAAACATCAAAAATATCTGGATCCTTGGGCAGTTCCATGTAACCTATGATTATAAATACTTATAAGGGTTATCATAACAAGTTCATTCAGACATTTATTCTCCAGCATTTCATAAAGTAATTCACAATATATGGAGACGTTTAAAGGAAGTATAAAGTGCGTTGTGATTTGATGTGAATCAACATGGTAAATTAAAAAAAAAAAAAAAAAAGAATAAACTCATTGAAGAACGTATGTAAAAATATAATTCAGTGTTAACATGTGATATTATTTCGTTACATGACCGAAATAAATTAAATATTTATCAAAAAAGTAAAAACAAACAAGTTTTACTGAAGCAAACTTCGGCTCAAAATTAAATGTTGATGAATATCTTAAAAATAATGGAAAATGCAACATATGTACTCTCAATGTTGCTTGCTCAATAGATAATTTTTTAAAGCTGGAAAATACATACTGTATTAAAAATAAATTAAATTCTAGTAACATAAGGAAATAGGATTACAAATTATGTTCTATATTATTTCACTAACCCATAATATTTTCCACACTTTCCAAATTTTTAACAATACACCTTAGTTTTATTAAATAATAAACGTCTTTCATTTTAAATTAAATAATTTGAGTTGTAAGTGCTCAAATAACATTTTATATACATTAGAGAAAATTAATATTATATAATGATAAAATAGTGATAAATGATCTTTATTCATGAAAAGATTTGTTTTGTACCAAATATAAATTTAAAAAATGAAAAAATTGAGCAAATTTTTAATCAAAGTTTTATACATTTTTTTACTTGAACTTCTATAATATATTAAAAATAATATAAAAAGTAAATTTAAATCTTTCTTTTTATTATGTCTTATACCAAACTATTTTGTGGGGGACTTGAATTAATCAATTTAAATAGTTTATTGAATTAAAAAGTAGTGTTCCTTTATGATTTATCTTATTTTAGGAACTAGATAAAAAAAAATATTACTGCTGATATTATACATTTTTATAAATAAAGAGGTTCCAAAAATAGGAACTAATCGTAAAATCGTCAAAAATATCAAAACCCTTGTAAATAGGGACTTATTAAGGTTTTTGAATCATGTGGTGGTTAATTTAAAGTATTTAAAATAAGTTATATTGTCAGTAGTTCGGAAATCAACAAATAAGCGAAAAAGTACACAACATTATTAGTTAATAGATTTATTTTTATAATTTAATCTACTCATTTAGAAAAATATATTATAGGATGCTCTTTGAGGAAAATTGGTGATTTTTTTGCCAAGCTTGTTTTTGTCCGTACTTGAAGAATCAAAATACCGCTGAAAACGCAATAGACCACAACCAGAAGTAAACCAATTTAGCTAATTACATTTTACCAAATTAACGAGAAACTAAGGGGAAACCTAAAGTATAGGCCACATTACTCATGTATCATTATAATTTATTCAACAATATATCAATTTATGAAAAAATAAGAGCATGTACAATGTTTGGTGATCATATCTAAGGTAACATAAACTACATATTGTTGTATTGAATAATGGAATTCTTATATAACAATACAAAACAATATTTCTTACTTTAATTACTTTACTAAACGATTATAGTAAAACTTACTATGATATTTAATTAATTATGAATTTAAAAATTTGTAAAAAATTTATAATCAGTTAATACTTATAAAAACAGAAGGAAACAAATGATGTTATTTATTTTGCTTTTAATTTTCAGAGAAGAGATAATATTAAGTAGCTCTACTTAATAAGATATCACTTTTATATTACAAATAATTTGTAATAAATAATGTAATTTTATTATTCTTACTTACACAATGGAATATAATACCGATATATATTACTTAATTTTCACTAAAAAATTGACTTACTTGAACTTATAATAAGACTTAAGAAGAAAAATAAGATGAAAAAAATAAAAAAGTAAAAGCAGAGTTTAAATTTCATCTTTATGAGATTTGTGATTTCCAAATGGAAGTGCTAAAAAGATACCACACAACTCTTAAAGGGATATTTTCAATTTATACATTGTTACAAATTTCTTTCTTGAATCATTTACTCAAACAATGCTTATAAGTTTTCAATGAAACTTTAACAATTGTGGAATGAAAATAAAATGATTTTTATTTCATTGTTGCTTCAGTACATTGTGCTAAGAAAAAATTATTTGGTATGAAATTTCAATTTTCTTTTCTTTAGTACACATAAAATTTGCAAATAAATGCAATATAGTTTAATGTAACATAAAATTATATAAATAGTTTTTATATTTGCAGCATCTATTTTTCGTGAATTGTTTTAGCAGAAAATTTTTAAGACATTGAAATACATTATTTATTATTAAAACTATTATTTCTCTATTTTACAATATTATTTACGTTTTGTTATATAATTTTTTCAATTTTTGTTCAAATGTAAATATTTATGTTATTGTTGAAATAACATATTAGGTTCTGATATTCAAAAAAAATATTATTTCAGATAATTTTGAACAATGCTTTGTAGTTTATCGGAAGTATATATCTAGCAATAGTCTGGTGGTATTCTGTGCTGTTGTTTCTTCAATATTTTAAATTTCGCATTAATTGTTTGATTTTAATATTGTGTTTTAGACATCTTAAAAGTATATGCACTTAATTTTGCAACACGTTTTAATGATTGATTGGGAAAATACATCTAAAACCTTTTCAGTTCAATATTTCCCTTATTAAACATTTTATAAAAATTTTTTTATCTGTATAGTAAATACATTTCTGCACATTAATTTTGGTCAATATGAGTAAAATTTGATAATAATACATTTAAGAGAAGAATTTTTCTATCTTTGGTGCTGCCATCTATGTTTTAAATAAAGTACTGGAATTATTGGAAATCTGAAATTAACACTAAAATTTTAAATGACTTTAAAGAAAATGTTATCTTATTTTAATTTCTTGTATACATAATATTTTAGTATATTTTATTAATAGGTATTAGATTTGTATCAGATACAAGTGTAAAGAATATGTTTTTTTCATTAAAATTTATTTTAACTAATTTTCAAAAGTTTAAATTACTTTTTGAATTTAGTAGACACGTGTGAAAAAAGCCATGAAGGTACATCATTCAATTAAAGTAAATCATTTATATGCTTTTAAACTACTTTTATGTGATGTTGAATCACATAAATTTTCTGTTTCTTACTGTTGCCAACACTGTTTTGATGCTTGCTTGCATCGCTCCTTCGTTGTGATATTTCCTACGCTTTTAGAATTCCTGCATTTTGTAGAGAATAATATTTTTTCTTTGGAGTAAGGAAACTTCCCCTCTTTTTGCGATTTAATTACAGAGGAGCAACAGTACAGTAACCATTTGGGCAGTTTTATATTCGCACTGATACAAAAAAAATAATGCGTTATCTGAAGCAATTTAAAATTAAACTATCGTGAGCAATAACTGCTTCTATTTAGAAGAACTATTGCTGTTAACCCCGATTTTTTCACCTGTTCCTACATCCTGGCAAACTTGAGTCAACTTCTTTTCTCTTAAAGCTGCCGTAGTATCAGGTAGGATTATTCGAGGGTGGGCAAAATCAAGTTGAAAATTACAACCGAGTATGAAAAAAAAAAGTCTGACAAGCGGCTTCAGCTCAGAGGAAGAAAAGTTTCTTTTTAGCCTCTTTCCCAAAATTTCGTTATGAGTGATTATCGTGAGACCCAAATTTAGAAAAAAAAACTTTGTAAAATTTCTTTTTAGAAACTCGATCATGTTTCCATAACTTATTTTTTATTTTTATAAAACTAACTTTCATTTAATGTACAAGAACATCTCCAATATCATTCAAATATCTATGCATCTTTCTAATATTCTTACCTTTTTCTTGTAACACTTTCCCCCTTTAGGCCTAATAGTGAGCCATTGCTTACCCCCAAAAAGCTTATCCTCTTTTCATTTGTACCCCATAAAGGTAATACTTACAGCTCTTAATATAATTGTGGTCTTAAAAATTCTCTTGTTTGAGTTATTTTTTATAAATATAATAAATAACATTAATTTTTTCAATATTTTTTAAATGTAAAGATTGTTGCTCTTGATAAAAGTGTCTCATTTCGTTTTATGAATTGCTTTTACATAAGAATTTTTAGCCAAATTCTAGGGGAACTATTTCGTCTCACTGAATACAATTCACAAAGCCAAAAGAAAGGAAAAATTAACCATGTATTTTATTAAGGATAATCCAGAAGCACACGAGTATCAAACACGAATTGAAAAAATGTCAGCTAAAGAAATATCACACACATGGTCAATCATTATATGCAATCACAGGAAGGCACCAAGCGCACGCCACAAAGTGGAGAGAATAAGATGGTATATGTATAAGTACTTGCAGGAAAGAATAAAACATGCTCACAATCGGTCAGTACGGAGTCCAGTACCACGACATCATAAGTATGACACAAAGGATGCACGTGAACGAATCTTTCCGTGGTAGAATTATTGGCCACCTGAAATGCAAGTGCATGCAAATGGCTATAGGCGAGAAAATTATACATGACAAAATTATACGTGCGAGAAAATTATACATGACAAAATTATACGTGCGAGAAAATTATACATGACAAAATTATACGTGCGAGAAAATTATACATGACAAAATTATACGTGCGAGAAAATTATACATGATGGTGGAAATGTCAGTAAATGTTACAGTACAGGAAATCTCCAAGTGACAACAGTGATTGACGACAAATATTTGGCAGTAACCGCCAAAAGAAAAAGAAGGAGCACTGAAGCTGACCTGTTGCATCAGCTGTTGCAAGCCACGGGTGCGGCTGTTTCAAGGCAGAGAGTGTAGAGACATACTTTGGGACAATCTATCTATATGCCTGCAGGAGTGTTATAGATGTAATAAACTCACTGTTGCCAGCGGTTAGCCTGGAGTAAAGGATATGGAAAATGGACACCGTCACAATGGGCTTGTGTTATATTTTCTAATGAACCGAGGTCCAATTCACATCGGACATTTATATGAAGAACGTCAAGTATACAAAACCAGACAGTATTGAATACCAATTTGGGATGGTGCAGGAATACTTGTTTGGGGAGGAGAAAAATTTCAAATATTTCTGTCAGACAATTGTTTCAAGACTTAATAATTGGCATTTCTAAAAAACAGCACATAAGTAAACGAGAGTGATTGATTTTTGTTTCCCGCATGTTATAATTTAAATTTCGAGGAATGGTACAGTAGGATGTTGTGGAATGACTCTATTGAATTCTAGAAAAAAAAATACTAAAATTTGTCTTACTTTTAAATTTTTTGGAGGCATTGTTTCTCTAAAATATATATTTCAAATTTGCCGGTAAATATTCCTTTCAAATCTTTTATCATGAAGTATATTTTTACTTACATAACTAAAAATTGAGATAACGAAAGAAAATCTTCACTTTCAGAATCTATACTGAATATCTTCCTATGATTTTCAGGAGATGGTTTGAAGGTTCTGAGTGTTAGATTGATGTCGGGTATGTAGAAACAGGATTATCAAATGAAACGTTGCTTGGTGCTCCTGATTTCGTTCTTTTTTTATCTTCACATTAAAGTAGAAGAGAATTTCAATTGAGTTAAATAGTTGATAGAAAACAAGTGCGTGTCTTTTAAAGATTACAGACCTGTAGAATATAGACAGTTAATGTTGCAAGTCGTTGGTAGTTCTCAAAAAAATTTGAAGAGGGATGGCTATACATATAATATATATGGTTACAGTATTCAATGGTAAAACTATACTTCAAACTACAAACCAAAAAATAATTCACATTAATCGACTGCACACTCAGATACAAAGAACCTGTGATCCTCCACTAATTCAATCGCGAAGAAAAAAAAAATATAGTATCTTAGTCAATATGCCAATCAGATTATATCTTCTTGGGAGAAAAATTATAACCTAAATATGTTTGAAAATCATCTTGCAAAAAAGAGTGCAAGCTGATAATTGCATGAAGAATATGCGTGTATGCAATCTGCTTCAGATTATCACTTGCTATTAGACAATAGGAGCCAGAGACATCATGATCCAGTCAGGGATTTTTTTTTTGTTATACCATACTAACTCACAAATCTGCAGACATTTTGTAACGACTTTAAAGCACCAAAAGAATCCATTTTGAATACCCCTTTTTGAAATAATAGGCTTCGGCATTTAGCTCTGTTTCATTTTCAGAAGACGACATTGAGTGCATCCAAAAGGCGTTAGACACAGATAAATGACGGAATTGAATTATAATGAATGAATAATATTGAATATCTAGAATTTTCAATTACCAAAAGTTACGGATCGGGAGAACATCATTAGTTATGATACTGCATAAGGGAGAAGATGTCTTTGTAACATCTTCTGACATGGGGTGCGTAACTATTTCTTATCTACACTCATTATCAAAAACCTTTCAACAGAAAGAATGCAATTACCTGACTCCTCAGTAGTTGATGATTTTCTGTGAATTATATGCAAAAACTATAAGCTTTGCATGCAGACGAAGAGTGTTTTTAGATATTATTATAGTCATTGTTTTTTTCTTGTAATTTTGAGCTACTTTCTTAACTATGTAAATACGATGTCCCCTTAAAACTCTTAAAAAATCAATGTCTTGGTCTATCGATATTATTTTTGTCTTTTTATTTCACGTGTAAAAACGTTTACTGCAGTCCTGTTATAACTTGTGTCAAGCAACAATGTACTGCTTGAAAATTTCGTAATTATAGTTCCCTAATTAGCATTAGGAAGTAAGTGTTCCTATTGCGTATTATGCATTTTTATATTTTAAATTTCTTTAAATTGGGGACCATAAACCTTTGAGTCAGCTAACATTTAAGCAGAAAATAAATAATTTTCAAGTCAAATTTAAACGCTAAAGAAATATGTTTTGAAAACTGAATTGACATTTGTAAGTAATTAAATATATTAAATAATTTTTGTTAAAAAGTCTTATATTGAAATAATTTCATTCTTAATTAGTATTTTTTGTTCAACATACGAATTTCTTAATTAAGAATCACCAATAAAATTTTGAAAAAAAATTATATAAATATTTTATATTCGAAAACTAACATATTTGAATATACATTAACTATCTTTATTAACAGCTGAATATATTCCTAAAAATATTAATTTTAATGATATTTTATTTAAAATTCTAAAGTGGTCTATTTTAAATATAATTTCATTTTCTTCTTAATAACTAAAGATGAAATTTTTATATTAATATATGTATATTGACAAAATATCATAAAATCAATTGTGACTAAACAATACAATATTAAAACTGGTAAACAAGTACATAAATATCTCATTTAAAATCATTTACTCTGTAAGCTTTGAGTCAAAATATATTCAATTATCCAATATTATTTCTTAGTGAAGAATAATTTTGTAACTTGAAATTTATTTGCGCGTGTGTGTCACAACCTAATATCACAACATTATACTCAAAATTGATTACAGCAAATTAATACTTATTAAATTAAGATGTATATTGCATCGATTAAGACAATCATTAAATTTTTAATATAGAAAAAAATGTCTCAGAATGTTATATTAATTCAGAATTCCATACAGAATTTAAATAGAAGAGGTATATTTCAATTAAAAAAAATAAATTATTTCTATTTTATTCATTTATAAATGAGTATAAAATTATATCTTATTTAATTCATAATTTTTGAGCAAAATGTTTCTTATTTGAAGAATAACTAAATTAGATATATTTACTACTTATTCTTAGCTAGAAAATACACAAAATGTTTCAAATAAATTGGTAAACTTTATCATACAATGTTAAAAATGAAATGATTTGAAGTTTCGAAAAAACTGATATACAAATTTAATTTATGGGTACTTAGTTTTCACAAATATCTTTCCATTAATTTTAGTTAATAAGTGAACTTAGTTTTAATTAATGGCTGTTTAATCGTCATTATTTGATCAAAATTATCAGAACATATAAATATCTAATTAAATGTAGTTATGGTAAGAGTAGACTTTAGTTGGGCAGTTATAACGTTCAACAAAACCAACGAAATTTCGAAATCTGCTTAAATTGCAAATGGAATAATTTTCTTATTAGTTTTTTGAAAGATGATTCTTACGCTTTCGTGCATAAAACTTTGTATTATTTAAATTGTTCTGAAATTATGTCGACACAATTTGATGAAAAGTTATATATCATTCATTAGGTTATGCCACTCAAATGGAGTCATATAAATTTGCAGTAAAGATGCACCCATTAATTATGAATGGTTTCGCATTTCAGCTTCTGACCGCTGGATGTCATGTAAGGATTCCTATTGGACAAGAGATAGAGAAACATGATAATCTATGTAGAATAGTAATTAACCAAAACGGTGAGAGCTGATTTTAAATTAGAGCTATTAAGTGAGTGGTAATTTGAAATTAGAGAATTAAAAATAAATGGAGTTTATTTAAATCAAGAGGATACAATAATTTTAAAATCATGAAAGCCAAATTATATCTATATCTATATGGTATATATAATTCAATGGCGTATTTCATCCATATTTATAAAGTTTCATGCGTGATTTTCTGCAGTGAAAAAAATTTTATAATTTGTATTCAAATTATAAGAGGATATATTTATATATGCATGTATATTAGGTTGGGGGGGGGGAATCAGTTCATAGCGTTTTTACCAAAGACATTTATTTAATCGAAAAGCAATAATTATATCAATAAATTAATAAATTATATATTCACCGTTGTTGCTTACAACTTATTCCCACTTCTCGACCAATTTGTTGATGTAGTTCTGCCAAAAATTACGTAGTCTGGTGTCGAAGGGGTTGTCGAGCCAGTTCTTAAGGACCTCTTTGTTGTCGAAGGTAAAGATCTTCATATCGTTTGACAAGGAGCGGAAAAGATGGTAATAGGTCGGTGCAAGGTCCGGTGAATATGACAGATACTGAAAGACTTCCCATTCGAGCTCTTAGAGTGCGGCTTTGATTATCTGGGCAACATGAGGCTTGGCATCAGATATTTTCAGTCGAACAGCCTCTTCACGTTGTGTATCTAGGGCAATATATATATATATATATATATATATATATATATATATATATATATATATATATATATATATAGATATATATATATTAACAGATTTAACAACATGGCATATTATCGATACGTATTATAAGTGATATCATTATATGAGGTACTTCTTTAGTAAAAATTTGACTTTTCGTTTTGTAATTTCTTTAAGAAAATTAAAATATTTTGATTAAAATGATTATGCATTGTCAAAAAATAGTGGAAATGCAATTTTTTGTAAAATATTATGCATTTCACATTTGATATTACTACAGCACCCATGACATACACGCATACATATATAAAAGAAAAATGTATACTTTTAAAACTTTGTTTTTGTGCAAAAACGTCTTTAATATTAAAGCAAGTTAACAATGTTCATAAATTTAATTTAAAAGAATATTTCTCAAAGATTTACTGTCTAAGAACCTAAGGAGAGATTTCTTAGTTTACAGCTGAAATGTGGGCGAATATCACTTCATTGTGTACTCAGGATTTAATTAAACATCGATCTTCATTATTTAACAAATGCTGGCCAAAATTATTTGGGACATTCCGTGAGTGTTATATCTTCCAGACGAGATACAATATATTGTAATTTGTTGCAACTCTTTTAGCGTTCAAAGATAAACAGTACTTTCAGTCTGAAGTTTTCTGATACAAAGTATTCGATATTAAAAGTCGTTTATTATGTGTGTCTAGACGAGATGCGTTTTGCTGTCATGTTACTAATGTTAGCGCTTTTGATGCTGGGACACTTGATTCGTTTGAGTAAAAGGAGATAGTTATGAGAAAGAAATTAACACCACGCTTTTAAAAACAGGTGGAATTATTTAAAATAAGTAATGGCTTTTTTATATTTTTTTGTATTTTTTTTTACAGAAAAACTTCAGTTAGTTGTAAAATAAGCATGAGATAAAAGTTTTGAATTAGTAAATTTGTTAAATTTTAATATTGTCTTTTAAAAAGCTATTTATAAGAAATAGGGGGTCGTGATAGGTTATTGGCTAGGGCATCGGACAAGGTGGGGTTCAATATCCAATGCCGCTAAAGACACACCGAGTATATACAATATACTTGATCTTTAAATCTGTGAAATCGGAAAGCTACTATGGGTGTAATGATCGGGAGCAAATTACCTTCAACTTTAGATTAAAACGAGGGGATCATCTGGTGGTGCCAGCTATTGAAGTAGTTTAGAGAAAAGTCGTACTTTCACCTTCATGCTGCTTTAAATTAAACGAAAGACGCATCCTACAGTCTTAAATTCGTATAGTCGTCGGCAGAACTAGTTTGGCTTTTCCGAGTATCATAAGTAATAACAGCAACATAAGAAATCTTTGGAATAAAATTATTTTTTGACTTTTATTACATTATATATTTAGTTAAATGCTTATGAGCTTTACATTTGAGATATTGCAAAAAAAAAAAAAAAAAATGCAAAAAATAAAAATAAAAATATTTTACAGACATAGATAGTAAAGAATCAGAAAAGAAATTTATAAACACTTTAAAATTTTTCTATTTATCCAAATTATACTAATAAATGATAGTTTTATATTTAAACAAATAAATCACTCTAATGTCAGCTTCCTCAGATATGTTTTTAGATTCTTTCTTCTCAGATTTATTAATATTCTCTTCAGATACAACATATGGGTGATAATTAATTTCGAATGTAATTTTTAGAAAATACATGGTTTCGAACCATATTAAAAATTTTCCGGTTGTAAAATGTAAAATTTATACACCAGTTCATAAATTTTTAAATTTAATTTTAGTGAAACTCTCTTTCCAGTTCTAGTTTTTACAATTTAAACTTAAAAAAATACGTGATACACCCATAATAGAACACTAAAATATATCATACGAAAGCTTTTAAGTATAATTTAGAAAATTTTATAAATCGGATATTCTCTCACCAAAAATAGCTTTTATACACAACATTTCTTAAATTCTTTTTTATAAATTCCAAAGTGGTTTTATATACTCAGCAATTAATTCAAAATAATAATTTAATTATCTAATTATATATATATATATACATGTCTATCAAATACATCATTTATACTAAAAATACATTTTGAATTAAAAATATGGCTGCTAAACTGCCAGGTTTGATGAACTATATACGGAAAAAATAAACATTTTTTTTATATTTTAAAACAGTTGAATGATTTATTTCAGATTTTGCCTTCTACACCAGGAAGAAATTGAAGATTTATTGATAAACCACTGATTTGAAACAAAGATTTCACAAAATATGGGAGAGACTGATAAATTTACTAAATTATATAGTGTATTGAATAGAATTTAGGAAATTTATCAGTCATTAATAACACAAAATTGTTAATTGAATTGCACATAATCCAGAATACTTTAAATCGTATTCTTGAAATCTATACCGTAATTCATAATTCTGTTGTTGTTAGTTATGATACCTGGACAAGCCAGGCCTGATAACCAACAATTATGCGAAATTAAGTCAGAAGAGTGGTGTCTTTCGCTTAGCCGAAACACCTAGAAGGTGAATGTATGCCTTTAAGACTCCTCCAGTAGATGGCACAAACAAAGTATCCACTCTCTGAGTTTCGACTTCGGTCTGAGCGGGAGATGAGAAAATTTTCTCCAGACCATTACACCGATGATAATTGCTCAACGACAGACCATAGGATTACACAGATTAAGATGCTTGATTCCAGAAATTTAACAAGCACATATATCCCATGTATTCGGTGGGTCTTTGGTGGCATTGGGAATCGAAACTAATCCTTCCAGATGAAAAGCCGATGCCCAAACCACTTGGCTGCCAATGCCTACTAATCATTCTAAATGTATATAATTGATAAAAAATCCAAATGTTTAATTGGTCGGGAGATTTTTTGTGAGTTTCAAGGAAATCCTCTTTGCATCGCGAGCCGTATTGATCTAGGCATTATTTTGTTGAAAAATAAATTGAAGATACCACTATTCAAACAGTAATATAACGAATAATAGTGTAAGACTTTGGGGTATAAGTATGCCTTGAATGATTGAAAAAATTATTCGACCATCAAAACAGTTGATATTGAAGACCATTACTCAAAATTATGGTCATGTGTTATTACGGTCGTTAGGATTTCTTCCCAATGAAAGCGTCTCTAGACAAGTTTATCAATGTTGTTAAGACACAAAATTAAGTGTTACCTTTAAAATAACATATGATCTAGTCAAGGTAATTTCAATGAAAGTAGCTCACGAATGAACCTATGACGAGCTGAGGAACAGAGGTTAAATTTTGGTGTCCACAACAAGAGAGGTAAGCAGAGTAACAATGAGCTTGATTCTAAATTCTGACGTCTGTATCGTTAGCTGTAAACAGCATTGGATAATGACTTGTTTAACGTGGTTGTGTTTAAAGGAAAACAGAGCTACTCTGGCAGGTATCTTATATTGTTGATCTATATTTACTAGTATTATATATCATTGTTGTGATTTAATGTGTTTCTAGTAACTATAATTATTCTATTTAATCAGCTTATATTTTAAACCTACATCTCATTCTTTTCCGAATTCGAACACTTGGATTCATTGTAGGACAAACACTTCAATATTTCATTTACTTAATTGACGTAAGATATTCACCGTCGAAATAAAACTGAAAATTTGATCTTTAGATTCAAAACTGCTCAATATTTACTCCTATTGAATTCGCGGTTCGGATGTTCTATAGCTTACATGTAAAATTGTATTAATTTGACACTCTTTCTCAGTAATTTGAAGTTTTTTTTACAGATCGTGTATAAATACACTACTGGCCATTAAAATTGCTACACCAAGAAGAAATGCAGATAACAAATTGATATTTATTGGACAAATATATTATACTAGAAACAACAAGTGATTAAATTTTCAAAAAACTTGACTGGATAGATCCTGAGAAATCAGTACCCAGAACAACCACCTCTGGCAGTAATAACAGCATTTATACGCCTGGACATTGAATCAAACAGAGATTGGATTGCATGTACAGGTACAGATGCCCATGCAGCTTCAATACGATGCCACAGTTCATCAACCGTAGTGACTGGCATTTGGCGACGAGCCAGTCGCTCGGCAACCATTGGCCAGACGTTTTCTATTGATGAAAGATCTGGAGAACGTGCTGGCCAGGGCAACAGCCGAACATGTTCCGTATCAAGGAAGGTCCGTACAATACTTGCAACATGTGGTCGGGCATTATCATGCTGAAACGTAGGGTTTCGCAGGGCTCGAATAAAGGGTAGAGCCACGGGTCGTAACACACCAGAAATGTAAAGTGCACTGTTCAAAACACCGTCAATGCGAACAAGAGGTGATCGAGACGTATATCCAATGGCACCCCATAACATCACGCCAGGTGATGGGCCAGTATAACAATGACGAATGCACGCGGCCAATGTGCGTTCACCACGATACCGCCAAACACGGATGCGACCATCATGATGCTGTACACAGAACCTGGATTCATCTGAAAAATTGACGTCTCGCCATTCGTGCACCCAGGTTCGTCGTTGATCACACCATTGAAGGCACTCTTGTCTATGACGCAGCGACAAGGGAAGCCGCAGCCATGGTCTCCAAGCTGAGAGTCCATGCTGCTGCAAACGTCATCGAACTGTACGTGCAGACATTTGTTGTCTTCCAAACGACCCCGTTTCTTGACTCACGGCTCGTGACGTGGTTGCTCGATCCATTACGGCCATGCGGATAATATGCCTGTCTTGTCGGCTTGTGATAGGTGGCCGTTGAGATCCCGCATGGAGTTCCGTATTACCGTCCTGAACCCATCGATTCCATATTCTGCTAATAGTTATTGGATCTCGACCGACGCGAGCAGCAGTACTGCGATAAGATAAACCGCAATCCCGTTACGCTACAATTAGACCTTTATCAAAGTCAGGAACGTGCGGGTACGCATTTCTCTTTCTTACACGAGGCATCACAACAACTTTTCACCAGGCAAGAACGTTCAAATGTAATTTGTGTATGAGGAACTGGCTGAACAATTTCCTCATTTAAACACAATGTAGGTGTCGCTACTGGCGCCTGCTTTGTCTGAATGCGCTGAAAAGCTAATCATTTGCATATCATTGCACCTTCTTCATTTCGTATAAATTTCACTTCTGTAGCATGTCGCCTTCTTGGTGCAGCAATTTTAATGGCCAGTAGTGTATATAAATGCATATTATATTTTAATTATCGAGCAATTATCTTTAAGATTCAAATCTTTTCATTATTTTAACATTACTATGTACATAAAAATTTTTTTTAAATTTTTGTTATCAAAATCCTTGTCATTTAGTTTTGAAACGCTCTCTGTTCAGAATGATTTTTTTAAAAAATGCATGTTATTAACATTTAGATTATATTATTCAAAATTTCACTTCCCAAAGTAAATGAATTTTTGAGTTGTATAGTTTGGAAATCTACTTTTATAAATCACATTCCATGAAAATTGAGAAGAACGCATCGAATTCCCAAAGGTGTCATAAATTTATCTTTTCTTTTCCAGAGCATGAATTTCATTAATTATTTTCCATACAATTTTATTAATTATCATGTTTTGTAATAACAAATTTAGAAAGGCGATTTATAAAAGAAAAGCTACATTTTAAAATTAATGTTTTAGAAAGTAAAATTAATTCACTGTTGTTTATACATTTATTTATTATCGTAAAATAATAGATGAATTAATACTTTTTAAGAAAAGATTTTTTGATTAAATTGTTCTTAAATTTTAAATCAATACTCAGTAAAAAATAAAAAAAAAAAAAATCATTGAATGAAGGAAAATACATTAATTGCAACTTTTTAGAATTAAGAGTTTAATGGAAATTTGTTTCATATAATTAGCATTAAAGAACAACTAAACATCAACATTTAAATCAATAATATTAAGTAATTTTACTGATAAAATATTATTAGAAAAAATATTTCTTGCTAGATATAATAATATTTAAAGGTTAAAAGAATATATTTTGAAATAAATTATGTACATTTCTAATGATAAAACATTAAGAATATTTTTCCAAAATATAATCATTTTAAAAGTCAATAAATATGAAACTGATATTTAAAAAGGAAAAGAAATTCTCGGGAGAACTTATTCGAGAAACTTCTTCGCTTTAGGCATATTATAAAAAATACTTTAACATCTTTTTTCGTTTCATATACAAGAAAAAAATCTAGCTATATTTTCAAAGATTAAAGTTTTTTTTTTCAATCTTTGAAGTTAAATTAGTTCACATTAAACAAGACATATTCATTAATTAATTTTCTTATCTACTTATATGGTTCAGTTGGAAATTTAATTATCTATTTAGGTATAATAAAAAGAATTCATCTCAGAATTGCCTATTTATTTGACGAGTATTAAAAAAAGGTATGGATCATTGAGTAATAAAATCTAATGGAAACAAAGAAATGAATCCAATAACGATTCAATATCTAATTAATTATTCATTAAAGAAATTTTCCTAATTCTATAGAAGAACGAATCTTTCGAAGTCGATAAGTTTTAAGGCATTAAATAAAATTAAAAAAAAAAAAAAAAGTGTAATTGCTGTGAAAAGGAACATTTTTAGTTTAAACGAGGTGTGCGTTGTTGATTCGCAAGAAAAATATTTTAAACTTTCAGAATTTATTTTTGCTTAAAATTAGCTTCGTTAATAAACTAGTTTCAAGATTTTTCAGCCCTTTGTTTCTTCTTACGAGCGCAAACAACGTTGTTTCCGAAAAGGAAGAAAAATAGCAATTTTACTCTCAGGACCGAATCTGAAATGCATAACGCCCTAAGCAACTGGGGGAAAATGTCCCTTGGAGTTTTCTTGTTAGCTGTTGCCGAGTTTTAATGCGACTATCAAATACGGCTTAATAAATAATTAAAAAAAAGTTTTTAATGACTTCATTTGTAAGCAATGCTTTTAAAATAGAAAAATGAAATGTACGTCTCTATTTGAAATCTATAATTAGCACAGTGCTAGTTTAAAATAAAGAAAATAAATATTATATCAACGAAACTGGGAAAAAATTATTATACAAGATTCATCCTCAACAAATATTTAATTACAAATCATTATAATCTGATTTCGTTGGTGATAATTCAGTTAAAAAAAATTCATGGTATTTTACTGAATAAATATTAAAAGTATAACTTTTTTTTGGTTTTTATTGAAGTAATTTAAAATGTACTAAAATGTTGATCTTTTCTTTTTCGATATAGTGTAGAGCAAAATATTTCTCTTTAATATTAGGTATTTAATTCACTTTAGTTAAAAATTCCTTATTATACTTAGATACTATTAAAATGTGAAGATACATATTTGTTTCCTAAAATTATTCTATACTTTGGTGTATTTAAATATTCCTTAACAATTTTAGGTACTATTTAATGTATTTGTATATTTGTTTTCTGTTTCTGCATAGAATAGAAATCCAAATCAAATGTTATTTCTTTTTGGCGTGATTAGGATTTTAATTTGAATCATAACTTGAAGAATCATAGAGGTTTTATTCAATGTGTCCGTGCTGTTGAATGCTATCAAATTATTAATGATTTGTCGAGTGAACTGCTTCCCCTTCCTTACCCTATCCATCACATGAATCTTGATGTAAGGTTGGATCTTACTCAGAAAATTAGAAAGTCGGATCTTGCTCCCGAAATTATTCGGGCGATTGTCTAGAGACACTCCATAACCGTTATCCACCTGATAATTGCTCCCCATTTACACGGATGGTTCACTTTCCGATTTTTCTCAAGGCGCCGGTGCTGGCATCTTTAGTGAACTTTTCTGTTTTCAACTTCCGGTTGGTACTTTCTCGACTCACTTTGATGGTGAGATGGAAGCTGTTCTCATAGCACTAGAGCAACTCTCCATACGACAAAACTGCTTTGAAAGAGCCGTTGTCCTTTAAGACTCTATTTCTGCGCTTCAAGATCTTTCTACTAATAAAAAGGTTAAGAAACAAAGAGTCCTAAATTGCTGGACTTTGCTTGAAAGATTCCCTAGTAAAGTGTCCTTCCAGTGGACTCCCTCCCACTGTGGCATTGAGAGAAACGAGAGAGCTGATCTCTTAGCAAAGAATACGACCTAAATTCTGCAGAAACCCCTTGTAAAACTGAGATTCCATTAATCTAAACTTGAAATTTCTAGAATCTCTGGGCGCTTTCGCCGTGATACTGCCTTACACCTTTCAAATGCCAAACCTTGGACTGTACTCTTCTCTGCTCCACACACTATTCCTGACTTCCCCCGAGCGACTGCTGTTGCTACATTTAGAATGCTGACTTGTCACGACTGCCTCTGTGCCTATCTCTTCCGTTTTAACATTGTGGACTCCTCTGCGTGTACTCTTAATATGTCTGGACATGTTATGACTGCTTCACATTTGGAGGAGTGCTTTGCACTATCTGTTTCTTCTTATCGTGTTGCAAGATATTGGAGAGCCCATTGTCTAATGGCCTAGCGGCCAAACGGCAGGCATTTGTGAATAAATAATTAAATAATCAAATATTTTTTTAATTGTAGTATTGTAAACATTTAAGTTTTAAGTTTATTTGAATAAAGTTATAATTTGTTTATTGCTAGAAAAAACGCGTGTGATGTATTAAAATGAAATATTATGAGCCATTAATTGTTGTCGTTGTTACACCAGCATACTTCTCCGTACCTACCTTTAAATTTAATTTTGAGAGCGTTTTTGTTTAAAAGAACAAATTTTATTTGAAAGTAATTTTTTTTTAACTTTTACTAAACACATTCAGTTATATTTTGAGCCATTAATTGTTGTCGTTGTTACACCAGCATACTTCTCCGTACCTACATTTAAATTTAATTTTGAGAGCGTTTTTGTTTAACAGAACTAATTTTATTTGAAAGTAATTTTTTTTAACTTTTACTAAACACATTCAGTTATAGTTTGAGCTATTAATTGTTGTCATTGTTACACTAGCATACTTCTCTGTACCTACCTTTAAATTTAATTTTGAGAGCAATTTTGTTTAAAAGAACTAATTTTATTTGAAAATAATTTTTTTTAACTTTTACTAAACACATTCAGTTATATTTTGAGCTATTAATTGTTGTCTTAGTTACACCAGCATACTTCTCCTTACCTACCTTTAAATTTAATTTTGAGAGCGTTTTTGTTTAACAGAACAAATTTTATTTGAAAGTAATTTTTTTAACTTTTACTAAGTATTTGAGAGATAATGGCTCAAACTATAACATTCAGTTATAGTTTGAGTCATTAACTGTTATCGTTGTTACACCAGCATACTTCTCCGTACCTAGCCCTGAGTTGGATTATACCAGATTTATAGAAAGAGCCGGTTGGAGTCCTCGTGGTTTTTAAGCAGGGACCAAGCACACAGATAATACACAGATTTGGATATTTATGTTAAATATTTTAACATAAATAATGCTTTCTGTTGATTGCACTGTCTATGTTTGAAACTCTAATAACAATGGTTAAAACTGAGATATCGAATATCATGCATTCAAAACTATGATGTTCATGATGTTTAAAATATTGAATTTTACAACTTCAAATGAAATTCATTACACCATATTCTAAAATATTTTATTTAATTTCATTAGAAAAGATATCATTCATATTTTCGCACATCGCTCTAGTCCTGGTGAGTGATGATAAAGAGTACGTAAAAATAATTTGTGACTTCAGAGCTTCACCGAAAAAATTGACTAAGTTATAGTATATTAGATTGTCTGCTCATGCAAACCAATTCACTAACAATTCTACAGATGTTTCTGTTCTATTTATCTATATTAGAAAAAGGGAAAGTCTATGAAAACAGCCTACTTGTTTTGTTGTATAATCTTCTACTCTGATTGCGTTAACTTTTCTTTCTTTAATATAGAATTTTAGCTGTTAATTTAAATATAATTAGTAGGATCTTGGAAACAAATGTCCAAATCTCTTTCCATGTCTAAGACTATTACTTTCTTAAGTGGAAACAAATACTGTCCTTTCCAATGAAGTTTTCAATTAAGATATTTGAATATCAATATGAGAGAATAAACATTTCAATTAAGAGAAATTTTAAAAATTTCCATTCAATGTGCTATTTAAATTATCCAAGATGAGTTTAATTGGTAAATTACCTTGTACTGATAAATATGTATTTGTCTAAAATTTTAAAACTTACAGCTAAGGTTTAAAGAGTTTCCATTCCATAGAAATCAATTAGGAATAAATGCATAATATGTTAATTTTTTATCTTTTAGAAAAATATATCTTTCATTAGGCAGTTTGTTGTTCAGTTTATTGTAATTCTTACTAAAGTAATTTAATACTTAAATCTAAGAAATTTTTCTATAGTTCTACTGTACAGACTTATTGCAATCTTAAAACGAATATTTCGTATTGCTGAAATTGAGCATGAAATATTTTTATCATAAATGACAGTATTTTTAATACATAATTCTTAAGTATGAAAGAAAAAATTTTGTATATGAATAAACACAATGCATGGTTTAAACTATATAAACATTGAGAAGCATTTCAGATTTATAGATATTTAAGCGAAATTAAAAGAAATAAAAATGAAAATGAAAATAATTCATTAAGTGATTTATTTTTAGATCTTTGACCCCGAAAAAGATATAGTCATTATTATTAGCAAATTAAAAATAGAAATTAATCATAAGATTTTGCTCAAAATATGCAAAAAAAGGGATAGAATTAAAAATAATTTTTATAGGCTTCATTTTTTCTTATCAAAATCAATTAAAAACTAATTAAAGATTGGTAAATAGTGTGAATTAAATTCTGTGAAATAAAGCAAGTATTGTTTTACTGATTAGTACTTAGTATCATTTCTTTATTTCATCAAACGAATTTATTAATACCACAACAATCCCAGAAATTTTATCTCCACTGAAGCAATTACATTGGGAATTGGATGAATGTAATTATCGTGAATTATATTCAATTTATGTACATTTTTTCTCTTGTTCATTGATCTAGTCCACTTGAGGTTAAAAATGAAAAATTGTTAATCTATACTTAAGAAATCACATGGTATAAAGCGAAAAGATTCAAACAAGCGTAAATAAAAATAACAACGACAATTATGCTAGATTAAATGTTGTTAACAATTATATTAATTCATTTCCCTCAAGGACCATTTAGTATCACAAGCATTTAATAAAATTGTTGTATTTTTTTTTTTAGTTGAGAACTAATTTAGACGCAATTGAATTAGAGATGACGTTTAATACATAATATTGAAAAAAAACTTTCTTTGGTATTAAGTGCATCTTATTTGAAATGTGTTCCATCATTTTCTAAGTAAAATTTATTTTTCAAAGCTATGGTGTTTTTTAAATGAACTTTTCGAAGAATTTCAGTTAATTGTGTCTTTCACAATTAGATAAGTATCATCACGCGAGAAGGGGTCATGCTGATAATCTCATTAAAGAAGCAAATTTGATTTGAATGTTCTTGAGAAATGTTTCGCTTAAGCAAGTTATTTTTAAAATTAAAAATTCTTAATTACAGTAAAAAAAGAATTAAATGTAGTTATTATTTGAATATATAATTGTTGACAGTATAATGAATCCTTTTGAGGAAAGACCTGAAAACATTAATTGAACACAAATGAAAAAATAACAACTTTTTGAATGCGTGTAAAACATATTGCATACTTTTGAATGTAACAGTTTATGCTCTTTAATGAGGTCAACATTAATTATTTTTATGAATTTAAAAGTAAGAACGTTACGATGATAATTGTTCATAAAAATCAGTCTTGTTGTTTTTAATGAATATGTAATATATATATATAAATGTGAATTTCAATCTAAAGTTCAATATGTAAAGCATTTATGTGTAAGGCATATTTAAATGGCTTAAGCGTGCATACGAGCACATGCATATTTAAAATGACTACATATTGTACAACTGAATATTGAATGTTATTGAACAAACTCTTAGTGCAATACTAAATTTGTAAATACTTCTTCATTTAATCCGTACTCTGAGGTCAATAGCTTATCAAAGAATTCAGATGTCGGCGAATTCTTATGAACTTTTCTGTCCTTTGAACAACGGCATAGCATCCTATATATAAGGCCCATTCCTTACAAATTGAACAGGAAGCAACAATTCGCAATGTGTTTCCCATCTGTACTAACGATATGACATTTGTTAAATGAAATGTTTTTTTTTTTTGGAAATTATATAATATTTTAAAATATGAAATAATTTTGGAATTTAAAAGATTTTTCAAGTTCTATTGAAATTATCTTGAAAAATACAATATCTGTAATATTTACAATGTTTATCGCCAGAAATACACCATAATAAACAGGGATATTATCTCCTATTGTACTCATTTGTACCAATCACATTATATTCATGTAAAATTTTTGAATTGTTGTTTGTGTGATTAAGTTGATATTTGATATGCCGTGAATAATACTGATAAAATTTTCCTTATTAACTGTTGTAACAATATTAATTTTTGATCATTTTCTTGATTATTCCCACTGTTAAAGCAAGTGTTCAGCAAATTGGAATTTTCTTCATTTTGAAAAGAACTGTATTGTGTTAGGGAATTTTTTGGTCATGATTTAGATACTGACGAGGTTAGTTTCTCAGCTTCAGTTGTTAATCAAATGCTTGATAAGACATACCTTCAGTAAAAAGTTGATGATTCAATCCCTGGTAAATGTTGATATTTCTGCTCTGGAACTAGTTTAAGCACTGGTTTATAGACGATGTCGGTAGAGACAATTTATAAACTTGAAATCCTTAGCAAGAGTTTTCACAATTACAATACTTGAAGTTGTTGAATATTCTTTGGCATAGAAAAGATTAAACACTGAATTCTAACATCATATTTGTAGTTAAAATAACCATTTCCGTTTTTAATATTGGAACATTTGTTAGACGAAATTTTTTATATTTTTAATATTATATTATATATATCAATATTGATTTGATTTCCATGCAAGAGTTTAGGGCAATGGAATATTGGATAGAGAGGATCCTATTGTTTTTTACAGTGGTCACCCCCCAAAAAGCTTTGAGTGGAATGGTTTTATCATAAGCAAAATAATACGATCATAATTCAAGATTTTGAAGTGGTCTCTTAAAAACTTTCTAAAATCAAAATTAAGGGAAAGTTCTTTAATTTTTTATCATCTGTGCTTTTGCTTCGACTGAAGCTAAAATGGAAGAAGTGAAAAAATGTTTCTATGAGAAAATATAGACAAAATGTACTACAGTTGCCGAAAATATGATCAAACATTTCGTTATGGAGGGTTTGAATTCTAAAGTAGGCAGAGAATGTGAATCTAGAATTGTAACAGGAGAAATTGGCTTACATGGTACAATCAATGATGATGGAAGTAAATTGATTAGTTTTGCCACCTTACATAATATGATCATAGGAAACACATCATTTACACATAAAAATATCCATAAATCTATTTGACGTGTTCAACGTGGCCTCTACAATTATCAAATTGATGAATCTCTAATCTATGCTAGTCATTTTTCAAAGTTGTTGGACATGAGGATCTGTGAAGGAGCAAATATTGATACCGGTCATTTTTTAACTGTACCAAAGATTAGATCAAGAATATTTAATGCAAAAACATTCAAAGAGAGACTCTAAGAAAAAACGACTATGATAAAACTTTAAATGGAGAGGATAATATTGAACATATAAGTGAAGTGGAAAAATATCTGAGACCAATAAACTTTGATTTCATTGTGGAGAATATATATATATATATATATATATATATATATATATATATATATATATATATATATATATATATATATATAAATGGAAATGTATTAGAGATAGTATCTGCAATGCAGCCGATGTTGTGATGGTAAGATACCCGAGCAACAAGTTAAGGTTTGGTTTGGTAGTGATTGCGAAATAGTTAATAATAAAAAATAATTCATATAGACGTATGATATGCATACGAAAACAGCGCAGACGAATACTATAGACTCAGAAAAGAGTAGAAGGAACTATTCTGATGAAAGAATAATATTTTTGAAAAATAATTATTTAAGAAGTCTGAACATCTGAAATCCATTAATTAACTCAGAGTATTTTATCGTAAAATAAACCGTAGTTGATTAGGCTGTAAACATATTTTATATCTTTTGTAAAAAAATCTGGTAAAATTATTATTGATAATTTTTTCAAATTCCAAGCTGCACTTAGAATACAATGATTTAATGCTTCAAGGAACAGAGGTGATGACAATTGGTTACTCAGTGGGTGTGCCCTCTTCTCTCCGAAAGTGAAGGGATAAAGAAATAAACATATAGAGAGAAAGGAACTCCCATGCCCAAACTTAGATTCAGACTAGGGACTTACTGCTTCGAAGTTAGGGACACTAATCATTCCACCATCGTTCGGCTTTACTGATAATCTATCCAATTTAAATGATTGCATGAGCATTTTAATAATGAAGGAAGCTCCTCAATGAGGAAAACTGTAAAAATGGTGATCTTATTGAGCCTGATTATATCTATACGTCGTGATTGAGACACAAACTATCGAGAAGGTCGGAGCATCAATTAAAAATTTTAAAAATAAGAAGGCTCTAGGCATTCGAAGAACTTGATGGCTAATGTTTTTCCAATGTATGATGATAACACCTTAAAAATGGTTATTTACTTTATATTAACTGCGATTAAAAAGTGGGAGAGACTGTGGTTAAGACAGGGTGACTCAGTGGAGAAGATATTTCAGAGGTCGTCATCAAGAAATATTCAGAGGAAGATATTGGCTCTAACTGGGGTATCTGACCAATTATGGGCCATATACCCCAGTTTGAGCTGATGACCCAGCATAATGCTGATGAAGGTTCATATTTTTGAACTTATTAATAAATTTATCTTAATTTGAGTGAAGCTGTTCACTTTGATACAGTTTTGAGTGCAAAAAGTTAACACAGTATCAATTAGATAATTGGCTAGAGTGCTGGGTTTGATACTTCACTTAATTTTGCTTTATAATCGCAGATTTTAAATTGGTGAAAATGTTCTTTCTAAGGAAGATTATATGCTGAAAAATAGAAAAATTTAGATGTTTCTTCATGCAGTTTAAAGGGTTTTTTTTATATGATGACACTGGACTGGATACTGTAGATTAATCTATAATATCATTTTTCTTTGTCTATTCTGCTTCTGAATTGAAACCTGCTTTATTTGTCACAAGTGAACATCACTGCAGAAGTTTTTGAAATCAGTACAATTGATATATTCTTTATTCGGAAATAGTATAATCACAATCTGAACCACTCCATATGGAAGAGCAGAAGAGAATACTTCCACTTTTTTTTAAAACACAGGTATATATCATATTTAAGTTTTATTTCATTATTATTTAATTTGTTGAAAATTGATAAAGCATCCTCATCACGTCAGAATTACACATTACTTCAGAAAATTTTTTTCATAACATAAATGAAATTTTATCACTTTTTTGCATTAAAACGCAATATTTTTAATTTCAAAATTTTATCAAAACTTATATTTTATTTATTTCCCTTAATAAATATGTATCTGATGTTTTAGACACTTTTTTTTAAACGTTGTATTATTTTTTATAGAGTGATAAATAAATCTTATAAAAAGGCTTAAGAATGTGGCTGTAAGGTATTTAAATATAATATTATATACAAAAAATCTCAATTTAATAAATAATGTTTTTTACACTTATATGAACTGTATAAAAAGTTAGATTTTATATATACTTTAAAATTTATGGCTAAAATTGAATTAATCAAAAATTAAATATCAATTAATACATATTAAATTTTGAGGGTAAATTTTTAAAAGAGGTTTGTATAAAGTGCAAGTAAATCATTACTTTTCCAGACGTTTTGGATAATGACGGTAAGTAACTATTTGATTCTCATATTTAGAATGCGATTAGAAGCCTTAATGTTAACCATACACTCGTCAGTAAATAAGAATGCTACAAAATTCAGTTAATATGGACTTAAAATATGTATAAATGTTCCTATATTCCATTTAGCCCAACTTTACCTAGAAACATTCAGTAGAATAACACTTAACTTGATTATATTTAATAGGAAAGGAAATTAGAGAGTCCAGAAACTTCACTTGAATTAAGCGTAATGGTAAAGTTATAAGCATGCTTATGGTTTTAAATCATTTTATTAAGTTTTAAAAGTTTCGTTTATTATTGCAAAGTTAATGAGGTTCATTTTGTATGTATCAGCACAATCTCTAAAATACTTAAGTAATGTAAAATATTCATAAAAACCAAAATAAAACAAACTTCTTATATACTAAAATATAATTCATTAGCTACAAAAAATATATTATAAGAAAATTATTGTACGCAATTCACTAAACACTACCGCGTATAATTCTCTGATATAAATTTTGGTAATAATTAATATTTTAAATAAGTTTAGATTTAATTTATAACTTGGCATGGGATTAAAAATAAATTTATTAAATTGTTATTTTAGTATTTATTTGCTTGTTTTACCAAAAGGTTAGGCAAAAATTATTTAGCTTAAATAAAGGATAAAAGTGGTTTTAGAAGAATGTTTTTCTTTCAAATCTTTGATAAAAAAAATTACATAATAAAGAAAATAATCTAAAATTTTTTAAATGTTAAAAATCGACTAACACTAATGTATCTATATAGTTGATTTTTAAACATACATTAAGATGTAAGTTAGGTACATACTCAGTTTAATGCTGACATGATGTCTCGTATAAAATATAACATTTATATAATATTATATGTATTCTGGTTATGGAAAATGAACAAAATATGGCTTCTTAACTTTAAAACATTTGATTGCTTAAGGTTCTTTTACTATCAACAACTTATCTTAGACCTATAAAAACGCAATATGTGACAGCAATAATTTAGAATATAAATTCAATATTTGTTTCTCACATAGGTGCTCTGCATAACTTATCCGCAAGATATATTTTACGAAAAAGAGAATTTTTCAAAATGCACATACCTGGAAGAAAATCTTAAAATATATATATATAGTGAGTTTCTTTATTTTTGGTTCTATTTCAGACAGGAGTTGTCAAAAAATCTAAAGAAAATGTTATAAAATCATTTACAAGTTGAAAAGGAAAATGTCTTTCGTACATGAAGTTCTGATATTTTATTTAATATTTTTATGGAGAAAGTTGAATTAAAAACCGAGCACTTTCGAGTTATGAGTAACTAATAAAATGAATGCTATGTGATTTTAAATGTTGACTATTACTCTTACATATTTATGATTTCGTATTCAATATTGAAAAGCTTTCAATATATTTTTACACCTTGAAAATATTCGAACACTGATTTCTGAAAGTTCAGTAACAAATTGAAAAATCATGATAAACTGCCTAAAATTCAGACAAAAATTCTTGAAATTTGTATACGTTAACAAATAAAATCAAATTTTATTGAATAGCAATATGCAGGATTGGGTTGTTAAAATCATTTAATGAAAAATAATGCATTTTAAAGAAGTCATTTTGGAAAGAATAGCTGATAATCTAATGGCGAAGAAATAAAAAAAATTGAGATAGCTGTGAAAAATGAATTTCAGAGGGCATTTTTCATATGAATTCCATAATGATACCATAAAATCATTAGTTTATTCGAAGCTAGTCAACAAGAGCTTGACGTTCAAGATAGCTAAACGTTGATTATTCGAGGGTGAGCTAGTTTTAGAACTAGTTTCAAAGTACTAGTCAGTATCTCGAAGAACTATCAGACGTAGGCTGAGAGTTAAAACTTCCGCAGGTGACGGGTACTTGAGACAATTCACATTCCAATAGGACTGAAGTTGCATTTCATCTTACTTATATCTCCTGTCCTACAAACTCCAGTCCTACAAAAGTAAACATATTTGTCGGTAAAATAAGTTATTGGCTAAAGTATGATCTGTGAATATATCACTCAATTTTCATGCGTTATAACTTCAGACAAATATTCATCATTAGGTTCAAAAGCTTCAAACATGCCTGTTTTTATTACACTATTTACGCAACATTTTATGTTAGAAGCAGAAGTTTTTAGGACAATCAAGAAATTCAGGATTTATTCTAAAATTTCAGAATAAAGAACGGTGGTAGGCAAGGATTGTGTTTAATTTGTTAGAACAAATTTCCTTATTTTATATTATAAATACTTCTAACTATTTTACTATCTCTTCAGCATGAAATGAAATTGTATTCTATTTTCAAAGATAATATTTTCTGCTACTGTAACGAATAAGTTATTTTTAATAAGGATTTTTTTCCGCATGAAATTAAATTTGTATCAAAAAATGTCAAGTTATTAAATTTAGGATAAAAGTATTGAACTGAAATTTTAAAAGAATGATTAGTTTTCAAAAATATAGAATAATAAACAGTATTAGGATACAATTTTTATGAGTATATCTCTGAGTATTTTATAATTCCCATAATATGCAAATGAATTTGAAATTAATATTGTATAATATTTATAAGTTTTCATTTTTGCTATCTTTTATTTTTTGTGGTTAGATAAAGTAAGCTTTTTGACTCATAATATTTGTTTTTAGGTCTGATAATATAACCGTATATTTGGAGTATATTATACATAAGGTTTATATCATAATATAGTATACCTAATTAATAATATTCATTTGTATTTAATATTTAATTGAGAACATCATTAATGTTAATAATACAGATGGAAGTTAATCGATACATTATAGCATCAACTAAGGAATATTTCTCTATATGAAAATTAATCTATATAAATAATTTCTTAAAATGTAAGCAGAGATTATTGCTGTAAGTTAAAGCTTTATTGCATTGTAAATTACTTAATACAATAGATTTTATACATTCAGGTAAAAATGTAATTTAAAATTATTTTTAAATATTCTAATGCATTTTAACGTATTAATTTATTGTCTCAGGATTCATCTTTTCAAAATATTTCGCACTCGTAACGACGTTCTTAAAATAAAACATAAAAATAATATTATAAAACAACATTATCAATCTCTTATACTTTTTGCTAGACTTCGAAAGTTAGGAAATGACAAAAAGGGAAAGAAATTCTTAGAAAAACTATTTATTTTCAAGAACGCGATTTCTTGAGAAATTCTGTTTTCTTTTTATTTATTTCTCTTAAAAAGTTTTAATAGGTGGTTTAGTAAAGATCATTTTCAAAAGATTCTTTTCCAAAAGAGCGCAAAATGAAACCTCATTAATGTTGAATTTTTGGTGATGGTAGTTATCGAATGAGGAAAGACATGATATGTCTTCCATTTTGACTTAAATGTTAATTTAATAGAAAAAATATAAGAATATTTTTTTAAAAATAGGAAAAAAATGTAGCTAAACTAATTTGAAGTGTAATACGTACAGAAATAGAAATGCATTAATTATTTTAAAAGCTTGAATAAAAAAATGTGTTGGAATTGAAGAAGTGACAAATTTGACTAAACTATTAAATTTGATGATATACTTACTAAACTAATAATATAGAATAGGCTTATCGTCATAGTTCAAATTAATTCATTTAAAAAATAAATGCTTTTCTTGACATATTACTAATGAAGAAACTTACTGACACTATAATTTCTACTGATAATGATATAAAATTTATAAAGTCTATAAAATTCAGATAGAAGACATATAATTTAGGTAATACAATTTTATTGCATAAGTAATAAAGTATTGCATAATTAATACCAGTTTAAAATAATATAAATATCACTTTTTTCTATAGTTTAATATTTTTGTTCTTGTGAACTATTCTGCAATGAGAAAATGGATTGAAATTTGAAACTGATGGGAGATTTTCCACTTTTTCTATTACTTTGTACAAAATGAAAACATAAATGCAGTAAAATTAAATAAGGTAACATGTTAGAATGCATCTAAATTCTTTAAAATGAAACACTTAATTCATATAATAATTTTCTTATGATAATAAAAAGGAAATTTCCTTTGTTCCCCTAGCTTCATTTATTTTTCAGATTCATTCAAACAAGAAACGACATTTTTAAGTATAAAACAGAAAACCATACGTCCTAATAGAAAGAAAACAAATTCAAAGCAAATAATGGCGAAATTACATACTGAGGAAAAAGAACAACGATATGTAAAGTGTAATATTTGAATCAGTTATTATTTACAACTTTAGAAATTAAAAAGTGTCTGTTTTCTTATACAAAACATTTAAGAAATTTATTCCTTAAATATTTAATAATATCGTAAGGTGCTCTTAATTACAGGTTGAGTATGGATTCATAAAGGGGATACAACATTTAAAGAGCTATTTGTTCAATTTAACTTCGTAATTCCTTGTACCAATTAATTTTTAAAAACTAGAAATTTTACTAAATGATAAGATTTCTGAAAAAAAGTTGTAAAATATTTTCATTTTAATATGAAATTATTTAACGGAAAATTTGAAATAAATTCAAATGAAATAGTAGGAGATTTTTAAATATATTTTGCAATTAATACTTTGTTGAGAAGTTACAAAATGATTTCAAGTATTAAAATTCCAGAAAAAAATTTAGAAGAAATAAAAAAATATTTGTAAAATGGAATTTTTGAATAATAAAAATTTAAAAATGCTGTACTAAACAATAGTTCTTATATCTGAAATTTAACAAAATTTTATACATGAAATAATATAATATATTAAAAGCAAAACACACATTGCCTAATTCTATTTATACTACATTATTCTTAAAACTTCATAATCAAATTGTTAATTTAACTCCACAGCATATTAAAACAAAACATGGCACACAGAAACGTTTAGAATATATTTTGACCTATTAATATCCTCAACATGTAAATTTTGATACGAAGAAAAATTATTTATGCTATAAAATAAAGTAATAATTTAGTTTTAATAATTTTCAATATACAGTGAAAATAAGGCACGAAATTGAATTAGAATAAATATAAAAAGAAATATTTTTTGTTAGTTACCCAAGAAGAAAATTTTATACATGAAATAATATAACTGTGAAAATTTGGTTTAACAAAGGTTACGCATTGTATTTAATTACATAAAAAATTTAAAGATTCCTAAATTCATACTTATGTAAAAGTATTTTTAGGAAGTGAATATATTTAATACATCCGAAGAGATGTATTACATAAAAATAATTTTTTGTTTATTGTGTCTTCTAAAACAATCTATTTTGTAATATAGTAATTTGATATACAGTATTAAAAGTTTGGGTTAACCTAGATTTCATGTTATAAAATTGTGTTGCATTTGAAAAATAACTTAAAGAACCTATCTTAATTATTTTAAAGAAATAAATCTATAATATTATTAGATGTTTTCAAACACTTTTTAAAAAAATCTGTATTTACAAATTTATCAAATTTTATTCATTTTGTTTAAAACACCTTTCTTTCTTTATTTGATATATATATATACACATATACATACATATATATATATATATATATATATATATATATATATATATATATATATATATATATATATATATATATATACATATATATATATATATATATATATATATATATATATATATATATATATATATATATATATATATATATATATATATATATATACATATATATATATATATATATAATATACACTATGCACACATTTCAACATTTCTTTTCATACTTTGCTACCAGTAAATCACATTGCTGATATTCAAGAATCAATTAATTGATAGTAGATTATTCTTTTGTGTGTTCTTCAGAATAGGAAGATTATGAAGTGTTTCTTCTGATATAATCTACTAAAGATGCTTAACAAGATCTTAATATATGTGCATTGTTGATACCTGCTTAATGAGACTAGAAGATAAATTATGCAACCCTGATCTCCAATCGTCTACCCTAAGGTGTTCGATATTAAAAGTCGTTTATATTGAATGTCATGGAAGCCACACCTTAATGTTGGTGGAATGGAAGGGGCTGCTCACGAATATTTGATTCACTTGATTTGCGGTGATATTTACGAACAAGAAACGACCCAATCATCCTGGATAGCACGATTTGGTAGGGTCTTATGTTTTCATCAACGAGTTCTGTATAAAAGAATGGTATTAAAAACACTTTTTGGGGGCAAGAGTACGTTATTTTCTTCATTCCTTATATTCAGGGAGAAATACTATTGGTTTGGAAGAATATGACTGCTTCTTTTATTCAGCTATTTATAGAACTACGTTAAATTTATGAACAAAATTCTGTTAATGGTAAATTTGTTTCTTAATGAGTTTCAAATTTAAAAAAAATGAAAATATTTATTTATAATATTTTTATTTTTTTTAAATTTGAAACTCATTAAGTTATTTAGAAGAAACTGTTATTTAGAAGAATGTGAAAGAAAAGTTATTATCAAAATAACTCTAAAATTGATTTCTTTCTCATTTATTATCTGCTTTAGTAAAATATGTGTAAGTATAGGTTTAAAAAGCATGAATTAAATAAAAAAATGAATTGATTAACATATTTGGTTTATTAACTTTTAGAAATACTTAATTTTATTTAACATTTCATACCTCCTTTCTAATGCAGAGTACCTCAAAACAGGAGTTAAAATAGACACGTTAATTTGAAAACTTTTAAAAAGAAGAGTGCTCTTCATCGGTGTTTTATTAATAAGAGAACGTTTACTTGACATAAGCATATTATCTTATAACCTTTGAGTTTCATCCTCTACCAGTTCTTCATTATATAGTGCCATTGCTTCAATATGCACAGTCAATACATTTGTTTTTCCATTTTCATTATTTATTTATTTCTTCAGAAGGCCTTGGGAGCTGAGTAGTTAGTCATCAGTCTTTCATCCAGAAAGGCTGGATTCCATTCCCTATGACGAGAGAGACCCATGTAATAAAAGCAATATACGTGCTCGTTAAATCTGTGGAATAGGAAATCCTGTGGTTAGTCGTTCAGCAGTTACCATGGGTGTAATGATCGATTGAAAATTTCCTCCCTTCCAGATCAAAGTCAAAATTGAGTTAGTGTTTTCTCTGATGGTGCCATCTATCGGGGGAGACATTTTCCTCTATCTAACCCTTATGAAACTGGATGTTTATAATCAAGTTTGTTTTGAGTCTTCAGAAATAACCTATTTAGCAATCTTAGTGTAATACATTTTTCATTATTATTTCTAGTGATTTTAGACTGCCTGTAAAATATTTTGCTACATATTTTATTCAATTTTTGAAGCAATTTAATTAATTATTGCATTGCATTTAAATTTTTGTTTAATAATTTTCTTAATCCTGGTAACTACAGTGCACAAACTGAGCTGCTACAAATTTTAACTGAATCAATACATTGTAATTTGTTATACTTTAAATATTATACAGTTTATCACCTACAGCAAATGTTAAATGTTCAATAGGTTACCATTCATGCATAATTAATCTTATGTATCTGCGTGTAGACAATGCAGTCCTTTGGTATTGCGAAAAATGCAATGTTACATTAAAGGACACAGTTAAAGCATGAGGGAGTTACTAGTACTTATTGAAAATTTGTCCCAGTTATTTGCTCTTTTTTCATACTCTTCTACTTAAACTTAAATTGCTTGTACATTTGTGTTACGAACTACTTATATTGTCTGATATGACCATTACCAAGATAACTAATTTGTATTTTGTACCAAGGTTACATGAAGTGTCAGGATAATATATTTTTCCAATTTTAGTGCAACATTTACCTCATGTCATCTCCCATGGTGAAAATTTTGTAAATGTTTTGTTGTTGATGTTACATTTCTGTCAAATTCTTAATTTCAAACATTAGAGACCTATTGAAATTTAATTTTGTTATCAAATTTTGTGACAATTCTGTCACACCAAATGTATTACGTGGTGGAGCTATACCTGATAACCTAAGGTACAGACCAGGTGCTCCATTGCGTATGTCTATATCTATGTCTATCGGGGGAGTCTTAGAGCAAATTGACACATTCACCTTCGTGGTGCTCTGAAAGACGCACCTTTTTGATTTAATTTTGCGTAGCTATCGGCAAGCAACCTTGACTTGTACAAGTGTCATAAGTAACAACAGTAACATCTGTTTGCTCTACTATTATTTATTTCAATGAATACATTTTCTATAATTTCAAAGGTTCGTTATAGTTAGCAATAAAAATTTTTATATTTTAAAAATGTAAAAGAATTTAAGGGAGTGGTCTCTATAATTTCATAAATATAACCTTGATTAATAATTGATTTTTGCGATCCCACAAAATTTTAAATTGATCCCACAAAAAGGTTCTGCACCGATGGGAACAAAAGACGATCCTTGTTTAGGAAGTTCATCAACCTTTCCATTACCTTCGATACCTTTGTGCCCTGGCACCCATACAAGGATCACCTTGTGTCTAGTTGCCAGTTCTGTAAGAAGGTTTCTGCATTCTAAAATCATTTCAGATTTTATTTCGAAAGAATTGAGCGCTTTTAAAGAGGTTTGACTGTCACTAAAAATGAGAATCCGCTTACCGTGGTAGCCCTTCCTCTTATTAAGTTATGTCAAAATCTTTACCAAGGATAAGTATGACAATGTAATCAGCATATCCTTGCGTATAGTAGCCCCTATCATTTAGGTATTTTAAAAGGCTATTTACAACTAGCTTCCAAGGTAATGGTAAGAAAACACCTCCTTGAGGATAACCTCTGATAGTCTTTTTTTTCAAATGATATACCGAAGATGCTCATTTGTATACATCTATCCGAAATCAAGGCCTCAATCCAAGTACACACGGTCTGATTAATCCATGCCCTTCTAAGTGCATTGAGGATGGATAGATGGGATGTGTTATCAAAGGCACTTTTGATGTCGATGAAAGTTGCCAAGGCAATTTCTTTTTGATCCAGAGTAGTATTAGTCTTACAAACTAGCTGATGTAAAGCAGTTTCAGTAGATTTGCCGGATTGATAAGCAAATTGAAGATCATGCAAGGGACTGTTACTACCCAAGTAATCTTTAATATCCCGATCAATGATTTTCTCCATAATTTAAAGAAAGAATGAAAAAAGACTGATAGGTCTGTAAGACTTGGCCTGGTCATAGGTGTCCTTGCCAAGTTTAGGAATGAAAACAATTCTGGTCTTCTGCCATATCTTTGATATGTAACCCAGTGTTAAGCTAGCTCTTTACATACTAGTTAGCACTGGTATGCCTTCTGGATCATGATATGCATAATTATTTCCGGCTCTGGGCTTTTTAGAGGTTTAAAGGCATTTAGCATTGTTGCAGTTAATGATATTTTTAGCGATGGTTCATTGATCGCTATTGACTCTTTGCTAAGAGACAATGCAGTGCTCCCCTTCGTTGCTATAAATATCTCTAGCATATGGAAAGTGGGTTTTGGTCATAATTCCCATAACCTCTTTCCCGGAAGCAGCAACATTACCCTCCTCGTACTTTAAGGTACCAACCAAAATGAATTCAACCCTTTTGAGGAGTTTTTGGAGTCTAGCTTTTTTAGAGATGGAATCTATCTCTTCACAGAACTTCCTCCAGGAGTTTTGCTTTTCCCAAAAAGTTTGTCATAAATAGTCAGGGTCATTTTATAGTTCTCCCATTCACCATTTTTTTTAGCTTTATCAAAAAGTTTCTTAACATTTGCCCTTTCGGCTGCTCCAATTCCACCAAGGGCATTGGAATTTAACTCTCCTAGTGCAAATAGGGCAATTGTTATGATAAGAATCTAGAATGCTACTGTGCAGAAGATCTTCTGTAACTTCTAGATCGTAGTTATCTCTAATAGGTCATTTTCCGAGCTCAACAAACTCAGTCAAATCCTCTTGGAATTTCTTCCAGTCCGTCCTAACTGTGTCTCTGAACAAGCGATCCAGGCACACATTAGAGTGAATTTCAAAATGGATGTTTTGATGGTCTGAACCAGAAGGTCTACTATCAACTTTCAAATTTTTGATATTTTTGCTAATTAGCGTTGTCGCTATGGTAATGTCAATTACTTTAGATCGATTGCAAGTAATGAAAGTAGGTTCGTTGCCCTCATTTAGAATATCTAACCCGTAGTTTAGATATGAATTCTAAAAGGCACTCACCTCTTTTATTTGTGTCCGTGCTTCCCCAGACAACATGGTGAGCATTACAGTCTAGTCCTAGGACTACATGTAAATTGTTTTCTCTGCAAAAGTTCATGAGCTTGTACAAAGAATGGTCAGGTGGAGCCTTCTCTTTATAGGGCATGTACACAGAGCCTAAAACAATTTCTCTGTTCCCCCCCCTCTATGTTGAGTTTGACTTTCTCAGCTGTCAGGTCCCTAAGAATAAATTCTTAGAGGAGTAAAATTTTAATGTTTTTATGCAAAAGTATGCAAGTTCTTGAGCTACTATTGGTACAATAGATAAGCTTACCTTTAGTTCCTTTGACGCCGTGATTCTCCCTTAACCTGCCAGGGTTCTTGATTCAGGGCCAGGTGTATATCCCCAGCAAGAAACTTCTTACTGAGGTTAGAGGTACTACTTCTACTATGGTGGAGGTTGGCCTGAACTACCTTCACCCCCATCAGCAGGAGCGGGTTTGTCAAGGACTTTTGCCTGCACTTCGTGAAGTCCAATATGAAATTTATATACCTTTGCACCAAGTGTCGCAGCATCTAGTTCTGGTATATAAGGAACGATAATCTTTCCAGATGGGTCGTTCTTGATGTTAAGAACGTTCCACTCCGTTGGAATGAGCCCACTGTTCTGTGTCTTGATTTTCCTCAGGACTTCTTTAGACTCCTGTTAACTGCAGATATTCGGCAGTTTTGCAATTATCTTGGTGGTTCCGACAAGTTTCCTTGCTTCACCCATCAAGAGTTTTAATTCCAGCCTGGGGCTTATATCATTTACAATCTGTTCCAGCCACTTTGAGCTTTCCAGATCTGCACAGTTGACAATAAGTGCCCCATTCTCAAGTTTACAGGATTGGAAGGTAGGGGCAAAGCCCTCCTTATTCTTTCCTATTTTCTCTATTAACAAGAGTTTCAGGTAGGATGTGTTCCTCTGTTAGCTGTTTTTCAGGATGAGCCTCTATGAGTACAGCTATCTTGACCGCCGTGAGAGCCGCCCTGTAAGTAAATCCTCCAGGTCCTTCTCTCTTGGCAGTCTTTCCGGTTTTGCCCTGGTCCGTCCGGTTGGCAAGACGCTTCTCGTCTTTGGTTACTTTGGGTTTTTCAACCCAAGTCCCCTCGTGATTTTGCGCTAAGCTTCTTCTTAAGATTTGCGACAAGCTTCTTCTTCTGGGCACCAGAAAGTCTCTTTTTAAGTTTGATTCTGGTCAGAGAGTCAGTCATGCTAGCTATAGCTTCCTGACTCTAAGCAGAAGATGGCTTAGAGATCATTTCTACCTCCTGAGTGGGATTCATTACTACCCCTTCACTAGATTGCCTCTGGGTTCCCTTGTCTTCTTCAGCAAGGTATACTTCAGAGGCTTCACTTACAAATTTAGAAAGGTTTGTTAGTTTTTTTGTCTTTTCAGCCATAAGATAACAATTAATTAATAGGCTTATGTAATATGACAGTTCACTCAGCATTGCATGAGTTACTGGGCAAGGCATAAAAGCTATAAAAGTTCGCCAGGCAACTAGAGGCTCCGTTAAGACACCATTACCTTGCTGCCAAATAGTCGCTTAACACCAAGGTTTCGAGAGCTGGTTCGGTGAATCTGATTCTGTATTCAAGGATATCCTGTCATTCCTATAGGACGTTTGGCGATCTGCCACCTGCCTATGAGCCTGGTAGCTGCTCAGGCTTTAGGGAATTTTGTTTTTGTCTAATACATTTAAAAGGAGATAAAAATTCAATTTTGTTTGTATAAAATGAACAAAATTCATCAACATTAAATAAAACAAATTAATTCTCGCTATTTTTGAGAAAAACAATACTTTACATGCGCTTTTTTAATGATTGAATCATTATTATCGAATAAACTTAATTTACATCTATTTAAATCATTTTCAATCATATCAATTGTCGTTTTTATATTTAACATGAGAATTTTCAAAATCTATAGCGCATTTCATATATCTAATCTGGATCTACTACATTATGAATGAGAAATAAAAATTTGAAAACTTATCTTTAATTACCAGGTATAAAAAATAATTACCACGATATTTAGTTATTTTTATTTATTTATTTAACATTTACATCTCTTTTAGCAAATTCCTGGTGTCTTGATAATTTTATCATTTAATCTCATTATATTTTCCCTCAGTGCGATGGTCCCTCAGTGGGATCAGTGCCTGATTTCTCTTAAAAATATTTTCCCTAATGCCCGGCTATCCTAAGGCCTTTACCCTATTCAGCTCTATAATGGTGAAGGCATTTTATACAGTGGTGTACCAAGTAGGCGTGCCATCTTCACACTGAAAATGAAGTGATAAAGAAACGTATGCACAAAGAAAGAAACAAACATCCATGACCGAACCAGATTCCGAACCCGGCACCTCCTGCTTCGGAGTTAATGATGCTAACGACTCAGCCATCGGTTCATCTCTCATGAACATCTAGTACATTATATTGAATAGGAAATTGTGAATTATGACTTTATTTGAACTATGACTGATGTTCTCTAATCTAAATAAATACACTCGTTTTCAGGTAGGAAATTTGTCATAATCAGCAGAAAAGGAGGACATTTCAAAGTCTATGTCTTATAATGCTTTTTAGCCATCATAATATGTCATTAATGTTAAAAACAATGTATTTTACATTGCTATTTTTCTTCATTTATTTTTAATATTCAAATAACAATGTTTTTTAAACCAAATAAAACGTATTGAATGCTCCTTGAATTTAATTAACCTGCTACATTTTATGAATTAGTATTGGGTGCATGGTTTAATTCAGGAGCAGTTAGTTTTGTAAGTTTCTGGTGACCGTTGCTTCAGGGAACAGTTGTGTTCTTGTTAAATTGCTGTAGAATGATGTATATGAAAGTGTGTTAAGTATACATTTGTGTGTGTTTATGAACTTTGCGTGGGTGGAAGAGAGAAAAAAAGAAGATTTATATGAATAATATGTCACACTGAAAAGGTTCAGTTAATAAATTTTAAAATGCTTAAAGCATGCAATATGAAATATTAAACTTTTTTAATATGCATTTTGAAGAAAGTTGTTAATTGAAATAGAAGTAATTTTTAAAATTTGTTTGTTAATGTCTTTAGAGCGAAAGACGAAAATGCAAGAGCACCAGATCATATGAAAAACTAATAATGAATTTTTAATGTGTCTCATTTATTATTTATAAGATATACTTTTCAATTATGAAAATTTGGCACTAATTTTAAGACAATGAATGCCATCTATGAAAATATTTTTAAACTATTTTACTTAAATTAACTCATACATTTTATGAAATTTTTTATATCCGAGTATTATGATAAAAAAACATTTTTAAATGGACGATTTTTTTTTATCAAGGGTGATTTTGATATTCTAGGAAAAGTATTGATTCCTGTTTTTTATAGAATTTACAGCAATCTCTATGATTTTTCTGGAGAGCCTATGAAATCTATTGGGGTTTCTTGTGTCCAAGTAGTAGAAAAACCAAGTTGTGAAAGACACGTATTGGATTTGAACTTATTCTTCAACAAGTTTCACATATGCTTTTCTCAGGCACGTCTCTTTGGGTGGTTATTTGAGATTTTTCAGGGTTTACTCTCTGGTTATACATGGATATGACTCGTTATTAAGGAAACATTCTCATGGAAGATAATTCATGCAGTAAATATAAACGTTTCAGTAAATTAACAGAATAAATTTTGAAGAAAATTAAGTTTAATAATTTACAATATATATTTTCAATAAGAAATTATTTATGAATAATTAATTAGTATTATAAATCACATTTCATAACCTAAATAACTGTAAAATCTTCAGTTGTAAATATTTGTTTTGATAGGATTTGGATTACTTCATAGTTCGTTTTAAAGAAATCCTTCCTTTTTCTGATTTCTTAATTATTTTCTAATATATTATTAATGAATTTTATTTCAATTAATGAAATGAATATAGTATCTTTATCTTTAATTTATCCAATAAAATTAATATTTCATAATGAATTTGCAGATACAATGTAAATTGCTTAAAAGCAAACATATTCTGTTAATGAAATAAGAAATACATATTACAAAATAATATAAATTTAAAATTAAGATATTCATATATTTTGTCTAAGAAATACAAGGTACATTAAAGAATATTCCTTCACAGTAAACAGAGAGGTTATTAGGACTTAACAGCGTAAATTTATTTCTTTGGATGAAATTTAGTTGTAGGAAAAAGATTTAATATATTTTTAAGTTTAATTACTGAACAATATATTTCAACATAATCTGATAGAAAACAGTAAGAAAATATAAATTTTTTATTTACTATGATTGTTCAAATTTGCAAATTATCTTTTATTAATTAAAAGAATTGGTTGTAATCAATAAAATTAGCCAGCTAGTATTAAAGGGACATTAAAGAATATAAAGTTGCAAGATAATCATAACCCAATATCCTGTAATATAATTGGGAATATAAGATGTCCTTTAAAGTTAAATTCATTTCTTTAAAATAAAAACTTACTTTTTTTATACATAGAAGATTGTGATTAGATACCCCAAATAAAGTCACATATATCGATTATGTGAAATGAAATAAATAAATTATTGATATGAAATAAATATATTTATTATCCCCGAAATTAACACCTTCTACTTCCACACTTTTATTATTTTAGCATTTTAAGAGATTTTAGTATTTTTAAGTGTTTATAATGTTTGACAAAAAATTAGTAAAATGCATAAATCATAAATGTTAGGGATGTATTGGTGTTTTTAGAAAAGTATAATGTATGATTATTTTTATTTTTGAAATCATAAAATAATTATGCAATGTTTTACTAGACACAAATACCTAATAATTTATTTGTGTGTTGCCTTCTAATTTCACATTTAAAGTAGATTATTTTATTTTTCATGTTTACCAAATATGCATATTCTTCATAAAAATTTTGTATTTTTGGCAAATTTATAAAAAATAAAAATAAAATCAGAAGAAATTATGGAGCAATGACTTTGCATTTATGGACTATATATCATAAAATATGTGTGAACTATAAAACATTTTATATAATATTAACTATTATATAAAATATCGTAGTACCATAAAAATATTATAAAGTATTTTACTAAGAACATTTGATGTGACATGTCTCATTTTTACAAGTGATATAAAATATTTAAAAATCATATTACTTGATTCCTTAGGAAATACCTAACATTTTTATGCATTTATTGTCAATTAGTTAAGTACAGTTAAAATTTACATAATCTGAAAGCGATTTAGATTTATTCATCAAATAATTATCTTATCACATAAAAATTGTTAAGTAAAAGTAGCATTGTATCAGATATAAATGCTTTCAAACATTACGTATATGAATTATCAGGTTGTAAAATATATCGTTTTCTTTTTGCTTAAAATAATAAATAAATAAAAATAAAAATATACAAACATACATACATATATATATATATATATATATATATATATATATATATATATATATATATATATATATATATATATATTACAACCTGATAATTACAATTTGCTTTTTACTTAAAGCGTTTTTGCTTCATAGTATTATACTCTGTCGTAAAAGAAGAAAATGGATAATTAAATAATATTTTATATTTGATAATATATCAGCTTTTCACACCTGATTTTAATATATTTAATGTCATCACTAATAATAATAATATAAAAATCACTGTGCATGTACAAATACACATTTGAAATAAAAATTTATGACGAAATACATTTATACTTGTATAGTTTATTTTTCCATGGTAGAGTTTAAATGGAATTTAAAAATATTACAAAGCTTTCAGTATATAAGTTCATTTCTTAACAAAGGTCTTGTAATGTTGCTGAATATTATTTTATGTATATAAAATGTATATTTGAATGTGAAAATGAGTAAATTTCTAAACAAATGTAACTGATTTTATATTTATACCTAAGTGTTAAGAAAAATATAAAATATAGTAAAACATATATTAAAGTACATTTGAAATACCTATTTTCCATAAATTTTATTTAAAAATGTTTGATTAATGCAGTTAAATCTTTGAAGGCCAAATTTATGTTTTGTTTTAGCAAGCATACCATGTTAATTTCTGTAATTCATTTGAAATATCGTAACAGAATAGAATTAAACAGACAAATCAATTGATTTAATATTATGACAGGAAAAAAGAATCAAATAACATCTCATTTTAAACTCATTTATTACGCTTCGTTAGAGATTAAAAATAAGAAAATGGTAAAAAAAATGTTAACTTCTAAAAAAAAGTATTTTCTTCTTAGAGTTTCGCATTCTTTTCCAGATTGGAAATCCATCATGACCTTTTCCTGCTTCTTTTTCAAAGGAATTTTCTGTGAATGATCGAGATTATTTGATTTAGAGCTAAGCAAAAAAACTTAAAGAGAACATAGGAAAATCCTTGTTTTTTAACTTCCGCTTTTGCGAGACAATTCCAAAGGATGGTTAGGTAAAGGCTATTACCACTAAATTTCTAAAAAAAAAATTGAAAAAAGGCCCTCCAAATTTTGGTTTATATTTAAGTGTATTTTATTAGATTAATGAATTACTCTCTTAAACAAAAATACATTTATTGTCTTTAAATTTTCCTTTTATGCTGTTTTCTTTATGAGAAAAATATCACTTGGCATTAAAAGTATTAAAAGAAGACATTAAGTTTAAATTAAATGAAGTTCGTCATACACGTAACTACACTCATGTCCATAAATTAAGGATACTTCAGAATCACACAGAAATTGAACTCTAAAATAAAAATTTCACATGTAGAATTATCAGACTTATTTTGAAGAATAATATGCAAATTACAAGAAAACACCAGATAGTGCCAATAGTACGTCACAATGTAAGAGAGGGGTATATAAGAAATGGTTGAAAAGAAGTAAAATTGTTCACAAGCACTTCAAAAGCCTTTCAGTGCCATAACCGCATAGTTATGGCACAAAGAAAGCATTTGGATGATGGTAGAATTATCGGCCGTCTGGAATGTGAAGTACCCAGCTTGAAGTATCCGAGGAACTTGGAATCGCCCAGAGTGTCATCTCCACGCTTTGGTAACGGTTACACGATTATGATAAAGCGATTAGACGTTACATAACAGGTCGCCCTCAAGTTACAACGCCGATTGAGGACCAGTATTTGGCAGTTACTGACAAAAGAAACAGACGGAGTACAGAACCAGACCTGTCTCGTGAGCTCTCTTCAGATACCGATGCGACAGTTTCAAGGCAGACCGTGTACAGACGCTTAGGGCATATTGGTCTATATGGTTGTAGGCTTGTCAGATGTATTCCACTTAGCGCAACTCACTGTCGCCTGTGGTTAGTCTAGAATAGAGAGTATGCGTTAGGGACACCACAACAGTGGTCTTGTGTGCTGTTTTTCGACAAATCCGGGTTTAGCTTTCAGTCTGAGTCTCTCCGAACTTTCATATGGAGAGGGCCAGGTATTCGTTACCAACAAGAGAACCCCATTGAACGACACCGTTACGGTGGTACAGGAATGCTCGTTTGGAAAAAAATATTCTGCATGCCTAGGCATTTTATTGTATTGTCTGGGGTGCATACTATGAATTAACCATCATACTAACCGTGTTATATTGGTGTTTGTAAATAGGATCTTGTTTAAAATTTGTTCTAGGGTGTAAAAATCGCAAATTTTATTAATGATGTCAAACATATAGCATCTTTTTTGCTTTTTATCTTTTGTTTAGTAAATAGACTTTACAAATAAGTCACATTTGTTTTGCTTCTGTATCTTTCTTTGCCTGAACTTTCATTATCCTTAATTCATTGACATGAGTGTAGAACTATTAAAATTAATTAAAATGTATTTTAGAAAAGGAAATTAACAATTTTTTAGTGCTTAATGAACTGTATATCTTTTCTATCTTAGTAAAAAGTTGAAATTATATTATAATTAATTAATATTTAATAATAGAAAATAAAATGAAAGGATCATTTTAAAAAGAAATAATTATTAAATATTAATTTTTAAATTATTTTGGTTTTTTTAAAAAAATGTTCTGTAAAGTAATAATTATATTTTAAGCTATAATAAATTCGCATACGCTGTTGACTTTTAAGGTAATAAAATATATAAATCAATACAATAAAATCTTAAAAATAAACACTGAAAGAAATACTATCATGGGGCTTAGAGTCCATTTATATTACTAAATGTATTACATTATTATAGTATTGCAATCTAATAATTATTAATCCAAAATATTAATTTATGTTAATTTAATTAAAAATTTGAATGATGCAAATTTATTTCATTAAAGTTAAAAATATAAGTAATACACAATATCAACTTCAAAAAATTGTAACCTAAATCTATGTTTATTTGAATATTTTAAACTTTTCAACTGTAAAATTAATATTTATTCTATTTTTCATGCCTTTTTTTGCATGAAAAATAATAGAATTTCACTCATTCTTTATTTCAAAATAAAACTTATAGACCTGTTTTTCCTTCCAAATTTAATGGATGAAAATTATAATTTTTTACTTTTTAGGAAATGCAGAAGTAAATAAATTTTTCATCTCGCCTGCACCACTAAAAATATTTGTTCTAAAGGATGTTTACTGTAATAATGTTAAAATAGTATTGGTGCAGATATATAGAAAATATTGTAGCCTAACTCTAATTATATAATTTTTCTCACTATAATCATAAAATTATATAATAATCATCAATAAATTATACCATTTTTCTAAACAATATGTAATTCTGAGTACTATTAATTTTAAGGATAAAAATCGGATGAAAATATTGAAAAATGAAAAAATTACTATTCAATAAATATAGAAATGATTTAAAACATAAAAATAGAGTGATTACAAGAAAAATGTTTATGAGGTTAATATCAAAATTAATTCAAAAGCAAAATTTTAATATTTGCTTAACCATCTGTATTTATAATATTCCTCCGAAAATGCAACTTAACATTTTTTAGTTATGATATCGTTAAAAATTCAATTTATTTATGTTATGGCTATATTTCTGAAATAATCTCGGGGGAGGTAAAATTAACTTAATTTTGAAAAATATATGGATTTTTTTTAAGTGTTTTTAGCAAAAGAAAATTATACAATTTATATTTTTGAAAGGAAAGTGTATTAGTTAAGTATAAACAATAAATTCAAATATACTACTTTGATAAAACACATTAAAATAGCTTATAGGTGTCCATTTCTAATGACATTTGGACATAATGTTATTGTCGTAGTGTAAAATGACATAACCAAACCCTGGGATAATAGATATGTATATATTTATTGTACTTTAAATTTAAGAGTTTCCTCTTTTCCTTTCAATTTACGACAGTTATATTATGGAAATTTTTGTAATAATTTATTGATATTCTGTAAATTTATTAAAATTTTTATGAAATTTTACCCCATTGTAAAAGTAAATATAAAATTATAAATAATTTCGTTAAAAAAAAATTAAAAATTTAATATTATGATGAAACGAAATATCTTTTCGGTTTTTAAGAAGAAATAATAAAAAGAAATAATTTTTAACACTTAAAATGCTTACACATATCACATTTAAATTATTTAAAATATAAAAATAAGATATCACATACATTTGCTCAAAAGTATTATACTTTAATTTAAAAAAAAATCAAATTACAGTGAAAGTGAAATATAAAAACACATTTTTACTCAATAATATTAAATAAACCTTTACATGAATGCATAGGGTAGGATTTATTTCTCTTTTTTAAATATATCCGAAGAAGCTGTAAATATAATCATAAGTTATTTTTATAGATTGTATAATAAAGTTTCAGAAATTGGAGAAACTTTTTCAGAATTTTTATTAGAATATTTGAACATATTTTGTAATTTATAGTTTGTTTAATAAATTAAAATATTTTGAAAATTTTGCTGGTAATTATTAAATAAAAAAGTATGAAAAAGTATGTATTACTCATATGTATTTTGCATAGATCAATCATACAGAAACTTTTCTTCCTATTGTATCTAAGGAAGTTTACTGATTACTAGTAAAATTTATATTTTCCTTTTTGTAAGAGAAATAAAAAAATTTACTGTAAATCCAAAAAAACTCACTTTTTTTTTCGAAAAAAATCAATAGGAGCCAAGTTAGATTGTTCAAACTAAGCCGTCTTTTCAGAAATGGTAACTAAAGTTGTACCTTAATAACGGGGAAGTCCAACAAACGTTTGAAAGGAGATAACAGGTTGTAGGATTTTCTTAAAGACAAAAAATTTACAGTAATTCTCTGTCTTTCTTTCTTGTTTTACAGTGACTTTAATACGGAAATAAAACTTAACTATTTTAAAACAGAAAATAATCAATTCATTAAGAATGAACGTAAATTAGTAAAAATGTAACAAAATCTTTAAAAAAATAAAAAGGAAATACTTTCTTGAAAATAATAATAAAAAAAAAGACATAAATATGAGAGAAAAAATTTTTTTCTTTGTTTTGCTTTTCCACGTTTACTTCTGAATCTGCAGTATATAAAACAAAATTTGTTGGTCTTATAGATAAAAGAGTATATAAGAAAAGGATAATAAAAGTACGTAATTGCGAGGCGTATATAAGGGATTGAAAAAGACATTTAAAGTTTTCTGTTTTTTTAATTTCTAAGCATTTACTTCTTTACTTAGTAATTTAAAAGTAAACTAGAAATATATCACAGTTTTCTGCAATAAAGGACATTTAATTACAACCATATTATAATTCGAACTTTTATTTAAATATAATCCCACTATATAATACTTTATAGCTTTAAAATTTGTTTGAGTTTGATATTTTTCTTTTTTTTTATAAGTATGTTTCATAAGGTTGAGCCTTGATCATTTTATAAGTGTATCTAAAAAGTGCCTTAAGAATAGATTTAGAGTAAAAAAGAATAAATATATAAGCACTATTATTTAAGATAGCAATGCGTTAGTGACAAGTTTCTTCCAGAATGTCAGAATTTCTAGTTTTTCTTTTGGTAAAATAAAAGACAAGAAAGCTTTACATTTACTCATTTAAAAAATAAATGAAAATATGTCACCTTATATAATATTTTCTACTTGGACATTATTTATTAACAGATTAATGTTAAGGTTATAGTTTTCAGATAAAAAAGTATAAAATAAAAATTTGTTTAAACCATGAAATTCATTTTACGGGTATCACAGTTGCTTAAATGTATAACCAGTCAAGCTTGATTCGTAAATCAAGTGGGAAAATATTTATCAAAAAATGTTGGTTTGTTGGCGTGTTTTTAGAAACATGCCTGCTTCACAATTAGACAAAATTGCATAAAAATTGGGTAACTGATATTTTTAAACCATTATATATTGAAACAGCGTTGATTCGGATAATTTAATCCAAAGAGTTCTCTTAAATGGTATAAAGATTTCTTTGTCAGTGCTGTAGAAGATAGTGATGAAATGTGAGATTTTACAACCATTACATATTTTTAGTAGATAATCAGGTAGTAAAACACAAGCTAAAATATATAATAAGAAATATATCACTTGAATTACATTCCCTTTCTTCTAATGATCAATTGTTTTCTATATCTTAAAATAAATATTTTTTGATAATAGTGCATTTATATAAGTGAACGAACAAATTTAATTACACGAGAAGTTTAAAATCACTTCAGATGTCATCAGATTAAAACCAAATTAAATTATGCAGATTTTTGTAAAATGATAATCATTGGTTCTTTCTTTGATCATGTACAAATTATTTGTAATAGCAATTTATAATTGATTGAAAATTAAAGTATGATAAAAACAATGTCTCTTTGTATAAATGCTTATAATGTTTTTCTCAAATTTTGATTTCATATTTTTGCAAATTTAATGAACATGATAAATGTTAAATAACAGAATTAATGTATTTCATAGATAATACCATATTATATTTAAAAAAATTGATACATATGATTGTAAAGTGCACCAATAAGTACTTACGAGTATTTTGCAATGCTATTTTGATTCTTGGTCATAAACGGACCAGTACCGTCAATCAAGTCTCATCTTATTAAACGCATCGAAATTCAAAGTGTTAATAGATGTAGTTAATAGTTTGGATTTTACTCATAGAAAAGAGATAGAAGCATGAAACTTGGGAAAACTTAGAAAGCAAGTTTATTATTTGATTATAATATATTATTGATTATCAATATAAAAAGCATTTACTTTTATAATATATAGTTTTATATTTAAATTTGTTTCTAATGTTTGCTTAGATACTTAGCAATATAAATTATTTAATTTCTGTAAAATTATTTTGAAATAAAATATTTTTATAAAATATAAAAATCACAGAAAAATCTATTTAAGTTTCAGGAAACAGAAATCGATTTTAAGTTCTATAACAAACTTTTTTTTAATCCAAAAATGAATTGACTTGAAGGAAAGGCTCTAAGATTCTTAGATTTTTTCAGCAGAATAAAAAAAAAACTGACTTTTTAAGTTAAATAAATGGTTAAAAAACTAATAGAATTATGAAGAATATTATTTTTTACTTTTCTCTAACATGAGAAGGGGAGAAGTTTAATTGAGAAATCTTGAAACATTTTCTCTAGAGTTATTTAACTATGGAAAGAAATATACTGTCCCAAAATGCATATAAATGAAAATAAATGATTCAGTAATGCGTATTAAAATTTTTCAAAATAAATTATTAAATGAAATTTCTAGAATCTTTAGAAAGTTTTGATTGATTTTCCTAATTAGAAAACATTTAATAAAGGTAAACATGGGGTTGTTTAAGAAGCAAGCATCTGCAAATTCTGCAAATGAAGTGGGAAAAAATTGCAAAGAAAAATATTTTAATCTTGCGAAGTTTATTATTCTTAGAAATTAGTTTCTTTAATAATATGTTCCTGTATTTTTCGGGGGATTATTTAACAGCTTTTTCTGCGAGAAAATCTGAATTTGAGTAAAATCTATTAAGTAGAATTTTATAAATTTTCCTATGAAAGAATAATTATATAGTTATATTAATTTTATTCATATAATTATATTAATTTATTCAAATTTAACAGATTAAACTATCAAAATTTAACTATTTACATAGCATTGCTTAAAATTTGATTCAGTATAAGTTTTTCTTTTTACATTGACTTACTACACCAAATAATTACTTTTTATGAATTTTGCTCGTAGCATTTTTTTTTCATCTTTTAAAGAAGTTTATACTAATTTATATTTTATTTACGGGTAAAATATCAAACTCTCTTAAAATCTATTAATCAGAAAGCTATCAGTCATAAATAAGGATACGTATAAATAGTTATACTTATTACACGTATCCTTTTATTATTTTTTATTTGAAAATTCTTATTTACTGAAATTTAAAATATGAACTACTTTGAAAACATCTATTCATTTTTACTTATTGTCTGTTATATGTTAATATTAAGACCACTTGAGGTATTTGATTAATTATCTTAAGATAAAAAGTTTTATAAAACATTTATGTAAAGCATTTGTTTAAAAATTAATTCAAGAAATAGTAATACAGAGTGTTTCAAAAATAACAATCCATTTTCTTGAAAACATGCCTGTATTGGTTTCTTTCACAAGTGTTTGAAGAAATGTTCTTCTGAAAAGAAAGAATAATCAAAGTTTTTAAAAATTTGTGCGGTAAAAGCTTTAAAGAATAGCGTCAGTTTTATCAGCGAAAATACGGAAAAACCACCAAAAAGTTTCAACGTTAAACTACTTGTGAATAAACTCAAAGGAACCAGTAACATGATTAATGGGGTATGTCCTGAAGCACCAGCAACCTCTGATGATAATGTCAAGAGCATTCGTAACATTTCTAACGAGACCAATGTGCTTTTGTCCATCGGTTGAATCGTGAGTTGAAAATTGCTCAAATCACTGCTCGGTGTAATTTTCGTTTTGTTATGAAGAAAAAAAAAGGCATATCACGTACAGGTATTGCATCAAATGGAGGAGGAAAATTACATAGCCCATATGGCAATGTGCCATTAACATTTTAAGGCCATGGAAAATGTTTGCTTGTTATATCACATCCTGTGCTCAAAAGAGCCCATATTTCACACATATGGGTTAGGGAATCATCACAACCTCGAAAGAAAAGAAAAACCTCGAATGTTTATATATGGCTATGGTTGATCAAGATTAAGTTATATTATCCATTTATCATTGCGAAGGAAACAGTAAGTGGTATAATTGATATACTTGAGTTTTTTTGGCGACACACAATTATAGTTTGATAGAATTAAATATACTTTGTCTTTCTAAAAAGAAAAAAAACTCATCCCCTTTTTCCTGTCATTGTATGAATAGTTGTAACAATGCAAATGTGTGGTTGTCGTGCTCATGAGAGTATCACAACAGTACGTTCCCCTATAGTGTATAGGTAGAAAATAGCAGCGTATATGGGTATTGGGTATTAATCACAGCGTACATGGGTATTGGGTATTAATCACAGTGTACATGGGTACAAAGCATACATGGGTATTGGTAGAAAATCACAGCGTACTTGATCTAACACACCTTGATTTCTTCTCTTGGGCACCGTGTGTATAGGTTAAAGTCATGAGTCTGAATCAGCTGTGTGCAAGAACTCTGGATACAATCAATAAAATCAGAGTAGAATGTGTTCTGTTCTGTAGCGGAATGCTAGTTTGTGAGTTGACATGCATGGTGGACATGATGAACTTAATTAATTCCTATGTATATATATTTCTTGTTCTATGCATGTATTTATTTCTCTTCATTAAAGTTGCTGATAATGAAAATAGATCCTTATTTTTTGGAACGCCTTTCATATTAAAGCATGTATCACATAGTATTTTGGTAACAATAGAAATTGGCTGGAATCTTAAATTGCTTATGGGTATAGATGTCTATTATCTATTTTCAACATCCTTTAGGCAGAAAAAACAACCCTATCATTTAAACATTTGGTCCACCTTTGTCTGAAGAGAACTTTATTTCAGATAAGTTTCTTAAATTTTGCCGAAACAAATTGGAATTCAAAAATTTCACATGTGAATACTTTAACAATTTCAAATTAGTTGAAGTGTCTCTTTCAACTATGAAGATAACGTAATAAACATGTTAAAGTCTTTTTAAATTAATTTATGATAATCTTCAACCATAAAAAATCGAATAGGGATTTGTATTTTTAGCAGAATATTTATTCCATACCTTCTACTGCAATATTTTAATTATTATATCTTAAAAGCTTACATTGTTTTCACTAGCAACAAGTAAAAGACAAATATTCAATCTACAACATCGAATTCATTATAAAAAATTTAGATCAGTTATCCAAATTTTACTCTAGACTATAAAGCAATAACATTTCTTTAAAATAGTTTATTCTCTTTAATTACTTAATTTTAAAGTCTATAACTATTTATTCATTTATATCTTCTTAAAAACAATAGCTTGATATGCTTCAATACATTGATTGAATTGCCAAAACATTTGTCGAAATTATTTTACTTATTCAAATAAGTCAGTGTAAACGTTTCCCTAAAATAAATCGGTAGTTAGGAGCAAAATTGCTTAAATAAAGAATGAATGGAGTATAAATTTCAGTGATTCAAAATAAATTGGGTGTTAGAAACAAGATTGTGTATATGAAGAATGAGAAGCATAAAAATCCAGGGATTGTTCTACTAAAAATATTTTTCATTCACGAAGACATTATTGTATACTGAAGAAATCTCAAAAGCTTTTTATTATTTCCCTGTTTATTTAGATGAGTTTTTTTTGTTAAATTTAAAGATTGATTCAAAGAACTTTAGAATTTATTTTCATACTATTTATAATTTTGTCTATAGCATTATATTTTTGTTTTAGAAATATGAGATTGAGGGAATTTTGTATACGTCTTCGGGATTTTAAATGGAAGAGTTTCATGCTCAGTAAAATATTTTGTCAAATAAATTCTTCTACAAATCCCTCACATAATACATGTTTCACCACGGAATCTATAGAAGTAAACCTATATTTATTTATTAAATAAATAAAAAAATAAGGTAACTGTCTTTAAATTAAAGTTTCACAAAATATTTTTGTAAAATGTTTTTTGCAAAATTTGAATTCATACAGTTAAATTTTTATTCATTTAACTGTTTTTTGAAATAAATACAATTTTTCAGCATCAATTAGGTATTGCAATTTTACTTTGTTTATACCGCAAAAGATACATTACAAAAATACTTTGTTTACTAATAGAGAGCTATTGCATTACATTATTGCAGTTTACAACGAAAACATGTGATGACAATATAAGTACATAATTGAAAATTATAAAATCTCTTGAAATTCTAATGTTTTAAATAAAGACTAAAAAATATTTTCACTTTAGCATCTTATAACTTTTGTATGCCTTTATATTTACTTTGCATTGCATACAATACATTGAATCGCAAAGAATTAGAACTAACTTTTTAGTCCCAAAAATCTTTTCCTTTTCTAAAATGCTGCCTATGATTAACTGTGATGTAAGCAAAAGCGAGAATTAGAATCGATGCTAAGAAAACGAATCAATATTATGATATATAATCTCTGATCCATGAATAATAATTATAATATTTATCTGTGGTTATAAAATCTATCCTTATGATATTTTAAAATTTCCTTGAAGAGATGGAATGTGGTCAATAGTCATAACATACAGTCAAAAATTAGTGTCTTATAACTAATTAGGGGTGACAGTATGGTATAGGATAGACATAAAGTTGAAGTCCGTCAGCAGTTGAATATATAATGCTTTTTTGTTCTCAGCAATAAATTTCACCTACAGTGGGCAATATTCATGAGTTGCAAGAAGCACATTTAAAAATATTCCTGAGCACCTACTCCGATAGTCCATAATGGAATAAACACAGAAGCACAACATCTCTCTCTCTCTCATTGTTCAACAGTGACCAGGCTTTCACAACCGAGTCTTCAACTCCAAAGAACACGATCTTAACATCAAGCCACAATAACCTCCCATCAATCAGGTTGTCACAGGTGTAAATATAGTATCTCGTAGTTACGTGAAATATCTTGTTAACAATTGTGTAATATTGTGCACATATTGAGGTCCATGTGAACACACAGACAGACTACCCGAAAACCGGAAAACCATACTACCCGAAATCCGGAAATGTCAATATGATTTTAATAAAGTGAAATATTGTTACAAAGTTTGTAAAATTTTTTTTTTGTATTCGTCGTCAAATATCGCACACAGATCCAAGCTCAAATTCGAAGACAAAAATCGAGAGATATAGAAATCACTGGATAATCGTTAAGAACAACTTATCCAGGGATTTTGTGGCTTAAAAACCATTTGGCGAGATTCTTATCAACCACTTGGCGAGATAATTAGCGACCACTTGGCAAGATAATTGGCGACTTATCGAGATTATTGACGAGAAATGGATAGCTTTTTAGACTTTCACCACCATTATTGAGCGAGATGGCCTGGAAGCTTCCATAACCTTGGAGAAAGACTTAGTCTTTCACGCCATGTAAGCTATAAATACCACCGTTCCTTAGACCGAGTCAGTTTTCTGAGTTTCCAGTGTCAGTGATAAGCTAGTGGATCTGATCTGTCTGAGGTATTTGAAGACCTCTGTTTTTTGGGAGCTGTTTACAGTTGAATTTACTTGTGTATAATTGTGATTCGTAACTGCTGGGTTTTTCCGGCATCTTGTATAAAGTTATGCAAATAAAATTCCTGTGAATGTTCAGAGTTTATTTCAACGACTCTCAATCGATATAAACCTCGAAGTTTGGTACAATATTTCTCTAACATTTGCGCGCGCGCTTGCGAAATACCTTATGAACTACACTACACTTGAATTGCGCTTTTGGTAAATACTGGAGTTTTAATCAATTCACTATTGGAAATATTTTTCTAACATGAACACAAATCGTTATCAGTTTCCGCATGAATGTTTATCATTAAACCTTCCACTTGCTGAACAATGACTTTTATAGTTTGTGATTTAAGTACTCATTTGAATAATTTAATATGTTATGACTGTATACATTTTATAGTGCAGTAGAATTAAACTTATTATTGTTTTATAATATTGTGGTCTATAAATTTACTATTAGAGAAAAAGTAGACATTACTAACCGGGGTTATCATCTCATATGTAATCTACTTCCAGTGTTTTTTTTTATCCTGATAATATTTTTATCATATTTGTTATAATCCTTATATTCCAATAAGTAATTAATTGAGTATTTGCATTCCTTTGTGTCACTTTTGAAGATTTTGATCAATCACACTTAGGTGCAACTTTTTATACATTTTCACATTACACTGAAGCGCTATTGTTTTAGGAAAGACAAAATTGCACTTTTCATCTTTCATTTTATATAATTATATAACATACACAGTCAAACGCTGTCATACAATAAATATGGAATGAAAATATTCTTTTAAAATCTATTTTTGGTCTTCCATATTTTTCAGGACAGCAAACAATTCGAAATTTGAAAAAGCACTTTTCTTTATTCAACAAAAACTTTACTATATTTGTTTAAATTTTATCTCGCTGTAACAATATGTAAACTAATATAAAATTCCTATCAACATATATTAATTTACGTTATCGTGAAATCCCTTTTCACATTTTTTAAAATTAAATTCTTATTATACAAATAATTTTTTTTCATTTAATATTTTCCAATTAAGAATGTATTCTAGCGAACAGGATGCTTATAAAATAATAATCGCTTCAATTCTTAATGAAGAAATATTTCATTAACAATTGAAGTAATTTTTATGAATAGAGAAACAGAAACTTTTGAATGACTTTTAAATTTTATTAAGCTTATTTAGATTTGTAAAATATAAATAATTCTGTTATTATTCAATAAGGATATTAATGTGACTTATTGTAAGTATAAGTCTTTAAACTAATATTTGTATTCATTTTTCTCTTTCGATATTTATATAAATCATCAGTGAAATCGGTTTTGTCGTACTATTCATTTCCAAAAATAATAGGAAATTTGTTGTATTATATGCTTAAGAGATTTGGACTTTTGATATTCTAAGTCACATAATAATGAAAAATTACAAATTTATCTTAGAGAAATATTTTTTTATCTTTTAGAAAATAAAAAAAAAATCTTTTAAGTTTTATGCATTCAGAGAAAATAAGTTCTGTATCATTCTGTCTTCCTCTTTGTGCAAGAACAGTTGACTTGTATGTATCGATATGTTAGTCACGAATAAGAAACTATTTCTTCTGACTAGACTTTTTGATTTGAGTACTGGGATTTTCATATTAATCAGTAAGGATATCTTTGTGGACTCCAAAGAAAAACTTCACTTGTTATGAGGATATTTGATGTCTCCTCAATGAATATATTGTGTCTTTAGGGTAATCAGAAATCTCAGAACCTTAGGAGGACTTTTAGATTAACTGAAACATTTCATAATGGTTTTTTTGTTAAAAATTATTTTTTTACTTCATTTGCAAATACTAATACTAATATATATGTATATATATTATGTATATATATATATATATATATATATATATATATATATATATATATATATATATATATATATATATATATATATATATATATATATATATATATATATATATAAATATATATATATATATTATATATATACACATTTATATATACATTTATATATATATATATATGGAACAGAACAACAGAACAAACAATTTTATAACGCTGCAAAATAAAATAAAACGAACACACACACACAAAATAAAATGTGTAATTCATTTCCTGTGAAATAATCTAATTAACTTTCAACTGAAATTTTCTTTCCGAAAACTGATGATTGCTTTAAATTACTTTAAATGTAGAAATGTATATTGATTTGTGTAAATGCAATAAAATATAATCACTCCAGAAGAATAATATACAATTTTATTTTGAAACTGGAATTTTCTCTTTATATTTAAGTGCCATTGTGATTACATGTAATAGATGTGATTTATAATATTTTAATGATAAGAATAGCTATTAGATGATATTAATCTTTAGTTTATTTATTAGACGATAAAAATCTTTAGTTTATTTAGTTATTCAAAATAATTTATTTTACAGGAAAAATATGAAACTATTGAAAAATTGATGATTGATGTAACTATTGAAAATGAAAAATGAATTTTACAAAATAAAAAAAAAATTATTTTCCAAATCTATATAAAATTTATTATGTTGCATATTTTCTCTGTTGATAAGAAACTGCATACTGTTATAGCTATTATTACATTTAATTATACAGGTTGGTAAAACGTAAAACAGTTGAAATGTCAGCTAAAATAAAATGATTGTTTGTAAACGCACGTGAACTGATATAAAGTATATATTTGTTTAACTATTAAAGAAAGCAAGTTTTTTATAACTTATTGAATTATTAAAAACGAAGATAAATTTGGATTTCATTTCGCTGACACGAGTCGGAGTTTGTAGCTCTATTGCTCTGTTTTACTTATTTTAAGTATAGTTTTTCCTTAAATTTCTATTTAGTTTAATCCTGGTGTTACGAGTACGTCCATTATAGTTCTTTCTAATTGGGTTAAGTAAGTACTTTTTGAAAAAAAAATTATTTTAGGTCGTAGGTTTCGAGTAATATTGTTTTTTTTATATTATGATACTCTGCAAAAATGAATGAAATGGAGGCTGACGTGTTATTTGTGGACAGTTCACCACGCGCAGCAAAAATTAGTTCTTCAAATACTTTACACTTTGACAATAATCTTTCACTAACAGTATTATTAGCATCTGAATGCGGTGTAAAAAATGGAAAATTTTCAAGCATTTGGTTAAACAGTATAATCCAAGGGATCAGATCACCATTCATTACTCTTGGAGATTTTAGCGTTAGACACATACCAATTTAGGGAGTCTCTCCAAATCTCTCCAAAGTCTGAAATTCTATGATTGGATACAAGAAATTTTTCTTTGTTAACTACTAAGGTTTCGACGCATTCTGGTCCACATCACAAACCCTCTCCTATTGATTATTGCATAGTCCCATCAGATATCTTTCATTTATGCGTTATCAATATCCATCCAGATTCGTTTGGTAGCGATCATGTACCTATGAAAACGATTATTTCTATTAATAGCAAAAACCCACAATGGCAAGCACGGATTCTGTGGACTGACTTTTTTTTACTTTATTTAACCAGCAGTTAAATAACAAAGCAGAAATAATCAATAGATTCAGTGATATCTGTCAGCATAATTTAACTAAATTTTGAAAATGACAAAAGTTCCCGATAAATTTTACCCTCCTTGTTGGAATTCAAAATGTTAGGACAAAAAATAAGACTCGGGCGTATAGCTAAAAGGTTTTGTAACGTGGACGGATGGATACAAAATAAGAACATTTCAGCATATTTCCACTACTAATTATTATACATATGTCGCTGTTTCTGGGAGAAAACTATGTCATATGCCAGACAATCCAAAGATATCTACCGTATTCTAAAAAGTCTTCAAAATAGAGTGTCCATATGCAGACTCATATCTACGTATAACGGAAGGATCCAGAGATATTATTGACGCTGTCGCTCAAGCAAATGTTTTTGCAAACTATTTCTCTACATATCCTAATTCTGAAGGAATACCACTAGACTTCAGCATAGACTTTCAAATATTCATACAACCAACCTTTTTCATTGACAGAACTACAGAAGGCAATTACCCAATGCAGAAACATATCAGCGGGTTCGGACAAAATCTCGGCAAAGATACTTCAAGGCATAGATCATAATAACCTTAACTTTCTCCTACATATTATAAATAAATCATGGATAACAAGAATAGTTCCAGAGATATGGAAAACATCTATTATTATACCCATTCTAAAACCAAGGAAAAGCTCTGATGACATCAAATCCTACCGATCTATTTCTCTTACCAGCGGTCTTTGTAAAACTGTTGAGCGCATGATTATAAGATGTCTTACCAATCATATATATTCATCCCCGATCCTCAACGTAAATCATCACGGACTTTTGTCAAATAAAGGATGCGACAGCATATTATCTATCATTCAATTATATATGCTTAATCCTCCAAAAAGTTTATTGTGTGCGTTACTGTAGATACTGCAAAAGCTTATGATTCAATAGGGCAGTATGGAGTAATTTTAAAGCTATTAAATGCAAATATTAAAAGTAATGCAGCACTATGGATTCATAATTTTATAATAAATCGAAGTTTCAAAGTTAAGGGGGGGGGAAGTTTCAGACCAAATGTCCTTCCATAGGGGTGTACCTAAAGGAAGTGTATTATCCCTTTCCTTTTTACCATATATAAGACAGACATTTGTGTAATAATTCCCGATGACATTGAGTGCTATATTTAGGCAGAAGACATAATATTACTGTATAAATATCCAAACATAGAAAAATTAGAAATTAAACTGACACTTGCTCTTATCAAACTACAGGAGTGGTGCCAACAATAGAAATAATGATGGATCCTCAAAAATGTTCAGTCATCAGTTTCTCGACATGGAGGAAACAGCCTAAATTCAAATTATATATTAATCAGCAACCTATTTGATGGAACCAGCATGTACGAATTTTAGGTATGTATTTTTCACAAAACTTGACTTTCCTGCATCATTTCATACGAAAAAGAAAAACCACGCTAAAGAAGTTAAATGCCTTGAAAGCAATTGCACGCAATAAATGGGGTATACAAACATTTCATCTAATAAAGATAGCCCATTCTTACATTGTCAGTGGGTTGGATTATGAATGTCACATATTCATCACTGCCAGTAAATCAGACCGAAGAATCCTAAAGACTCTGTAACACGCCGCTATGAGAATTGCTACAGGTCTTCCTAAATGGACACTCATCCCAATTCTTCTTCATAAAACCGGAGTTCATCCTTTATCAACCACGTATGAGATGCCATCCACGTATGAGATTCTTTGTACGAAACATTTGCAAATGGAAACTATCTCCTTTTTTGCGCTATTTTGTGGAATAAAATATCATTCAATTATATGAATGGAGGCCAACCATTGACTATCAGAGCAAAAGACTAGTTTTACTTCCTAAGGAATTCAAGTAAACGAAATATTAAAAATCCCAAATTTAATTCCTCCAAACAGAATTGTAGAAAACCATGTAAACGTTACGATCAAATACTCGGGCTTGTTTTCTAGTCGAAGAATATACCCAAAGATATTTGTAGTAATTATAATGAATATAAGTTGAGTTTTGTTATCATGAAGAAATTAGTTTTTGTTGCACTGCATACTTAGAAATATTGTATTTTTTTATGAATGCTTTTAAAAAAATAGTTTTGCATCGTATATTGTAATTCAGAAAATTGTTTAGTTTTGAACTTTTTTTTAATATTTATATACAGAAAAAATTAAAATTGTTATATATTTAGAGCAAAATATTATGTTACATTATTACTGAATTACTTCAAAATAACAAAACATTATTTTAATTATTTTTAATATATATATATATATATATATATATATATATATATATATATATATATATATATATATATATATATATATATATATATATATATATAATATTGAAATTCAAAAACAGAGTCTATCGTTAATTGGTTCTGGAATTTTTCCTTGTTTTACTGAAACAAGATTTCTGAATACAAGTTGGTTTTATTCGCCCTCCTATACAACTAAAAACAGAAGAATTTTCAAATATCTGGAAAAACGTTACTATTTGTTTTTTCCTATCTACTAAAATATGGAATACAGACCCATCAAACAAAATCAACCTAAGCTGCTATTCTTGAAACGATGGCTTAAAATTTTATCCTCATAACTGTGAAAGCTGAAAGAATTTTTGTAAGATAGTAACAGGTTGTAGCATTTCCTTTTAGAAAATCTTAATATTTCTTCTTTTTCATTCATCCTATAAATATATATATACTGCAACTGTAACCGGAAAGGAAATGTTCTAACTTCGAAACAACATTGAATAAATCCAGTCGAAACAAAATCGACTCTCGGTTAAATACGCAATTTAAATTTTATATAAAGTGGGTGAAAAAAATCTATTTACAAAACAAAATAAAAATAACAACTGAGGGATTTTATTTCCTAACCAAATACTTCTTCTATATATTTTCATGATTTTAAAGTAGGAAAAAAAGGAAAACAATCAGCATGTTTTCAATAAAAGGATTCTTACCAACAGAGGATTAAAACATTTTAGTTTGCTGCAACGCAATTTGTTTCAAAGGTCATATATTTAAACAATTACAAACTTAAGAAAATTTTTTCAAAATTTTCTCTAAATGAGTAAAGATTTTTTTGTCTTTAACCAGAAGTTTTGTTATATATATATATATATATATATAAATACACATACATTATTGGAGCCTGGGTAGCCTCGTGTTAAATTATCGGCATTCTGTCTTCTTTCCGGAAGGACGGGGCTCGATTTCCAATGCCACCAAGGATCCCCCGAGTACATGCGAAATACGTGCTCGTTAAATCTGTGGGATCGAAAGTCCTGTGGTTGGTCATTGAGCAGTCACCAAAGCTGTAATGGTGTGGAGACAATTTCTTCACCCTTCAGATCAATGTCAGAATTGAAAGAGTGAATCCTCTGGTACTGCAATCTATCGGAGGATTTTGAAGGGAAAATCCTACTTTCACCTTCGTGGTGCTCTGATTAAAAGAAAGACGCTCTCTGCTGATTTAAATTCGCTTTATCAAAGCATAGCTAGGTTCGCTTGTCTAAGTGTCATAAGTAACAACAACTTAATACAAAGTATATATAAAGTGAATGGTAACCATTACTTCAAGAAATATAATCTGTTATGCGCGGTGTAAATTACCAGAAATAATTCATCATTATCCTAAAAAGCTTCATCTCCTGTAGGAAACAATATATGATTCATAGAATGGACCTGTTTACGAATTGCTCTCTATATTATTTCAATGATCCTGTACTTTAGAATTAGGACTTTACATTAGAAAACCATGGTATATCTGCTTGTTTCATAACAGATCAACCTCCGGTCATGACAGCGGAAAGGTGACAACCACGATCAAACATTTGTACTGGTGTGTTCCAAACGGGAGTCGTTCCTACTGTAGGGAAAATTGTAAAAGAGGAAATTTCTCAATGTTATCTTTTTTTTTCTTATCACTTTACTAGGTTTCGTGAGTGATTCCGCTGTTGACAATGGTTAAATATTTGTATAAAGGTGTTTGTTTACAATTGAGCCGTTTTACTGTTATAATTGACATTAGAAAATTTAGCTGCTGTTTCTGTAGTCGTAGGATTTCTTAGATATTACAGCCTGTTTAGTACCCAGCTCTAGCATTTCCCCCCCCCAATTTAGCTTTGATGAGGTTGACTTTCTGGGATATGTGTATGTTGTCATCATACACATTTAGCATCATACACATTTTGGCACCTTTTCTCAATAAAAATGGCCTCTGTTATATTTATTTAAAAGTTTATGAAACCCATTCAAATATATCACTTTTATTCAATAAAGATTCAATTATATATATATATATATATATATATATATATATATATATATATATATATATATATATATATATATATATAAATATATATATATATATATATATATATATATATATATATATTTGAAATTATTTTTAGATGATTATCTCTCTCTCAATGAAGACTTTAATCATCCTTTGAGGTTTACCAAAAGATATATAAAATATTTTAAGTATTTTCTTGAGAAAAGTCTCTTTATAATAGAATAAATAGCAAACGTAGGAGAGAGACCAATGATGCCACATCTAATTTATCTTTAATGAGCTATTAAATGAAATTCTTTTGAATTTGTTAAGAGAACCAATTAGTTAGTATTTTGTTAATGAACGAAAGTACTTGGAAAAAGTATATGTAAGTCACGTGGAAAGAAAAATATTCTTTAAAAGTGTTAACGGGTAATTCTAAAGAAAAATATTTTAAATTGGAGAGAGTTTGTTTCTCTGAAAATAGTTTCATCAGCAAACTCGCTGCACTATTTTTCTTGAGAAAATGCTTCACGGTTTACGAGTGTGAAAGGGGATGTTTTTAAAGAATATTTCTCTCTTTATTTTTCTACGTACACTGCATTTATTCACAAATAGTAAAATGATTTTTTTATACATGAAGCATGGTTGTTTTGATAACATTGAATATAAATAAATCAAGTAACTTTAATAGATTTCGTTCTAAGTTAAGGAATTTAGCACGTTTTTAATCAAATTTAACAGTATTCATTGAGGTTTATTGAAATTTATAATTTTTTATTTAAGAAAAGCTTTTTATGTATATAATTGCAAATTCTGTAGAAATAAATGAGTAAATAATTCTTTTATATACATTTAGTGTTTTTCAGAAGAATTTTATGTTATATTTATATTTACATAACATAATTTCTTTGATGAATATGTTGAAGAATTATTAACAATAGATTATGAATTTACTTGCCTTGGAAATCTACCAAATTTATACGTGTCTCTGTTATAAAGGAAATTTCTACCAATGATATTTGAGCTTTCTAAGTATTTTGTAAATATTTTTATTTATTCAATATTTCTATACTGTATTTATTTTCTACTTCAGTATTTTTAAATTAATTAAATTTTAGAGTTATAGTTAAATGTCTGTAATAAATCTGAAATGATCCACAACTATATGCATATTACCTTCTTTGAGATAGGTATGTTAGCTATAGTTATTTCTTGTTAATTATTTTAACTTCTTTTTTGGATTTTTTATATACATATTTTTATATATATATATATATATATATATATATATATATATATATAATATATATATAATATATATATATATATATATATATATATATATATATAATATATATATATATATATATATATATATATATATATATATATATATATATATATATATATATATATATATATATATATATATGTCCATAAATATATGTTCATAAATAGTGCGTGTGAAACCGTTAGTTATAGTCAATTAAAAAGAGATAAATTAAAATTGAAAACGAAAAAAAATCTAAAAGTTCTAATTTTACAGATATTATTCTGTAATTATGTTTATTGTAATCACTTAGATAAATAAAAATATTACATAGTTGATAGCACTTAAATAAATTGAAAATCATTTTTATATCATTGCAAATTTATTAAAAGGAAAAATGTTTTCTTTGCTTGAGTAAATCCAATTTCGATTCGTAAAAATTCTTGAATAATTCTCAAAGTTATTGATTTAATGTTAAGTTTTAAGCAATATATTCTCTATAAGACATTTTTAAAAAAATTAGATAAAAACTTATTCATAAATCCTAATTTAATAAAAACTATTAAACATGAAATCACAAATAATATTTTTATCAATATAAAAATATATAATTTTTTTTACAAATATATTAATGTTAGAATATAAAAAATAGAACAAAAATGTATAAAAGTATTTTATACCTACATGTGCGCCTGATATATTTTGAAGGTACAGTTATATGAAATTTATGGAAATAATTCAAAATAAAACAATTAGAAACTCAAGAAATATTTTTCGTCTCTTTTTTTTCCACTAAAATTAGAAACCTATATAAGCACACAGAAATGAATAACTAAGAATTTTGCAAAATTTGCATTTAAGGTTCATGCAAATCATACAAAAGAAAATAAAGGATAGTCTGAAGAGTGAAGCCCATCATCTAAATGAGACAACAGACAGAAAACAATGGAGACTGAATACGAAATCAACCGAAACACGGGATCATATAAGCGCTTTCATTTATACATATTTGCTTAATTAATACAATTGTTTCTTTTCTTGTTTTATTTTTCCAACAATATAATTTTGGAAGTTTAATAATCAATCTATGGTAAGCAAAATCATTTACTATTTAAAATTTTTCTAAGGAATAGCGATGGGCTTCCGGGTAGATACATTTTAGAGGACGTTGAACTTATTTGAGAAATCCATTAACAAAAACACTATTTCCCCATTGTTATTTTAATTTCTTTTATCTAAAGAGACTTTTATTTCAGAAAATCTAACTTACAAGATGAATAATTAAAGAATAATAATACGAATAAAAGAAATGTCTGACAAGTTTACATCTACAATAATATAATACCTTTAACGAAATTTGAAAGATTATCAATAATGAATCAAATTAAAGTACCACTTTTGATAAGTATTTACAGAATTTCAGAACTTTAGAATAAATTTATTAAATTTCACTTTTTATAAATAATAAATGTTTTTTTAGATTTAGTTTGTTAGGAAAGAAGGTTTCTTTCCATTTTAATGAGAATATAATATTTCTGTTTTTAATTATGGCTGCTATTAATTTGTAGGCATTAAATCGTAATCTATATAATTTGCAACTGAAAATTTTAAATTAATAGCTAAAACTCTTTATTTAATCAAGCAAAGAATCAGAATATGTGTAATGGTTTATTAGTTTGCAATTATCGATTTGTAGAAAGGGATAACTTTTTAATATTTTTTAAATGCATAATTGCATGAAAATGTAATATCATTTTTCTTCGCAAAGCAATTTTTACATATACAACTGTGACAAAATCTTAAATATGTTTCGTTTATTTTTCATATATTCAGTTTTGTTTATTTATAATATTTTCTTGTTATTTTGCAAAAGTTAACTGAAATTTAAACTTTTTTATTGAGTAAAATTAATATCAAGTAATGCATAAAAATGCTTAAAATATTACCATATTACTCGAATTTATAATTTATCTATAAATGCTCAATAATTGAATTTATATTAAGTTATAAGCAATTTAAAATAAGTAAAAATTTTGTGTTCATATTGAATTTACAATACGAACTCTAGTTAGAATATGTTTTTTTGAAATATATGTTTTTTTTAAAGAAATTAGTATGGAATTATCACAAATTGTTGATTAGTGAATTTAACTGATAAGATTAAATATATCTGAAGATGTTGAAATTGTAACATTGTATTTACAATCGAATAAACAATTACCAAAACTAATTGTGAGGCCACATGATTACGAAGTTTATTTACATAAATATTTCAATTTCAATCAAACTTTTCTCAAAAGGTACTAAACATAATTATTAATTTGCTCCTTAAGCATTTAATGTTGTTTTTGAAATATATTTGTAAATATTGCTTTTGAAATTCTGGTGGTGAAATATTACATGATTATGTTATGGAAACTTTTATATAAATTTAAAATTCTGAAAGTGAAATTCATTCTAAGCGTTTTTTGAACACACGCACGCACGTGCACACACACACACACGCACGTGCACACACACACACACGCACGTGCACACACACACACACGCACGTGCACACACACACACACGCACGTGCACACACACACACACACTTTTTTGAATGAAATTTATGATATGTTTCACTACTATTTAAAAAAATTATTGAAATTCTGGGAAATGTCTCTTTTTCATGAAATTTTTGGTTATGAACGTCATATAATTAATATTTAAATTATTATTCTTTATTACTTAGAATTCCTGATATATAAGATGATCTATTAACAAAATAACTCTAAATAAATAGTGATAAATAAGAAAATAAAACTAAAATTTCTAGCAGCTATTTAAATAATAATGGAAATCATAGAACACACATTATTTTCAGTTAATGTAATAAAATTAATGAGTAGAATAAGGTTATATATGGTATTACGATCATATTTTGCATATTCGATTGACAAAAATGAAGTTTCAGTTCTTGATAAATAAACGGAAATATAATCTTAAATTTTCATTTAGTATGGAATCTAAATTCAACATTATAACAGTTAAAGATATTTTTAATTAAGAATGCATGCTCATTATATAAATTTCTTAGAAGCAACTATGCATTTCTTTCATTTGCGAATTTTAATTGCATTTAATACCCATTTAAATGTTGTTATGTATATATATTATTTAAGTATAAAATATATAAGGGAGAAGTAATTATAATGGTGCAGGTTGTAGAGAGATAAAATCTTATAATATAGCATTACATACAAATTTCCTTTTATAAGAAAACAACCTTATTTTATTCGTGCTCATATTGAATATCTTTAAGTGATTTTCTAACGTTTTTGTTCTTCGAATGTAATTAAAAGAAGTTTTCAAACTGAGTTTTGAAAAGATATGTTATTAAAAAATTATTATCATTTCTGAATTTTTCAAATAAATATTTTTATTTTGTGTTACATTTTTGTTACAAAATCTTGCACTTGAATTTTAATAGAATATTACTGAAATATATTTAATTGAAAACTATGAATAAAATGACTTTTCTCTTATAAAACACGATCATGTTTAAATATTTTGCGAAATACATTTGTACGAATCAAAATTGTTACAATTATTTAACTGTATATATATATAAAAAACAATGAGCTTTATATTATAATTAAAAGACTTAAAAAGCTCTTTATAAACACTTATTGTAAACATTTCTACTTTGTATGGACTAGTTACTGGAGATATAGTTGCCTATGTTCTTACTAACATGATTATAGAAACTATTTTCTATAATCATGTTAGTTAAAACCTATATATCTATAGTCATGTTAGTTAGAACCTATATATCTATAGTCATGTTAGTTAGAACCTATATATCTATAGTCATGTTAATTAGAACCTATATATCTATAGTCATGTTAGTTAGAACCTGTATATCTATAGTCATGTTAGTTAGAACCTATATATCTATAGTCATGTTAGTTAGAACCTGGATATATAGTTGCGTAGGTTCTAACTAACATGACTATAGAAATTATTTTAATCAAAGGTTAATGCATGGTAAGATTTCCTCAGAAATAATTCAAAGATCTGTCAGTCCCAAATGCATATTAATTTGAAGAAAATTATTAAATGTTCAGCTGATAAATTATTGCAGCAGTGAACTAAGAGACATTTTTTATGAAATATGTATTACATTAAATATTATGGAAGTATATATCTGAAATGAACAGTTTTTGAAAAGGAGATTGGAATTCTTGTTAAAGATTTTTGTCATTATGCTTACAATTTCAGTTCTACAGTTTTAAAATGAGAAAGTTAATTATCTTGAGCCATTCTGTAAAATGATAAAAAAGTAGATATTATATATTAAAAATTTAAAACCCAGAATGTGTGGTTTACTCGTATACATATGGATGATGATGTAAGATAAAAAGGTTAACTGAAATTTATCAATAATAGGCAACTGTAATAAAATGTAGGCAAATATGAGCCCAAAAATAAAAAAAATGTATGAGGATTAGTAAGAAATACCTTCTACACATGAAATGAAGATTTCGTATCATCAAATCATTATAGCAAAAATATTTATGAATGCAATTTTCCTCATTCTACTATTTCTAAAAATATTGGTGTTTTTTGTGCCAATATTGATTATTAGTTGGTTAAACAATGCATCTAGATGCCATATAATTATAATTTTGTAAAAAAAACTGAAGATGAAGATGGAGTTCTCAGAAATCTTGGTAGAATCACTGTACAAAAATAATATTAAAATCTACAGAAACTTTATGAATGACATCTATATACAATTATAATAAAATATTTAAATAAATTTTCTCCTAACATTATTATAATGTTTAATTTAGATTATCCCTATATGGTATACCTTGTGGTTCTAGTGCATACTAACATTCACAGCTCATAAAATTGATTTTCATACGCATATTCTCTTGGACAGAACAAAAGTCAATTTATAGTTAATAACGTAAGCTTAAAAACTTGAATACAGATAACTTGCACGAATGAAGTAATTACAAAAAATGAAATGTATATTTATAAGTACCAACGAAAGCCAAAATGAATAATGTAAAAAATAGTTTTAATAATAAATGTCTTTTAAGAGGTAATTTTTTTGTTCTAAGAAACCTTCTAAAAACCGAATGTGATGATATAATGAACTTGTATTTCTAAGATCATTATAGAAGACTTATCTGCTTCTCAATGACAAATCTGCTTAATTAACTTTAACTGTAAAGCTTATAGATGTATGAACGTAATACTGTGATAATATTTATCACAGAATTTTTTTGAGTAGTCAAAAAGGAAAAAAAGGAAAAGGGAATTTTTTGTTTTGAGTGTCAGCTTGAAGAAAAGTAAGTATAATTCCATAGTAGAATTAAACTAATATGATGTAAAAAATGCGAAAATGTCATATGAAATATTCCTTTGTGATTCATGAAAAGAATATGAATTTCTTACATAAAAAATAAAACAATCGATCAATTTTAATAGCGAAAGAATTAATTCTTTAAGGGCAAACAAGAGGGCCGTGGTAGCCCAGTGGTTACGTTATCGACCTTCCATCCGGAAGGGTGGGGTTTGATTCCCAATTCCACCAAAGACCCACCAAGTAAATACGAGTACAACTCGTTAAATTTGTGAAATCTAAAGTCCTGTCGTCGGTTGTTGAGTAGTTACCATGGGTCTAATGGTCTGGAAAAATTTACTCCCCTTTCAGATCAATTCCAAAACTGAGGGAACAGATTCTCGGGTGCTGCGCCATCTATCATAGGATTTGAAAAGCAAAAGTCCTACTTTCACCTTCATAGTGGTCTGAGTAAAACGAAAGACGCTCGCTATTGACTTAAATTTGCATAGCCAAGGCATAGGAATCTTGGCTTGTCCGAGTGTCATTAGTAACATCCAGGACAAACAAAAAAGGAAATAATAAAAGATATTTTACTCTGGTGGCATATAGGATTCGATTGAAGTATTTTAAAGTCGAAAATATGTTCCTGTAAGATTTGTTCCCATAAACACATAAAATAATTTGCAGTCGTGTTTTTATTGCAATAAGATATTTAACGAATTCGTAATCTTTGGAAACAGTATATTTTAATGAGATGAAAAAATAAATATTTTATTATAATTTTAGTACTTACATGCATATATATATATATATATATACACTCTGGCATGATTTGCAGATATTTCATTCAAGGAACTATTTCCCCTACTTCACAATTCTATAGATTTGTATACTATTATGCAATTCTAAAGAATGATCTTATATGATGATATATATATATATATACATATATATATATACATATTATATATATATATATATATATATATATATATATATATATATATATATATATATATATGGAAATGTGTGATTGTCAGTGTCAGTATAATTTTGTGTAGGACCTTCATGAGCAACTAAAAGTTCCGACTATGACAGTTCATGAACTTGACTATTGTCTGAAGACTTCATGGAGACAATTCATATTATGACGATAGGCGGCGATACACAAATTCAGGTGACATATTATGCAATGGAACATGAATATATGTTGAACTCGAACATAATCGAATTTGACAAATGAATATAATATATCATAAAGTCGGATAATGTTTGAAAAATCATGAAGTTAATTCTTACGAAAAAGCTTGCATGATAGTACACAGATCTGTACAATTGTGAAGTAGGCGAAATAGTTCTTTGAATGAAATATTTGCAAATCATGCCTTATAAACAAAAATGTGCTTATTTCTAGAGATTTTGAGGGAACTTTTGAGAGATTAAAATGAGCTTCCAATGAGTGGGCTTTCGCACAGTGCAGTTGAAATTATCTAAATTTGTAGGAAAGACAGGGGATATGAATGGGTGAAGGTGATCAGCGAAGAAGTTGAGAATAAAATCAAATTTCATTGAATACCACGATCATATTTGCATTTAAATAACTTCGTTATTTATCTTCTTAAATAACTTTATCTGCATTTTAAGGTTTAAATAAGAGTGATCAAAGCAAAACTTATTTTGTTAACTACACAGAAAACTAAAAATAAAAATTATGTCATTTACTAGCGATAACTTTGACTGTATGCGATGTCACTGAATGAAATAAAGTTTGAATATAGTATTTACATATCGCAACGCTCCTCTGTCTCAGTGGATAACCGAATTCAATCTGTTATTATTTATTAATGATGATATATTCAAAGTAAAGTTCACTTTGTTTAAATAAGTTGAGGGATTCGTAGATTACAGATCTTATGAAAAGACAGTTTGATTAAATAATGGAGTTTTTTTCTTGGAAGAAATGTTGCACTTTGTCGGAAAGGCGTGGGAGCAAATTCATTTATTGAAATATCCTCTAAAAAAACCTATTGTTAGATAATGAGAAAACAAGGTTCATTAGAAAAATATTTTAGTAATATTATTCCGCAACACATTGCTTTGTATTTTAAGCCAAAACATGGTTCTTCGCAAGACACAAAATTAGGCTATTAAAATATCAGTCTCATCACTCATTATGCGATTGTAAAACTGTCTTGTTTAGATTCAAAATAATATAAAACTGGACCTGTTGAAGACCCAATAGGGGAATGCTACCGGCGTATCTATTTCGTAAGCAATCTTCAATGTTAGAATTTGGTAAGAATGTTTGAATAATGTTGCATATGTTGCATAGAACTTTGTTAGTACTGCGTGCATATTATACATATCTTTACACATATTATATCTTAAAAATATTTGCAATCTTCCTCGTGGATATGATATTCTAATTTTATTTATTTCATATTCACATAACTATTATTTAGTTTCACATGATAAATTGACAGAATTATCTGAATGATAACTCATAGCATCTGTAGACGACAATTCTTCATGAGTCAAAATATAAAACATGTTTGAATATTTATTTTAAATCACGATAATAAATTTACTTATTTGACATTAGAGCACTCTAAATTATATTATTCTTTTAATCAAAGATTTAATGCGGCTTTTAATCAAAGCTATAAATTTTATTGTACTGAATTATTATTCTATGACATAATTAATTAAAACACTCACTTAAATAACATTATGAAAATGATATAAAAATAAATATAATTTGAAAAATATTTCATATATAATATATTTATAATTTATTAAGCGAGATATCTATATACAGTTTGTTTTAAACATTGCCTCTTCTGAAAAAATTACTTAATATGAAGAAACTAATTATTTATTTATAAAGATAATAGCATTTACATAGTTTGAGTTTTGGTTATTATTCAATTTCTTTTGTATATGTTAAACAGAAGACACTTTTCTCCACTTTTGTCTTAGTTTCAAATAATTATTGGTTTCATTTTTGTTTCAATGAGCACAGTGCATAAAAAATAGTAGCTTCAGTAACACAATAATACAAAATTAAGCAATATAAATAATTAATATAATTTGCTTTTTCAAAAGATGCTTAAAGTTGAGGAATTTTTCAGCAATTAATCTAGTTATAGTTTCTTTACGAGGAATTAAATATCATTACAATCAAATTAAACAGTCATTAATTATCCCAACTTTTGTCAAAAGAACATTTTTTTATTTATTATAATCGATATTAAGCTTTGAATATTATTTTTGATATTCAAGAGTACGTGCTCCAAAAGTAATTTTTTATAAAAAGTTTTTTTGAGCAATTCAGGTTAATTGAGGATCTTTTCACAATTAGAAAAAGCTCTACTCCACGCAAAGTGCTCTTGTATGCAAATAATGTCATTAAAGACCTAGAAGAATTCATTTGATTGTTTCAAAGCTAGCATGCTTTGTTTAATTAAGATACTTTTAAAAGCACAGTGTTCTTTTCTACGTATTCTTTATTAAAAAAATTAGCAATAGTTAATATTTAATCAAATTCAGTAGCAAATTTCATTTCACGGAGTGAAAAAAAATGTACTAGTTTTTGAGTAATTATGAGAAACTTAAAGAAAAATTTCCCCATATTTAGTTATAAATAACTATATATCACAATTAGTTATTACAGTGACAATGTTTCGTGTTCTATCTGCTGTAAAAATATTGTATTTAATATTAAATAAAGATGATTCTTTGATGAAGTTTGTGTAAAAAAAAAGCTATTTCATTCATAAATATTCATTTTTTGAGATGAAATTTCAACTACAATATACTGTGGTCACGACATTCTTTATGAATTCATTTCTTTTATTTTAGTTCTATTTTTTCATTTAAGTTAGTTTGAATTAAATATGAATACATGTCGTTAGTAAAGACATTAATTTTTTTCCTTATTTATTTGAAAAATTTTATTTGCTCAAGAACTACGCTTATTACAGGGAATTTTTCTTTCTTATATTCCCAAAAATTCCAGTTTAATTCTTCATAGAAATACAAAGTAATTTAATCCAGTTGATGTGTGAATGTAATTATATTATATTAGAATTAACTTTTAATCTGTGGTAAAAGTGTATAAATTTACATCAAACAAGCAGGTGTTGTGAAGTTTAATAATAATATCAGTGTAGATTGATGAATAATTTTAAAATCCTTTGTACCATAAATGATGAAATAATCAAATTTAATTCTGAATTATTTAATACTGAAAAGTAGTTTAAATGTTTAGAATTTAACAAACAATATTTAAATCATTTCTACTGTATAAAGTTAAGTTAATTTTGTGACAATGACACATACACTTATGGTAGGAGATACTTAATACTATAAGTAAAAATAAATCAAAATTGTTTATTGGGAATCGAAATTCCTTTTTTTAAATTTCAATTCCCAATAATTAAATAATATTAATAAATATTAATTTTTATAAGGTTATAAAATACACTTAGAAACTTTATGTTATTTCAGTATTATCTTTCACTAGTGTTTTTAAGCTTTTAAAAATCATTTTATATTTTTAATTGATTCATCATGATGAAAATGAAATTCGATTGACAGTGATAAATATAAATTCTTTTACCAACTGCGAGTACTTGGGTGACGAACCCTATGCTACAACAAGGCCAAATGCTATTCATTTGATGTGACCCAGCGAGCAAATGTGAGCCAAGTCACGGAGACGAGTAGTGTTGCTCGTGCAATACCACCACAAAAAACCGTTTATAAAGTGGGCCAAATTCATACATCTTCACAGAAGAAAGGACAGAGAAACATAGAGAGAACAGAGAAAGAAAGTAACATGCATGCCCGAAACGGTTTTCGAAATCGAGTCCCACAGCTCAGGAGCGCTAACCACTCAGCCGTCGGTCGGCCCGTAATTATGTGTCAACAGCAGTTAATTACGTGTTATTAATTGCGTGTAGTAAAAATATATATATAAAAGTTATTCTGTTAATAAGCACTTCAACTAAATTTCCGTGAATAGTGATACTATGCTTACCAAAGTATTCGTATTAAAGATAGAACTGTCTTCTGACAGTAAAATAAATTTTTCCTTATTCCGGACACACTGGCATATAATTTAAAATGTATGTAATGGTTTGGAAATTTCAGTTTAGGATATTTCTAGAAAGCAGTTTGTGAAAGCATGCAACAATTTCAAACGCTTTCTCATATCGAACTGCTTTTAGACGATAATATTTACACGTTGTTTCACACGTTCAATACAACTTTCTCATATTTTGAAACTTTTTAAAACATTATAAAACTACAAAAGCATCATCATTCGCACACAATCAATGTTTATTATTTGATTAATATAGATATTGAATTCCACACTAACTATGAAATAAACTACTGTTTTTATATCTTATATAGTTTTATGTTTTCATGTTTATTTTCACACCTGATGAACCAATAGAGTAGTCTATAATTTAACATTTGAAATACATTATATAACATTTGGAGATTAACTTTAAAATATTGATAAAATTAACACAACTTTTTGATTTAATCATTTTCAAAATTTTCTTTTAATTAGCCAATAAATTCTTGATATTGGATAAATCGGAAAAGTTAAGGTATTGGATATGAAATTAAAAGAGTTATCAAGAAGAAATTTTTGATAATAAAGATCACTCCCTGTCTCAATTTTAACATGATAAATATGCGGTTTTAATTGGGAGATATATTAACAATTTGTCAAAATGATACCACAAATGTGTTATCATCAATTATTAAATAAAACAACCTCAAATGAAACTATAATTTTATTTTATTACAATATACTTCGTATTTAATTACACTTTTCTATAACGAAAAATTATATTTAAAATAACAAATATTTCTCTCATCATATTTCACAAACGCTGAGTAAAAAAAAATTTATCTTCGTTGATATGTTTCCTTGAATTTTTGTCTGAAATTAATCATAACAATTAAATTACAATAATTACGCTAGTTAAATATTGAATGATAAACAACTTGGTGTCGAATTAGAATGTAATAGTTACTAATCTTAATAAGATCTGATTTATTTACAAATGTACAAGATTATATTTTTTTCAAGATACAGTTATTGAAACTAAACACTCGTAAACAAAAAGAAAAAGAAAGGCTTAATTTTCGTTCATTTCCTTCCTTTCAGCTTAATTAACAACGTTTCATTTGATATTGTCGGGTTAAAGACGTTCTTACTTCGCTAATTCTAATTAGTACAGTATTTTCGTATAGTGAATGGAAGGGAAAAAATTGGAGATAATTAAAGAGGCGCGATAATTAGAAGAGATTTCCAGTAAATAACTTTTCATGCTTGTTTTTTAGAAACATTTAACACTTGATTAGGTCTTAGAAGAATTTGTTTTTGGTTAGCAGCGACATGGTTTAATTGTTCATTTTTATGGTGAGTTGAAAATGCAAAATCATGAGAATTAAAAAATGCATACAGTTGATTATTTTTTAAATGAACACCTTCTTATTGTACAAATTCAACTTCCACAACTGAAGACTAAATTAACGTTAACCAAATTGCTTAAAGTATACCTTACTTAAAATAGTATTTAAAAGATTAAAATATTACACAATTGCTTTTAAAAATTTAATCATGTATTATAAGAATGAGACCCTCAGATAGTCTCTTTATTAATCATTTAGTAACTTCCAATGATTTTATACATTTTCGATACAATTCTAGAATTAACTAGCGTTAATCTATGTATTTGTTTTAATGACTTTGCAGTCTTTAATTAAACTATAATTTATATAGTAAGAATTGTCTTTTTATTATGTTGTTTATATATATATACATATATATATATATATTATATATATAGCAAAAAGTTTAATTATTGCAATAGAATCTTATTAAAAAATATTTTATTGTATTAATTATGAACAACTGACTTTTGATTACCAGTATAATTTTAAAAAATGGCATTTTTAGCAGACTGTATTAATAAGAATAATTTTTATTTGATTGGAATGTACTAGAAAATTAAAATAATAACTGTTCATATCATAAATTAAGCAACCGAATTTAAGAAAAAAAAATTTATTTATTAAATTTTACTTAATTTTTTAATAATATTTGAATTTTATTTTCAACTTGCACGTTACTGTTCACCTCTGCTCGATAGCATTTTGAGTCATAGCCTCAAATCCATTAACTCTTAGTTCCAATAAATTGGGTCGCCCACTTTATTTATAAAGTCAGACAAACCCTTTATGGAGCAAAGATGTATCTCTTTAGTATTGAAGATTCCTAAAGTATCAAAACGAATAGAGGCACACTCGAAAATGATGTGATGCACCGACTCATCAATCTTAAGACATTTCCTACAATTAGGTTCTTGAACAAGTCCCATAGTATGGAGATGTTTCCAGAAATGATTGTGTCTAGTGATGGAACCTACGATGGTACGTATCTTCGCCCTAGAACAACTAAGAATTTCAGAGGCAACATTCTCCGATGATCTAGTGATCATATATTTGGCGTGATTTTGACCAGATGTATTAAACCTAGATTTATTCATCTTCTGCTTTTCCCACTTGAGTAGGATACCCTTTTTGATTTTCATGCTGATGCCACAGAAAGTTATATTGGAAATTATATTGTTATTTTTTTAGGTCAATTTTCTATAATGCTATTTATATTCAACATTTCTTTATATTTATTTGCGTTGATATACGCATTTATTACAGGAATGCAATGGATATTATATTATGAATTTCTCTTAACAAGATATTCAAGTGTGACATGCCATGTTCGAATTCATAACATGTGCTTTCGCAATCCTATGAATTTGCTTGCTAAATTCTTCGTATGAACTATCTTCATGATATATTCAGACATTAACCATATTCCTAAATTATATATATATATATATATATATATATATATATATATATATAAATATATAATTTTTTGAAACTATATATTTAGCCACTTGGTGTTTTTCTAAAAACGTCAGCTTTAAAATTTTATCTTTCATATACATTATCAAAACCATAATTGTCTTTTATGCAGAAATTGCATCGAATATTTATTAACTATGCTTATAGCTCTTAATCGGCAGTTTATAAATTTATTCCTCCAATATTTGTACTACCACATCCATGGTTGAAACATAAATAAACGGTTAAGAATTCATTGGATTCTTTCCCAAAATTTGAGATAAGGGAAAAATCATTGCATGTTTTTGAGGAGAAAGTTATTTTAATTAAGTTCTTTATACTATCATTGTAAACATTAAAAAAATAATGCTATATTATTAAAGGTTAAGGATTAATAAAGGTAAATAGTGTTAAAGTTTTCAAATGCTTTGCCAAAATAGCTACTTGGTAAAACGAAACCAATGATAGAATAACACCTTAAGAATAGTTCTTTAATAAGAATATAATATGTCTGTTGTCTGATGGTGTAATACAGAAAGTAGACAAAAGCATGCATATAACGCATACGATTTAATATAAGTTTATTTCCCTATGTTTTGATAGCAACACCGCAAACAACATTATTCTAGTTTACAGTACACAAGGCATTTTACGATATAAACAACTTCAGCAAGGAAGAATTATAAGTGGAACAAGATAATTAGAGAAGAATCCGATTTAATGAGATCTTGATATCATCATTCTTTGTGTAAGCTTAAGCGGCAGATTGCATCTTACAAAAATGTTTTATTCCCATAGAGAACATTTCTTAATAAGATATTGTAAGAATTGTTAAGCTTGAAGTAAAATTGTTAGTCTACTGAATGATTTTGTTTATGCCACACAGATAACAGAGATATATTTTCATTTAAAATTATATATATTTGGTTAATTAAGCTGAGTTCTGGTTATTTTGTAATAAGAGGAGCAATCATACAATGGCTAGTTGGTTTCTTGAAAATTATAACTTTTACATCCGGAAAATTTATATTTTACTAGTTAATAGTTAAAGAAATATTTCAAAGATTAAATGATGATTTTATATACTTTAACTACATGTTTTGTAATGTTGAAAATAAACTTATCTTCAGATAACATTAGAATTTTATGAGATCTATTGTAATTCTTATTCAAGTGAACTAATGTGCTTACTTAAATATACTAAATATTGTTTAAATAGTAGAAAATATAAACAAATTATATTTACGTCGTTTTAATACCTCTTAATTTAAAAAAATTCAGAAAAATCTAGAGAAATATAGGGTAGAATAATTTATGCAAATTATATTTCCAACAGAGTTTGATCTAATAAATAGTTAGCTATTATTAAAATGTAAGGGAAAAATTCATCTGATAGTGCATTTATATAAAACAAAAAATTGATTTCAATAGAAACAGATAAGTATGAGACAAAACTTTAACTATATGATTCTCACATATTTTATTGTTTAAAATATATTTCCCCAAATAATTTCTTTTAAATTAATGCATTACTAACGAAATCATTTTCTTTTAAAAATAGTTGTTACTTTTAATCAAAAATTATTCTTTTTAATTTGAATTAGTATTTTAATGTATTACAAATGTATATATCAAACATTCATTTTAAATGAAAAGATTAATTCTGAAACTTCTATTTCTAATTCCATAATTATGAACATTTCTTTATACCAATTTATTTTGATGTTTTTGATAAAACAATAAAATGAAAATATAAAAAAAATGTGTGTATTAAAATAACCATATTTCAATAAAACTCACATCAACTTTTGAGCAAAGCTGCACACACAAATACCTTTTTCTAAATAATCTATAGAAATACAGAATTACATGCAGTACATCTTACAAACAACAAATTCATACCAAATCAGGAGTAAGTACTCACCTCACACCAAAATGATCATATTGAAACAATAATTCTACATAAAAATTTGCTATCTCAGTAAACATATTTCTTAAGATATTAATAAATATTTCTCATGATAGATTTTTAACTAGATAAAAAATAAAAGGTTATTTTAATTTTTTTGCTGTTAACATAATAAATTTAGATTTACTACCAAAACACTATTTTTTATAGATAATTGATTATATTTCTTATGGATATAAAGGAACCTTTGAACTTGATGAGTGGAATGTATAAGTTAGTGTAAGAAAATCGCTCGAGCGACTTTTGTGTAATCTTTGTGTTCGTAGTTGAAAAATATGTTTCTTAATATCTATTAATTTACTGATATTTTTTAATCAGTATCCTATGGAACATAGTAGTAACAAAATGACTGGAATTTTCAATTTCGTTTAAAATATGATTCCATCCAACTTCGGAAGTAGTACATATGTTGTGGTTCGCAATCCACTTTAATCTGTTGGCCTTAGTTTAATAAGCTTTCTCGTGAAAATATGACTTTTGAATGAAAAATGAATCAAAGAAAATGCATATCAGAGAGTAAAATATATTAGACAATATGCAATTGTATACCTTTTATGAATGATTATATATTTCATCTATTTTATTTTGAGGACTTTTTGATAGCGTAATCGACTTGATATTAATTTCAAATTACATTTATTATAGAAATTTGACGCTATTATTCATGAATATGAAATCGAAACAAGAAGATTACTGGTTAAAATTTCGTGTGATATGAATTTGATTCGTGTGCGATTTGAATATTACATATTAATGCAGAATATTTTTATCATATTTTTGTTCAAAATATTTTGCATTAATAGGTAATATTCAAATCGCACTTTCAGCGTAATATTCATATTTTAATTGACGCAAGAATTGATACGAATTCATTATTTTGCATATTAAATACGAAATATGTTTAATTATACCCAGCAAACACACACAGTAATACCGGTTACAATAAGAGCCTAAATCGACTTGCCGATACAAGTGGTACTGGAGCGACCACTACCTATTAAAGCTGTACCACTACCTATCCAAACATGCCCGCGAGAGGCAAATGTGGGCCCAGAAAATGGAATGGCCTTGGAACGGTGTCGACAAAGCAGACATGACCGCTTGTCCGATATTTTACCGGTGTCATTCCAACAAATTTTTGTTCAAAAAAGTTACAATATTACTTACGCTGTTTATATACGTTGCATTTAAAATTTCATCTAAAATAGCTTTCTCCAATACTACAGAAAAAATCATTTAAAAGAAGTTTAACTTACTGCTTTATATTGTTAACAATTTCAAACAGAAAATTTGTAATGGTTATTAAATATTAGTTCAAATATTTATAAAACAAGTATTTCAAATATGTTCGATTATATTATTTTTTAACAGAAATAAAAATTTTAACATCTCTAGAAGTGTTTTTACATATGAGAAAGCTGTTTGATTTACATATTTTAATAGAAATCAAAATGATTTTTATAATAGAATCAAAATGTAAATTTAAAATAATCTTTTTGTTGTTATTTATGACACCTGGACAAGTCAAGCTCTTTGCAGTTAACTAGGCGAAATTTAAGAGAGTAGAGTGCCTCTTTTATTTAACCAGATTACCACAAAGGTGAAAGTACGACTTTGCATTAAAATCCTCCTATAGATGGCAGCACCAAAGGATCCACTCCATCAATTTTGACATTGATCTGAAGGAGGAGGAAATATTCTCCAGATCATTACACCCATGGTAACTGCTCAACGGCTGATCACAGGACTTTCGATTCCACAGATTTAACGAGCACATATATGGTACGTACTCGGAGAGCCTTTGGCGGCATTAGGAATCGAACCCCGTCCTTCCAGGAAGGAAGGCAGTCGCTCTTACAACTAGGCTACCACAGTCCCAAGAATATTTTTTATACTTCAGAAATAATTTTCCTTAATGTAATTGTGTGTTCAATAGATCATAAATTTATTAATTTAAACTAAAGGTTCTTATAATTAAAAATGTTTGTTGAAAAATTAAATATAAATTATTTAGATATTTTTTTAAATAACTATTTCACAATAATAAAAATAAAGCAATTTTATTAACAATCAGTGTGAATTTTAAATGCAATATTAGGACAAGGAGCTTTCATTTATTAAATAATTTTGATAATTTCAGTTTCTAATTTCTTTTGCCATTATTACACTTGTAACAATGATGTCTTGAATTCCAAAAAACAAAATTGATAATGCCACTAACTTTAACAATTCCGCAATAGGTTCGATATCTCATATGATATTGCCCCAGAATCGGAAAGCACGTATCAAACCTATATGGGCAGAAGGCATTCATAATTTCCCGTCAGTTAGCCGCATTAGGACCAATACTTTTTCCCGATAACATTAAAGTACAAAGTTTTGATGTCGTTTTCCGATATGGAACCGTTATCATTACAAAATCAGTTTGAAAATGCCGACACATACCCGACACTGCCGATATCGGCTCATCAGGATGCCGATAGACATTTGTTTGCTGGATATATTCTCTGAACTTAGTTTAAGCATAGTTTCAACGTGAAGGTCTAAAATTTTACAGTTAAATGATTAAATGTTAACTTATTAAAAAGTAATTAACGTTTGTAAACGATATGTGCATCATAAAATGAGCTTTATGATTAAATTATTTATAACAAAAGGGAATAATGTGTGTATAATGCTTGAAAACTCTTTTTAGTTTAGTATTATATTCTGAATTTAAGAATGTTTTTTTTTCTGTGTTTCTATTTATTTTCTTACTTTTTTCCAGGAGACATATTGGTAATAGCAAAGACGCGTTTGCTGTGAAAATAGCGCAAGAAATACTTCAACTATTTAAAATAACAGTAATCATCATTATTAAAAAGAAATTTAATATTAAAATGCAACATTCGAAAATAACTGCCTTGTCAAAATATAGAAAAACGTATATATTTTCAGTTGTTACGTTAAGAAGACTAATTTAAAACGAGAAATTGAGCAATTTTTTATTGAAGCGAGAAATATTCCGGAACAGAAAGGATTTTACTTAGCTTAAATTAATAATATGGTGGCAAAATAAACTTCACAGATACTTCAAATCAGTACTAATTATATTTTAAATAACTATATATGGTGTAATCAAAATTTCATAAATTAATCACACTTTTTTTAAATTAAAAGTTAGAAATCATCATTGTCATATACGCGTCATTTCCTTTCGTGCACCCATTTACCCACATTTAATTTTCCCCATGTTAAGAATTCGATGAAGAAACAGAATCAAAGCACTTTATATACAGAAATTGATGATTCCATTAATGATATTTAAATTAATTTTGGTATTTCAGTTTTAATTGAATTAATATATCTAAAAAATACTTTAATGAATAGAGTTTCTAATAATTTAGCCTAGTTTTTTCCAAAAAAACTTCGATAGCACATTTCTTTTAAAGACATTTAAAATACATTACGTTTTAAAATTAAAAATGTTAATTTTTATTCGCAATATTTAGGCAGATCTTTGACGTCGTGTTTGTTAAATTTTTATGGAAAGTTTGAAATTTGTTAGGTGGATTTAGAAATCATGAAAAATTGATTTTTAATATTTCTCTTACAATATTAAAATAATTTATTAAATTTCGCTGAGTTCAAACCAAATAAAAATAAAGATTGATGAAAGAAAAGTTATCATGAAATTAAAAATTTTAAAAAATATTTTAAGGTATTTGAATTTATTCGAGATTAATTTACCCAAATAAATGTATAGTTTATGGATTGAAATCATTTATATTGGTTTTTATAGTATATATTCATACTTTAAAACACGAATAAATATCTATCAATTAATTTTTTTTATACTATTTTCGACAATTTAAAATACCTTTAAATTTGACAAATAAAGTCTATTTGTTATACTAAAAGAACATAGAATAATTTATTTTGATCAACGCTTACTTAATTGAAATTCTTTTGCTCAACTACTTTACAATAAAAATTTCTCATGTTTCTTGTGACTAAATTTATTTCAAAAGGAAAACATTGTTGAAACTTTTGCAATGACCTCCTAATTTGTTCCTCTACTGAAACTCACCCAGTTCTAATTCGGAATAAATTTATAACTTTTGTAATTTGAGCGTCATATCTTTTATGAGCTTGTTTAATGAAACAAAATGAATTTCAATGCTAGTATTTGGCACAGAAATGAGTTCAGATAACTGAGGACAAAATCTTATATATCTAAGTTCTAACGGGATTCCAAAATCTCCTGTTTTTATCCGCTTTGTCGTTGCTATGGTGATATTGTTTCCACACAATTTTGTGTTGAAGCTTTCTCTTTTTACTTGACAGATTTTATAACAAGTTCTCTTCTTAAAAAACGTGGACGCTACTTAACATTGCCTCAATAAAAGTACAAAAATATATCATATACGTTTGCCTTAAATTTTTTGTTTTGTATCTACCAATTAAAATCTTTATTTTTAACAAAGAATACTTATGTCAAAATGATGATATGTTCTACATCATTAACAAAAGAGTCAGCATAATGTTTAAGAAATATTATTATATATAAATGAAGAAATAGGGCCAACAAGTCACAGTACAGATAAATGATATGTTTTACAGAATTTAACATTTATATATATATATATATATATATATATATATATTATATATATATATATATATAAGTAAAAACTTTAAAATATTAATGATTAATATTTTGGATTAACTGTTAAATATTAATTTTTATTTAAGATTTATTTTCTTATCACTTCTGACTACTGTTCATATTTGATTAAGTACTAGTTTCTTTCATCATATTATATTTTAGAGTTAACCAAATAGTTTGCCGTTAGGTGTCAGGTGTTTTATATCAAAATTTTTCTATGCAATATATACACTTTGTCAAAAATTTAGACGGACGCTAAACTACACTTTAACTTCTGAAAAAAAGCATTTATTCTGCACATTTTTAGCGAAAAAATTGTCAGCATAGTTATACATACATAAATATATAAGAATCGAATAAAATATGTTACGGAACAGATGGCTTTGTATTAATTATTATAACAATATATTAAAAAATACAAAATGCTATTTGTAAAGTTGTCAAAAATAGACGGATATTCATAAAAAGGGTGTGAAGTTTAAAGTTTTAATAAGAGGTTTTTTTATCACTTGCTTGTATTAGCTCAAACACACGGTTTGGCATTGAATCATAAAGTTTTTGAATGTCCTTTTGGCAAAAAGAATTCCATACTGAATTCAGGTTTTCTTGGAGCTCCCTGAAATTTTCATATTGCCTCCCTTGCTCATAAACACGTTCAACTAACATAACCTAAATATTTTCGACAATATTGAGGTCTGGAGTTTAATTTGTCTAGGGCAAAATTTGAACATTATTGTCATAGAACCATTTTTTAATTATTTGAGTAGTATGGATGGAAGATTCAGTCTTGCTAATATATCCAGTTTTCTCCTCCCCACTCGGATACGTATGGTCGCAGTTCTGTTTCCCACTGTGTATGTGTGATGTATATAATCTTTGTGATTTTGTCTAACCTTTTATAATAACTAAACTTGATCTACCACCGAAACCAGCAGCAAACCATACCATCAAACTTGCTCCTCTTTTTTGGCGAGTAGAATAGTATTGTTCTTTTTGTTTCAGACAGTACCAATAATATTGAAAGCCATCTGGCCCATCTAAATTGTACCCTTTCTCATCAGAGAAAATAAGAGAAATCCATTCATTGGTCCAGGACATGTATTTTTTACTCCACTAGTCAATCAACAATATTTTTTAGTCCACTTAGGATGGTGTTTTCGTTACTTTAATTGAAACTGTTTACTTCTTTGCTCATAACTAAACACTGCGTGTCTTGTTATACGGTTAAGTCCAGATTTACATTGTGCTGTCGTGATGCCAGCCCATCTCTGTAATCTTTCGGAGAAGATTTCTTTGCTCTTTTGGCATTAGTTTTTGAGGTCTTCCAGTTTTTATCCTTTTTCCAAGAGCATCAGGATTCTGCAGAAATTCTGCAATAGAACATTTACCACTTCTTAGAATCTACGCAGTCTGTCGAAAAGTTTTTCCATCGTTTCTGTAGGCTATGGCTTGACCTTTTTAGAATTCTGTTAAACAAATTTCTCTAGGCATGAATAACAATTCGAATAACAATCAAATTAATAGTTTGAATAATTTGAAAGTAGGTATCTAACTAACTTATCCAAATTAAAATTTATAAAGAAATTTTCAATGAAAGCAGAAGAAAAGCCCTTTAAATCGTTTGTCCGTCTACTTTTTTGACAACGTAAGGTCATATATATCTATTTAACTTTAAAAAGTAAAATGATGGTAATAATACTTTTACTTTACCTGATATTTCTTTCAGTGATAAGACTAAATTATAAATTGAAACAGCAATATTCCAAACAGACAGTTTTCCATTTACAAATTTTAAGTGTCCGTCTACTTTTTTGACAAAGTGTACCCTTATGTAGACTTGATGTCTATCGTTATATCAGACAGACGATTTGATTCATATATATATATATTATGAGAATAATAATATATATATATATGAAAGTGAATGATATATATAAATATAAATAAAATGAATAATCACTGATATATATATATATATATATATATATATATATATATATATTTATATATATATATATATATATATATGTAGATATATATATTTATATCAGTGATTATTCATTTTATATTCCTGTTTTAGCTACCTTTTTCCTATTTATAAAAGTGTAAAGAGCTTAATTTTTTCTTTTTGAAATTTTTCTTTATGAATTTCCCTAACAAAATTAATTTTGGAGAAACTAAATTCTAAAACCTAGTAACACTTTTTTCGATTAAAATATTTCATATACAAAATAATTTTTGTTCCATTGGTAGCATGTTTACTTTTCAGAATTCAATGGCAAATTCGATTAACTGGTTCATTTGTTTTTTCATTGAATTAAAAACTTTTCTTAATGTTCATTAAATGAAGTTTCTGTGTATTAAATTATAATATCTCTCTTTGTTTCTACTTGTTTTGTCCGTGAAAATAAAATTTAGTTCCTCTTCAACTATCAGATTTTCAGAGAGGAGAGAGTAAGAATCCTTTCAAATCTTTTCTTTTTTTCTTTCGTAAACTGAATTATTGATTGCCGCTTCTTCTGTACCAAAGAAGCATCTTTAAAAATGTTTAACTTTTAAGCTAAGCATGCTAACAAATTAAGTCCAGTGTTGATTTGGGGTTGCGTTAGCGCTGACTATATGTTAATTTTCTCAAATGTATGAAATTCAATTTTTAGCAATAACATTTGAATTTACTATTTGATCTATGAATATACACTGATAAAATATTATAAGCCAGCTTGTGTTTGCCACGATTTCTAATTTTCTCGTGAATGGATGCATAGTTATCTAACCGAGTTAAACTACGTAAATATCCAGCTTTCAAAATCCCAATCATGTTCCAATTTGAATTTAGAAAACTGCAATATTGCGCTATTTAAAATTTCGAATATTTCATTACAAATATTTACTTTACAAGTGTTAGTAGCATTAAAATACTAATAACTAGAAATTAATTTCCGCAAAGATTACATATTGAAAAACAAATTCAAAGTAAATATCACATAGTTTGCAGCGGTTAATTTGATCTACTTTCAAAAAATATAATTTCAAGCACTTAAATGTCAATTTAATATCTCTCAAAACAAAATATAACTTCAAGTACATAAATTTCCATTTGGTATACACGAAAGATTACGATTACAAGTGCAAATGCAAAATTTGATATACAATTCTAATACTAAAATATCAGTTCGACTGATTTTCAAATAGAATTTCAAACACTTAAATTTCAATCATAAATGAAAGAATATATCAAGGATTATTAAAATTCCAAACATGTTTCATGCAGGCTCACATCAAGCTACCTCATAAAAATCATAAGAAAATATGCAAGAGAAGTAAACTAATTTGGCGTTTTTATCACTGGAGAGAATCCTAGTGTTTCAGGCTGTGTTGGCTAGGGAGATAAAAGCGGAAAAGTTAATTGAATACTATAGATATTCTTTATATATTTTTAATTTTGACAAGTTTTTAAATCGTGATAAATTGAATACAAATTTACCAATCAGTCATAAAATAATCATTCGAGTTAATAAATTAAAGATAAAGTTGGAACCAGAAACTAAAGGTGCAGATAAAAAGCAAACCTGATTTATTCATAAAGCTCACGCATTAAACAGATGAGTATGTCGTAAGAAGTCTGAAAATATTTACCCAAAGCGAATAAAAAACATGTTAGAAAGTCTTGAAGTTCCCTTAAAATAATGGATTTTCTTTCCCCTAGCCTAGTATTGGCGGAATATTATCCTAAATTCACAAAGTTTTGTTATTTCATAGTTTGCATTTCCGTCTACAATAAAAAAAGAACTAAGTCAAGAACTCTGCCTTAAAACAAAAAGAGATTAAAAAGCAGATTCCACATATAACTTTAAACTTCTTGAATAAGGATTTATAAATTCTTTGATAAATTTTTCCGTTCAGCAAAGACTACACAGAACACATAAATATAATTCCTGAGCAACAATTATGTTTCAATTTCATTCTAAATTTTATATTGGTATTTAGTATAATTATCTTGGAGCAAAAGCTTCGCAAGAGAATATATAATTTAATATATATTAACGATATTTTCTCTCGTTTAAGAAGTTCCGGCATCAATTATGTTTTAAATACAATGGATTTTTTTCCAATTAGGAAATTAAATTCGAAATCTTTGCAATGATTGTTAAAACATTTTGATCGATAATTTTCTGTTTTAATGGGATTATGAATATTTCTAGAATTCTTGCTTTTGAGGCATTGTTTTAAACTACAAAAAAATGAATTAATAAAATAAACTTATTTATTTTTTGGAGAAATATGCAAAAAAATTATTTAAAAATTATTTAGGAATCAGCAACATTCATCAAAAATAGTCACCTATTTCATTTTTATTTTGAAACATTCATTAATATATTATGCATCATTAAATTTTTAAAATTACATAAAAGATAGAGTTTCAAAATCAGGAATTCTCAAAATTATATTGTTTTCTAATTTTACAAAAAATTGAATTGAATTTTCGATCAAGCTATTTATCTTAATCTGTGACACATACGTCGAACGGATAAATTTCTCATGAAACAATTTATATAATTTATGTATAAATATAAATATGTGTGTGTGTTGTTCTGGTATATTTATTAAAAGTGCGATAAATATCGCCAATATCTCTTCAAACTACATAAATGTTTTGTTCCCTCTCTCAGCGTAACGTACTAAAACGTTTTTTTATAAGCACTCTGCATTGTTTACTATCTTGTCACTTAAAAATTGTTTAAAAAAGTCCGCCCTTCTTAACGTATCTCCAACAATTTTATTCTGTATAAATTATAATAGGCATTTTATTTCATCACAAGGATAATTTTCTAGGTTAGAAGAATGAATTATGTTATTTTTTTCAATTAATAAGATATTTTGAAGCTGGAGTAGAATGTTTACAATTGTTTGCTTCAGTAACTCCATATACTGCGGATGAAATGTGTCACGAATATTCTATTTCATTATGGACTAAAACCCTTCCAACTGGGGTCTCGAAATCATCCCGTATTTAAACGAGAGGTATGGTCGCATAGCGTATAGAGGCAGAAAGAGTTGATGGTAACAAACAGCGACACACACACACACACACACACACACACACACACACACACACACACACACACACACACACACACACACACACACAGCACTTACCTTCAAATAAAATCATCGGTGTCTTGATGATACCCTCGACGAAATAGTACATAGTATCTACTTATATATTTTTAATTCAAATTTCTTAATTGAAGTTTCAGCAAGTTCTTATCGAGTAATTAGCTTTTTCACATTTTTGACCATTGCATTTGATACCTTAATGGAAAAGAAGAACCGAACGTGAAAAGTAGACTAGAAATCTTATAATTAAGTAACTAAATGTTTTACACCTGTATATATCTATAAATTAAACTGTTTTTGACATTTTTAATTGTATTTTTCGTTAGGAATGATTTATTTACCTAAATACCAATAGTTTTTATTAAAACTGTCATCAAAAATTTAAACTAAAAAAAAAAAAAACACCTTTTAGCTATTGGAACTGTATAAATTTGAATTTTTGTACTTTATGTATATCAAGATCCCTACTTATTATTCAATGTTTACTACGGACAATGTTTAGATAATTATTATTGACTAAAATTACAATTAGGGGATTAAACACAAGTAAAAAAATAAAAATAAAAAAGAATAGGCCTAAGAATAGAGTATACAGCGGGTAAAATGAGCCTAGCGTGTGATAAAGTGCGCCAAACTGGCTTAACGATTCGGAATGCCTTCGCATGACGTGATTTTCGTTTTAAGACGTAAGGTGATTGTATGACATGCGCAAAATTTGTTTTACATGCAAATCTTTAAGCGTTTAGTGAAAAATTTGATTTGCTTATAATATAAGAATTTGTTACGTTAATGTTCCTGTTATTGGACTTCAAATTTTCTTAAATTTACATTATTTGGAATTTTATAAGGATATATTGTTTGCAATTTTAAAAATAAAATTTGAATTTTTTTGAAAGGTATATTCTTTGGTATATTTTCAAAGCTATATTATTTCGAACTTTTGAAGCATTGTTTCGAATTTTTATTTGGTTGGCCATTAAAAGATAATATCGGGGTACTAATCATATGTAGAGTCAGTTTAATTTCTATTTCGAGAAGTATGTGTGGCGAAGAAATTATAAAAACCTCATAGAAGATTTTTTAAAACAATAAAAACAGTTTATTCTCCAACATGTTGTGACGATTGCCAAACACTGATGATTAGAAGTTTATTTTGTCATTGTACTTTTATGTACAGGGATAATTTCTAGTTTTTATAAAAATGTGTGTTTACATATGCAAATACTTTCTTAAGTAAGTTATATTGCGTGTTTTCAAGTTAGTGTTAAATTGTGTCGTATTGAAATTTTTTGAAGGTGGGCGTCCCACGCGCGTTTAGTTAAAATTCGAGTTTTAAGGAGAAAAGCAATTTGTTAAAGTTAGAAAGTGAGTTTTATTGCCCAGTTCTCATTGTAGTAGATAGCGCTACACTGAAGTTTTTCTTAAGGTGGGTTCAACTGTCCGTTATATTAAAATTCAAATTTAAAAAAAAAATCTGCTTTTAGATATTAGAATTTAAATCCTTCTATAGTACGTAATTATAATAAAATATTCGAAATTTTGATATTTGGAATTCGAAATTACGCGCGATTCCAAAGTTGAAGTTCGTACGCGATCTGTATTTAATAATCGGATGTCGCGCGTAGTTATGTAATTTAGGTTGGCGAGATTACTTTGGAGTTCTTGGCGAGAAATTTGAAATCGCACCAAACCTGTGCAGTTTCGTCGTTTTTTTTACTGAAGAATAATATGAAGCATTTATTCTATGTAAAATAAAAAAAACTTGCATAATCTTACGAATATTCTTGTTGTTAACAATTTCAAGGAAACCCATATGATATTTTACATAAAATCTATGCATACAATCTATTATATATAGATTATATAAACTAAAATGATATCAATATAATTTATTATATCTTTTAAAGCAAATGATAATATGTCCATTTAATGTTTGTTTCAATTTATTCTAATCCTCTTTTTTTAAAATTATATTTTCTATCATATACTTTTGAAAATGGTACATCTATATCTAATTTTTAGATCTAATGAATTTGAGAAAAGTTCTTTTAAACTACACAAAGCTCATAAATAAAACAAATAGTTATATTTCTTGAAAAAATATAAAAAAATTATATAATATTAAGATTGCAACAATTTTTTGTCTAAAATATTTTCTATTCTGCTTCTAATTTACAGATTTTATTAATATATTGATTAAGAGTTTCTTAATATTATTTTTATACTGTATTGGATTGTTATATTTTTTGTTATTGAAAACAACGTCAGTGTGCAAATATAAGATATTTTCAAGTCCTTCTAATGTACAAAATTAAACTAAAATACATTCTTTGAAAAATAATGCAACAGGACAAGTTCATCAAGAAAAGTAAGACTAGGATAAATTAAAATAAAATTACAAAATATTATTTATTCGTATTAAATAAGACACACACACACATGTAAACAGGATTGATGTGTGTTAATTTCAATAATTTTGTTGGATATTATTATGAAACATAAAGTAAGAAGAAAATATTTAAACATATAACAATAATATTTAATATATGCCCATGTTTTTTAGCAGTTTATGTATACAGAAATACTATATTATTTCGTTTTGCGATTGGATTTTAAATATTTAACTCCACAAATTTAAATCTAGATGAAAGCGTTCAGGTCAATATATTCCAAAGAAGATGAAAAGTCTATAGTGGTTACCTATTGTTTTTGTTTTTTGAAGGAACTAGAGGTCAATAAAATTGTTTTTGACGCTTCGCCAGTGACCACCTAAGGGGCCTCAAATTTGTGCAGGGTCAAAACACAAAATGTAAAGCTGAACAAGCATGGCCTGAGCATATCTCGAACTGCTTGATTTTTGGCATGGAAGAGGCCTTTTCAAAGCCCCTTTTATGTTTTTGGATTTCTTGGCTGTTTATGGATTTGTAAAGTTGGTCTAGTATTAGAATTGGATCATTTTGGATTAGCAACAACAACATATTCTTTTTGCAGTCTTTGCGATCATTATATTTTCCAAACTAGAGAGGCTGCAGTTAATACAATTTTATTTCAAATTTTTGATTACGGTCAAATTGCAATTTTTTTGTAAAGAGTTATCTTAGACATGCATGATATCGCCTGATTTAAGTAATTAATCATTATATTCTTTCTTCTTAAGTAAAAATTTGCATTCTTATAAAATTGCTTAATATGCATGCAATCATTGTACACAGTCCGAAACAGAAGCTGATATATTAGGAAACATTTGACGATGTCATATTTGCATTCATATAAAAGCTAATACCAAACAAGAGCAATTATAATTTTCATTACTAATATTATTCTTCGTAATTAATATCTTCTAATATGTTTTTTAATCGGAAATTCAATGAGAACATAAATCTGCTAATTTATCCTTTTTTATTTTAATATTTTATTTTATATGACTTTACATATCTAATCTTATCAAATTCTTTGTTGTATTTTAATTACTTTTCCCATGACGTTAAGCAAAAGTAGTTTATATTCTTTTGTGATCTGCAGAAAAGTGTTGCATATTAATTTTTCTTCTACGAATTATATTAAAATATTTTGTAAATTGGTCACCAAATTTTAGTATTATGAAACATTTACAAATTAACTTTTTCTTTGGGTTCAGCTTTCATTGGTATTATATATCACTAGTATATACAATACCAGTGAAAGTATCTTTACCAGTGAAGTAAGTTTTCTTTTCATTGAAATAATGATATAAATATCTAATATGAATATAGGATATATGCAGTTACATTTTTAATAATGTTATTTTCAATCTTTTAAAAATAATGTTTCATTTTTCATATATGTGTTAAAGATTTTATTCTTTTTATTCAAATGCTAGACTTAGATTTGAATTTTTTATTGCAGATACATATAATTAAATTTAAAAGTTAAACTATTCCCTTTTATAATTCAACTGGGCTTAAACGTCATAGCCAAATGAACAAATTTTATATATATATATATATATATATATATATATATAATTTGTATATATATATATAATTTAAGGAATGAATAATATAAGACTTTTCACTTTGTTTTCGAATGGCTGAAGCATCATTAAATTTCCCTATTAATCTTTTCCACTATTTTATGCTTAATATAGTAACTGAATTTTAAGATGTTATATTATTTTATCCTGAGAAACTTTTATACAGCTAAGAAAATATATAATTGCATATAAGAAAGACAATGTAGAATTTTCTCATTAATGAACTTTTGCAAAATCTTTTACGATGAATAGATACTCGAAATTTAAGTATATTTGTAAAAATCATAAAAAAATTGCAGCAGAAAATAAAACTTTGATGTATATTCCCTCTGTATAGTCGAAACATTTTCCAATCGAGAAAAAATGTTATTAAACCATTGGTCTTATTTTTTTTTTATTTCATTGTACACTTTTCAGTGTTTTAATTTTAATACTTTCGAAAGAAACATGAACTTTAAATTTTCTATACATATCAGACATATATTTAGAAACTAAAACATCCTTTCGACAGCAAAGTATATTTCCGTAAAAAAAGGCTAGGAATATGTATTTTGCATAAAACCTTTTTCTCCATGAAGGATATCATTAAACGTCTCAAGTATTCGAGAAGAAAATTTGAAGCTGAAGAATAGCGATGCGATTTATGAAATATTCAAAATAGTGAATCTATCCAAAGTATTCGGGTAGATTTTGTAAATAAAATATTTTCCTCAAGGTTCCCTCGCAACAGTATATACTATCATAATCTGCAGACATTTGCTGCGGATATTTTTAAGAACTATTCTATATCTTGGTTTAACTTGTGAATCTTATAACTATTTTTTTTCCAATTCCTAATAATATCTTGAATATATCTTGCTGTTCTCTATTTTTCTTTATTCGCTTTTGTAATTCTTCATTTCCATTTTTTTTTACAAAAAATATTAAATAAATCTCTTATGTCCTTATTTATGGAAGGTTACAACATATCTTGATTGCTTTGTTAGTTTACATTGAAAGTTTATTTTAAAACGTATTTTTGTATTTAAAGTCCTTATTAAATAAGCATAGCCCTTATTGAATAAGTTGTATTTGAAGTCCTTTTTGTATAATAGTCCTTCCTTATAGTCCCGTTTCTTTCCCATTCAGTTTAGTTTTTTTTTTGTTCATTGTAGAAGCTTTGAATAATGAAAAAGAACTCACTGCGAATGGTAACCTATTTCTTCCTTATTGCCAGGGCGCATGTATAATAATTTCTAGTATCAACATTTTGGACACTGAATTTAAAACATTTTTTTAAAGTGGATTACCACGTGTTTGTGTAATACAGCAAATATAATTATTATTTGTATCATTCTTTCAGTCACTAACTTTGTATATATTTTGATGATTAGACAGTTGTCTGTAGATATAATATCTTATATTATTGCAATTGTTTAATATAATATTCTTCAAATATTTAAACTGAATAGACTTCTTGAATGTTTACCTATTTTTCTTTTATATAAGTACTTTTATGAAATTAGTATATAATTGTGTAATAAAACTTATTTATAATTTTTCATGCAGTGCATGTAATTTTATGAATTAATCTAATTAATTTGAATTGGTTGATTAAAAAAGTGTTACTTTGCAATTTTATACATTTATATAATATTTTATTATACATTTAGAATAAAATTATGTATGTAGTACATAACAGTATGTCTATTCATGCCAAAGTTTAGAAAATTACTTTGTTGCCAAGTAAAATGTCTGATGGAAATATTTGATCCGAGATACCCTGATTGCAAATAACATTTTATTTGTAGTTAACTTAACTAGAAATAATGAAATTTTAAGTGAGACTGTACTTAAAAACATCACTAAATATTAATTGGAATCCAGTTAATTTAAGTATATAAGAAATAACTCATATTTTTTTTAATGTTTAGTTATAATAATTCTGTAGTTGTATAACGCCCGCCGACAAGGATTTCCACCTTTCAGCTCTATAAAGGGTGGGAGTAATGGCATCTTATTTAGTGGGGTACGCAGTGGGTGTGGCATTGCAACTCCAACAATGAATCCTCGTAATTCAAAAGCATAGAATAAGCAGAAAACTCCAAACTTACCCAACCAACTTTTGAGGTAAGTTCACATGTCCGACATTGAGCCTGCGACATATTTGACGTGCCTTATTAGAGACAATGACTGATCTTCAATTGGGTTGGGATTTGAATTCACCACTTTCAGATAATGAGAGCCAATATCCAAACCAACCATGTCACCTGAACTGCAATAGTAATTCGTATTGAGTTAAATCAGGGCTTATTCAAATTATATTTGATTATCAGTCCTCGTTATCAGGTCGATATTTATATATGTATTATCAGATCGCCAAATTCGTACTACTCATAATCGATCATAATAAGTAACCATAGTTTGATTTTGAAACTTTATAATATTTAGTGCCAAACAGTACTTAAAATATGCTTATTCCTTATTGGGTGTTATAGAATTCCTTGATATTTTCACTTGTTTGAAATATACTATTTAAATAAAAAATGCATATGGTAAACACTTTTTTATTAATTTTTCTCACTTTTTTAATGTTTCGTTTGTACATTAAATTAAAATTAAATCTATTTCTTTTGAAAAATTCATGTCTTTTGTTCAAAATACATTCTCCCTATATTTTTTGACTGAAATAAAAAAAGTATTAACTAAAAAATATATAAGAAATTATCCTACCTTTTTGAAAGCAAATTTTGGCTCTTGTTATCAATATATCACCACATTTTAAAGCTTATAGATAAAATTTTGTGACTCCTTTCCGACAGGTTACTTTACCTATATTTCTTGCTTGGACACTATTGCGATTTTTCTTAAAAGAAGGAATGTAAAAGAACGTAGGAGCTTTTCCCGTTATTTGATAAAATTACTTTTTTTACACTTGAATAAGTTCAACCAATTCGACTTTTGATCGAAAATCCTTTTCGTTAAAAAAAAAAAAAAAAAAAAAAAAAAAAAGAAAAGAAGAAAGAAACAAGTTCAGCAAGGATTTTCTTATGGCAGAAATGATACATCTCTCTAAAAAGAAGTATTTTTAGAAATATTTGGTTCTGAAGATTTAACAAATTGTAAGAAAGAATATAATGTTGACGGAATGTAACATACCCCATACATTTTATTTATCATTTTCTGTGTACCATATAGAATGACTATTATGAGTTAGAAAATGAAACACAAAACGGTACATTAAGTTACAGCAATTTACAAAATAGATATTATTTTAGAGCACAAATATTCTATTTTAGAAGAGGTTTCTAAATATATTGAGTGATTCATTTTAAAGAGATGATAAAATTACTAGTACAAAAACTAAAAAAAAAACTATTATAAATCATTAAGAGCTTGAATCTATATTATGCATTAACTGTTCACATTTATGTAATAATAAGCAATAAGTAAAAAGACGCAAAGTAAAAATATTTACTTTGCATTTTTGCATTTATTGGATACTATTATAAATAAAGATAATTAATTAAAACAAACATCGTTATGATTTAAAATCACTAATCCACTTTTATATACAAATTAAAATGCATTTATCGTGTGGAAAGACGTAAAATGTATTCATTTTGTATAATAATTACATAAATAAGATATGAATTTGTTCATTATTAAAAAATTCTTTGCTATCGATCAATTACAAAATATTTTTTCTTCATTAAAACACAAGTCCTTCTCTTTTATTTTAAAATGATATAATTTGATATCTTAAAACCACAGATGAAAATTAGTAATTAAAACTGAATAATCATCATTAATATTATGTTTGGAGAATTGTTAAAAAATATACTATTTATTTTCAAATATCAATTTGATCTTTAATCTCACTTTTTCAATGTTGTCACCGAAAATGTAAAACTTCAGCAAATCTGTATTGTCTGTCACATGCATGCATATACCAAGCGCCATGTAATTTTGAATCATGGTCAGGTGACGAGGTCACATCTTAATTAACACCCTATTCTCCACATCCATGCCACACCAGCGGTAATGATTTGAACGTCATATATTAGAGGCTAAATGATTTCCAGCAACCCAGTGCTAGAGAATGTAGTCACCCTCACAATCACACTACCCGTGACAATTGTTGATTTATTTTGTTGTTCTTAACTGGAAGCTGGGTGAAGGTACTGAAACACTTTTGTCAGTCCCAAATATCTTTCTGCATAAAAAACGTTCCACATATATTAATTGATTTTTAAAATAGAATTTTAATAAACTTAATATATATACTTTACAAGATCACATGCAATTAATTTTAAGTACATTTGTAATTACAGAATGTATATGGGTACTTTATATGCGTACTTTATAAGATCAATCATGTTAATCAAATAGCAGATGAAAATGTAAAAAAAAAACCATACAGTTAATTTTTATATAAGAGAAACCAGTAGTTATTTTTGAAATTTATTACATTATTGATACTTGCCTAATGATTTTAATTTTCCTTAAAAATATTTTCACTTTTAATATATAGCAAATAAACAGATACTCTTATAAACTCATATTGAAAAAGGTGACAAAATGCCTTATTCCTGTCTGTTAAACTTTCTGTATGCTGCATATGCCAAGAGAAATGTTTATTTAACAATAAAAATAATTTTTCTGTAGCTATCAAAAGTAAGATAACCTTGCTTTATGTGAAAGTATATATATATATATATTTATATATCTATTATCTTATAATCATCATAATCAAAAGTTCATACCATAACTTATAACTTTAAAGTTTTACCGCATGCACATTTGATTTAAGAAAGAGAAAGAAAATAATTTCCTAAAAGTATTAGAATTTGTTTCCTTATCTGAATTTCTTAAATGTGTGCAATTACTTTAAAATTATTCACTATCCAGTGATGACATATAAAGTATCGAAAAATTGACAGGTGTGAAAGATAACATCAAAAATTAAATTTGTAAAATTAAATAACTCATGAAATTATCAATTTGTCTCAAAATAAATGAATGATTGGTAATCTTGCTTTTAGTTCAACAGTGACTGGGTTCGAATCTCATCTTAGGCATACATGTTGGTAGTTCAGAATCCATTTTAAGCAGTAGGTCCAGGTCTAATTAGACCTCATGTGCAAAAAAATTGGCCGTTGAGCGAAAACAAACCAAATTAACCAAACGTTATCTCAAAATGTATTTGGCATAAATATGTATAAGCTAGTAAAACTTATGATAATGAAGCTAGAGCTTTGTTTTTTTCAAATTATTCATAAAATAATGAAAACAATATTAAATAGTTTTCACTTGCTTCTATAAGGATATGATTTTTGTTTCATATTTATTTAATGAAAAGCAAAGTGTGTTCCTTCTATGTCACTTTAAGTTATAGTATTATATTGCATTAAAGCTTAGAATAGGTACTATCCACTCATACTTTTATTTTATTAAGATAACCACATAAAATGAGCTATAAATATTGAAATGTAATAAGTTTTCTAAAGTCTTATTTCTGATATTTTCTTTTATCTGTGTAATAATTTTTTACATAGTTAGCATTCGGAAAATATTTTCAATAGTTCTAAAAAGAATAGTTAAACTATAAATTAAAATCATTTATCCGTGATTCTTTTGTTCTTCGAAGCTTGTTCCTTAACATTTGTTTCTGAAGTCGCATGTTTAATTGATTCGGTTCTATTCTGTTTCGTTTGAATTCCTTCAAGCTGTTGTTCAAGTAAGGAATTATTTTTCTTTTTAAAATGAAAGTAGCACAAAGAAAAAATCCAAGTGTTTCATTATTTTAAAACATCAGTATCGTGTTATATTTCTATAAAAGTTTAATTCCTATACATAAAAAAAAATCCTTTTTATTTTAAATTGATATTTTTATTATTTAAATAACTGAGTGTTATTTAACCCCGGTTAAAATTATAATTCTTAAATATTTAAGTAATAAGTCATATATATTTGGCATAAATTACTTGGACAAATACCGTTATGTAGTTCTAACAAGTCTCTCCTTTAATCAAAAATATTAATTAAAAAGCTTAATATACTCTACAAGATCACATGTATGTTAATTTGCAGTACATTTGTAATTACAGAATGTATATGAGTACTTTATAAGATGAATCATGATAATCAAATAGCAAACAGAAATTGTAAAAAATCAATCAGTGTTAATTTTTATATAAGAGAAACCAATAGTTATTTTGAAATTTATTGCATTATAAATATTTGCCTAATGATTTTAATTTTCTTTAAAAATATTTTTACTTTAAATATATAGCAAACAATTAGATACTTATATAAACCCATGTTGAAAAAGGTGATAAAATGCCTTATTCCTGTTATGTTAAACTTTCTGTATGTTAAATATTTATAATCAAATAATATAAAATATTATAACTGAACTTTTAAATAATATTTTTGTTGTAATAATATTCTGCATTGCCAAATTAGATTTTCAAGCATTATGCTTTAATATCTGTATCAATGTGTCTGATTTCAACAATGTATGAAGCATTTATAATATCCTTCCTGTTAACTCATACTGATCATTTTACATTTCATACATGTTTTTGATAAATTTTGATTTAGAAATAAAATTCGAACGAATTGATTGTGTATTAAAATTTTCAGAATTTACTTTAGTATTCATCTGTATTTTCATTATATTATTGTGCTCTATATAGTATTCATATATGTTATTGTTCTCTCTTAATTGTATGTTTCAAAACATGTAAAGCATTAAATATGTATGAAATAAAAATGGAGGAAATAACAAACAAACATAATATTGTTTAGTTTAATCAGGTAGTGCCTGTATTATAGATAAATCATTTCATCTATAATACAGGCACTACCTGATTAAACTGATAAACATAATACAGGCACTACCTGATTTTGGTGTTCCATATTCTGTTCATGAATGTTTAAAAATGTACAATATATATACATATATATATATATATATAAATAATCACGAATGTTTATAGAAAAACTTTAAAATAATATCAAGCATAATATATAATCAAGTAAATTAAATTAATATAGGGTATTTATTTTTGAAACAATCCTTAATGTTTGTAAAAACTCTTATAAAAGAAATAAAAAGAATCGACTTAAGAATGTTTTTGGGGAGTTTATCTTTAAAATACTGTAACTCTTCAATAAACTAATTCCGCGCATAAAATCTTACGAGAAAATATTCATAAAAGTCCTTTTTACGAATCTCAGACGATTCAATATAAATAAATGCAGTAAAATCTCTTAAACCGCTTGTAAGAATTAACAAAATTATCAGAATGGAGCACATTTTTTTACAATGTGCAATTTTCCTAATGGAAATAATGTTTTATTAAGCATCGTACTAGATCACAGGAAATTTTGAAAAAAATCTTTTCTAGTACTTTATTATCAAAGTCGAGGTATTAAAGGAAAAACTAGAAAAAAAGGTCTTTTCTTTAATTACAAAATGTGGTTATAAGATTATTTGACGTGTAGGCATAATTTTTTATGCTAATATTTTGTTATTTAATGTTTGTTTTAGATATCAAACCTAGTAGAAGCATTTTTTATGTAATAAAATTTTATCAAAATTATCATAGCAATTTTAGCTTATTTCAAATATTTTATATCCTATATTAAATTAAATGTACATATGAATTACAGTTGAAAGTACAAAATGTATTTGAAAATAATATTAAATTTTACGACAGATATTGCCAAGAAATCAATCTTGAAAAGAAATGAATACAATTACACTATAATGATACCATTAGTGTGTATAAAGGATTACAGTTTTGGAATGCTGAAATAATACATTAAACAAAGAAGGGCATTTGTATGAATATTCTCATTTTTTATAGGAATTAATTTGTCACCAATGTAAAAATGTTGAATCTGAAATTTTTGCTCATGGGTATTGTAACTTAATTTAATGTTAATCTGACATACCATCTCGTCTAAGGTAAAGCACTGAAATATCCTGCTATATTCGAACAAGAATAATTTTTCATTGCTTACTTGCACTATCTTCAACAGTTAATGGTTATAAGATTCATTAAACAAGGTCAGATTTTTATGGTTAGGTTTTAATGAAAATGAGGAAGGATGATATGTGAAATGAGTTTTGCATATTATAATGTCTTCATATATTCCCAAACAGTATTCTCAATTTAGCTGTTCTGCTCTATTTATCGAGTTGCACTAAAATTTGAAGCCTTTGAAACGTTAACTTCAGTATCTTTTGATGAAAATTATTTCATTTTACATTATCACACCTAGTTTTGCCGTTCCTGATAATAATGCAAAAAATCGAAAATCGGGTACAATCTTTGATCGTTATAATGAAAATAAAATATTTTAGGAGAAAGCTTGGAAACGCCTAAGCGTAAAACATATCCAGTGATTGAATTTTATTTGGAATTTTTTTTAATAAATCTTAAATGATTGTGTAATTTATATTTTTACAATCTTTTTAAAATTGTATCGATAATTATAATGACATATATCCCATGCAGACTGATGAAATTTCGTAAACAACCTTGATTTGTTAAGTACTTAAATGATTTTTTAAAAAATATAAATAAAAAGTAAATTAGCACTTTCGATTTACCAAGATAGTTTCTGATTCCATTAACGTGGTATACGAATCACCACACATAGTTATCTGATCTTTATTGTTTTGATCTATATTATACGGTTACATCTAGATTATCTTTCGAATAATGTAATAATGTTTTCTTAGTTTTCAGAACAAAATATAAATATTCCAATAATCATAATTTTTAAAAAAATAAATTATTCACTTTAATTTCATAAATTATCCAAATAGTAAAAACAAATTATTTTATAATTTTCTCGTACTTTTTCTTCAAATATATAATATAAAATCTATTATCCTGATTTTTCTATTAAAAAATTACCCTCCTCTTTCCTTATACAATAAAATCTAGGTTATATTAACAATTTGAAAGACGTTATGTCAGGAACAGGGAGATTGATCTTTTCCCAGCGTTTTGTGTGCCGCAGACCCTTAGTCTTAAACATCGGATTAAACTATGTTACTCGTTTCTTGGAGACAGGATAATAAAAGGAGAAACCACCAAACGAAAAGGAAATGCAGCAGGCTATAGCAAATTCTTCACTTTCGTTATTGTAGTCTATCAACTGTAAGTAATGACCAGGGACGGGTCAGATTTAAAGGGAATAGCAGCCAGAGGAAAATACATTCCCCGAAGAGTGATACTAAAGGATTTCTTTAGCCAATAGATACAAAGAAGTATTTTTTTAAGACCAATCGATCTTGTGCAACTGTCAAATCTCTTACGGCTTTCAGATGGATATAAATCAAAGATTACAAAACTTAATTAAAGGGAAATAAATAAATTCTTCGGAGATTTTTATATAGTTTTAAATAAAATAAAACAAGCGAAAAGATATATATATATATATTTATGTATATATATATTCATATATATATATATATATATATATATATATATATATATGTATATAAATATATATATATATATATATATATATATATATATATATATATACATATAAATATATACATACATATCCATATATAAATATATATATATAAAAATATATAAACAAATATATGTATATATATAAAAATATATATAAAAATATATAAAAATATATAAATATATATATATATATAAATATATATATATATATATATATATATATATATATATATATATATATTATATTTATATATATATATATATATATATATATATATATATATATATATATATATATATATATTTATATATTTATATTATATTTATATATTTATATTATATTTATATATTTATATTATATATATATATATATATATATATATTTACATATATATGTATATATATGTATATGTATATATATATATGTATGTATATATATATATTACTTTTGCAAGAAAGAGTTTTTCGAATCTAATTGATTAACGAATATAACACTTATTTTATTTTAAAAAAGAACACATAAATTAACTTCATATTGAAATGTGAATGTCCTGAAAAAATAACTTTTATTAAAATAATCTGATTATTATCTTTAAGAATATTTTAACTATCATTAAGATAATTAGATTGAAATACATATCTCCAACTTCTTTGATCTAAACTATCAGATGAATCTATATTTTTATTATAATACGCGTGAGTTAGATTAATTGCTTTTATTATTTACTTTTTATAACTATCTGTAGTTATACTATTTTACATTTAATATTTAATAATAGATTTTAAAAAATATAAAAATTATAAAAATTCGTTAACATTGATAATGGAACCTTATTGAGCCCCTGTTAAAGTAAAATAAAATTAAGATTACGAATAAAAATATATGTGTTCCTGAGTAAATTATTCCTAGGTCATCATAAAATTTTCTAAATTGTGATCTAAGTTAATTATATAAATTATCATGATTTTTAAAATAATTGTAATAGTTTAATATATTTACATAATTTCATATTAATGTAACTTTTCACATTTTAATTTATAAATTGAATAATACAAATAAAGAAAAACTAAATCATTAAAACTCTTAAAATATATTTTAATATTAAAAGAATTTATTTCCGTATATTCGGCAAAAAAGTAAACAAAAAGAATTAAATAGTGCTAGTGTATGTTTCATGTTAACATAAATGCTTAGCAACTTAATGAAAACCTTATATTTATTATTGACTGACTAAAACTTTAAATTTAATTAGTTAACCTCTTACCATGTTGAATATAAATATTTTGTGTGGATTTAAGTAGTTTATAATTTTTAGTATATGGAGAGTGAAAATATTTAAATTACTTTTTCTTGTTCTATAAAACACAATGCCTTCTAAAATAAGAAATGGAAGAACAGTAGTTTTAAAGTATACATCATAATTTATGATTTCTATACCGTGGTGCAAAAGTTACTCTAAATGTATATGAAATCAAATTTTCAATCTTACATAAGCATATATAAATTTAAGTGTTTTATTACTTAAATAAAAATCCCTATTTGTGTGTATGCGGATGATACACAATTGAGTAATGTACTATAGAAAAAAATTATACTTAATATTAAATGGAAAATATATTGCGGAATAAGTTTATTAATGTTAATTTCATCCCAGTTTAAAGATATAATATAAGTTAATTCATGAATTTAAAATAAAATGTAAGATAATGCATCTTTTAAAATGTTCTTTTTATATGCAATCTATCTTTAAAAACGTAAGTATATTTTAAAAAATCCTTTGATTTTTTAATTCAGCCAAACGTATACCTAAATATTAGATCTCTAAACAATAGTTTTATGTATTTTCTTTATTCTCAAACATGCGCTATCATTGGACATTGTCAATGTTAAAAATTAATATATTTATGCAAAATTTATATTCTTTAAGTTTGATAGAAAATAAATTTTATATAAATTTATATTAACGACAAATAATCATAAATTAGAAGGTAATGAAAAAAATCTCTCTATTTAATTGATAAAAATAAAATTGTAATTATTATAAAATTTTACTTAAACTATGACTCATTTTTCGAAACAAAATATTTTGGAATTTATTGGAAGACAAGTTCTTATTACGATACAAGTTTGAAAAATAAAAAAAATCAATTATCTTTTAAAAGTTGTTTTAATAATAATAAGTATAGCCTACTAACAGTCAATAAGAACTAATATGTTCAATAAAAAGTTGAATTCTGGATAAAATTAATATTAGTTGTTAAATTCAAATTAGTTTTAATAAATTATGTTATTCAAGTAATAAATGAATTTATTGGAAGGTAAATCATGAGAAAGAGAATTATTTTATTGATTATAAAAATATCTCATTCATATTAGAAGTAAAATACAACGAAAAAGAAATTGAAAAAGAACGCAAAAGATTTGTTGCATCTAACTGGCCTCTAACAACATCCTAATCAAGATAATTACCTCAAGTTAAGTTGAATTATAGGGCTCTCGAGTAACATTCGTTTGTGGATACTAATTAGCCTCTAAAATTTGGATAAAATTTATGACATTATTTTACGAGTCTAAAAAGAATTGTGTTTTTCTATTGTAACCTTAATCTCAGTTACAATAAATAGTGGAAAAGCTCAGAACTAATTTAATACTGACTTTTAAATTTCATTTCTTTTCTGTGTTTTTTTTTATTAATGTATATTTAGTAAATAAATTGCAGTAAAGAAATGAGAGTATATTATATTTAGATACAAAGGGAAAAAAACTTATAAGCATTGTAAATTCTTCTCAATTAAAATGTGAGAGTTGAATGAAGACATTTTAAATGCTCTCTATTGGTGTTTAATTAATACATATGAATAATATACATATGCATATTCTATCTTCCTCGGAAATAGCAAATCAGTACAGTTTATTTTTTGAAGTAAAGTGAGAGTATTATTTTTACTCATTTTAAAAGTGCTAAAATGTAAAAATGAAAAGTTAATAAAAATATAAGATTTATTAAACTTTGGGAATGCATTGACATTTTAAATAGTATGCATTTTTCTAGTATATGTACGTTTGCAATTGGTAAAATGACATAAATAGGAAAATATATTTAATATTTTATCGTTATTTTCTTTTTTAATATTATCTCTGATGTTTAAGTTGCTATTTATGTTTTCATTTTTATGTGACTTAAACATTTGAATAAATGCTGTTCTAATTTATTATATAGAAACTTAATGCCCGAATGGGCTCATTTATAACAGTTTATATAATGTCTTTAAAGCTCATTCAGTTTGGAACCTAAAAAATCATTTATTAGTTTAATATCATTTATAAATTTATATTGTATAAATGAGAAAATTCCATTATTATAGTCATCTATTGAGTCTTGATTTTGAATGTTTTCTACATTAAGAATTAATTTTTTTTACTAAATTGTAAAACACAATAATGATGGTAGAGCAAAAACTAAAATATTATATGATTTACAATAAAAACTTTTCTTACTATCTACAAATTAGAGATTTGAAATGCCAATAATTTAATTTGGAGAGTATTAGAATTTTGGGCGCTTGAAGGAAGATTTTACTTGCACTACCAGTAGAGAATGAATTAATCAGTATTATTTATAATGATCAGTGCTATGAAAATGGATTTCATAGAAAACTGTAAATGAGCAATAATTTGATCAATTAAATGTACAGTATTATATTGCTAAAAATTGCTTACATTCCATTGTTGGATATAAAAATTGAATAATTATATCAAATATTTAGAATTTTGAAAAAAAAAAAATTAGCATATAAGTATCTATTTTCTATTCATAAAACTCTCTCGTCAAGTACACATTTCAAAGTTAAAATATTGTTTTTGAAAACTAATTTAATAAAGCAATTTTTTTGATATGCTGCTTATAATTTTAGTTTATGTCGACTTAAGCATATTGATGGTGTATGACAATCGAATATTTTTTATTTAATTACATAAAATAATTTAAATTTACCTTAATTGCTTTGTAACTAAGATTCTCACAGCAATGTTAATTGGAGAGGTGATCCAAATTTTCAAATATATTTATATATGCCACAATTCATTTAATGGTTTAATATATTGGCTTGGAAAAATATATATTTATACGAAAAACTAAACTTAGTTACTTCATTTGAAAACTTTTCGTAATCAAATAATATTTCAAAGTATAAATTTCAATATAATTACTATTTTTAAAATTTTTAACTTCTTTATTTAAAATCCAGATATAATAATTAATATAGTTAATCAAGCAAATCTATAATCCCTATAAAGCAGTATAAGTTTTATTATAAACGAACCAAATAAAATGTTTTTACTATATGAATACCAAACTTCACTTATCAAGCTTTAAAAAATGAAAAAGAAATTGATGAACTCAATAATTTAAATTACTTGGAAAACATCTTGACTATTGAGACAAATATATGAAATTGTTTTATTTTCCATTATACACGGTATTGTTTTAAAAATCAAAATTTCGTTACATTTTTGAAACTCCACAGATGAAAAATGAATCATTTGAATTTATTTGATATTATAGACATTTAAGAATCAAAATTTGAAAAGTAATTATAGTTTAGAGAAATGTATTTAAAATCACATTGTGTTTAATATTTTATAAAATGCGATTCGTTGTTATTCGAGTAACATTATCTTCATTTAATGTTATTTAAAGATAATTCCCTACAAGCAAATATAAGATTTAAGAATAGCTTTGGACCAAAATACATTGATTTATCTTCTAATAATTATTAAAATTACCTTGTTATAACAATTAAGAAATCCATTAAAAGAATCTTTTTGAATAAATACAATTTACTTCAAATGCGAATATAACTTGAAATAAAAAAAACAATGGTACATTCGATTATAAAATCATTTAAATGTGTACATTGAAGAAAAGAGTTTGTAAAAGATTCATTAGTTATGGTCGATAGTATTTAAAGCATTGTCCAAAGTTGAGATAACTGTACGATTAGTTTAATATCCTAATTATTATTTAAGTGTTACATGAAATGTCATTATAGGCCTTAATGTTAGCCAATAATATAGTACACATGATTGAGCTAAAAAAATATGCATGAATTATCTTTTCTATAACAAAGAGTAAGGACAAATTAAGAAAAAACTTGCTTATTTATATTTGAAATTGTAATCTGCAAAAGCTGTATTGATCTATAATGTAATATTTCAATTTCTTTTTTTTAACACTTGTTCTAACAATCTCAAATATTTTAGGCAAATTCTTTAACTTCTCACTTTTATATTTTAATATATAGCATTAATATTTTTAAGCTAAACATTTTGAGCGATATTTACGTATAAATTTTCAGTGACTAAGTTTATTTAATACTTAAAAATATTTTTGAAAAGACAAATAATTTTAATGTGAAAAAATCTTTATAGAAAACATGTAATATCTCATTTGAATCTAAAATAACATAAACAAAACAATTAAAGTTTATGTCTTAAGTCTCATGTAAATATTTACACATTAAATATATATATATTAAACACATGTAAAAACTTAAAATGTGAATTTTCCCAATTTCAAACGCACTTGTTAATAAGCAACTTAATCAAAATAATTGAAAGTTTTAGATGACTTAATTACAGAGCGAAGTAATGCTCTGTATTTAAGTCATCTAAAACTTTAAATTACTACAATAAATCATATTATTGTGAAAAGCAAGCTAGATGTAAATCCGGCCTTGTTATTTTTGAACACAATTAAGAAAGGAATTAAAGAAAAACATCTTAATTTATAGCTTTTATTATAGATCCATCTCACATGTAATATCCATTTTTCATAATTTTATTTTTGTGTTGGTATTTGTATTGCTAAATACTTTTAAATTTTTGAAAATATCTAAAGTAAATGTTTCAAAAAGTACTTTAAGCGTACATGAAATTAAAAGTAGTTTCATAATAAAAAATTAAGCATTAAGCAATGATTTAAAAAAAACAATATACATACATGCATATATATATATATATATATATATATATATATATATATATATATATATATATATATATTGTGTGTGTGTAATAGCTCCTGGAATATCTCAATTAAAGTAATCAAGCAAAGTTTTATACAGGAAAGGAATCATAACAAAATTTTGTTTTGCAATCTTGTGAAGATTTGAAGAAGAAAACTTATGAAGTTTGTAAATTAATGAAATTCATTGAAAACAGTTCGTCAATTTAAATTTTTAAATATTGAGAAAAAATGTATGGTTAAAAATTTCTTTCTGAGAGAAAATTTAATTTTCATTTGCTTCAATAATTTATAATGATAAAAAAAGCATGGTTGTGTTAGAAATTATTATATTGTAATTTACAGTATTTTTATTCAGTGTTATTATATATTTTTAATTTTGATTCATTACATTAAATGGCACTTTCTGTCTATTGGTATGATATTATAACTATTTAAATACTTAAACATTAACTATGCCAATCAAATTTATAAAAATGGTATACAAATATTATAATAAAATTTAATGAATAATTAAATACACTGAATAATTATTGCAAAAAATAATTTTAATTAATAATTACCTAAGTTCTTGAATAATAAGAAAATATTAATACTCATGTTTTGTTTCAGCTGTTAATTAATTACTTATGAAAATATAATTTATTTGATGGAAGAAGTTAATTAACAAGTTACAAAATGTATCTCTATGATTGAAGAATAGAAAACTTTATTTCTTTACAACTTTATTTCTTGCTAAAACAAAAGTCTTATCAATGTTTCAAATAAAAAGTTCTTTATTAAATTCTGAAAATAAATTTTACTTTCTAGGAAATATCTTAATGAAGGCATTTTCTTTATTCAATTAGGGAATATGAGAAAGAAGAATGTGAGATTTTTCCTTAATGAAATTAAAAATTTCTGAAACTGAATTGGATGTCAGACAGTAATAATTTTTAACGAGCTTTTAAGATTTGTGGGTGTAAGTCGATCCCCTGCAACATGTTAATAAGGATTATTTTATTTTACGCCTAATTGTAATTTTATTTATGTAATGAAGCCTCTCATATATTTCATTTACAAAGTTAGAATGTGTGTTCTTTTTTAAAATGTATCATTTTCATGAATTTGAAAGATCATCCTTATTTTATTTCAAATATATTTTTTCATTATTAATTAAATTTTGCTTAGGAGCAATCAAATACAGAGACATATTTATATATATATATATATATATATATATATATATATATATATATATATATATTTATATATATAGATAAATATATCAATATAAAGCAAAAAATATATATCTATTAAAGTAATAAATAAAATAGTAAAATACAATATAATGAAATAGGAACTACAATACATTATAGGTAATCTAGCCAGTTCAAAAGCAACTAAAGAAAGATTTGCCAATATAAATAAGATAGAACATGAAAAATATTGAAACCAGAAATATAAAAAGCAAAGGGCCACATATTGAGTCATACTCCAATACACATGTTCTCTGCATCACCTTAAAGGACTCTCATATGCCTAGAAGTGAGCTGGTTGCAAATTGCAAGTTTTCGTGCAAACACCCTTCATTTGTGAAGTCTTTTGGAAACAGTCACTAGAAACTCGGGTTCCTGTGGGCTTACACAAATAACGGGAAGGCTGCGAATATATAGCATTTTGGTTAGCTTTCTAGAATATACAAATGTTTATCATTTCTTGCCATTGTGTCTCTTTAATGACCTTGGCCATGCTTTCCCTCTTTAACTCCTATCTGCCGGAAATATTACCATAAGTAGCCCACAACACTATATATTAAATTTAACTGTGTGAAAATTTGGATTTGAGGTTAGCCTCCTTTACACCTACTCAGTTTTTGCTAATTTATTCTATCATCTAAGCGATGGTGATTACTGATTGTTACGGTTATAGTTTAAATACACTCCATTGCCGAACAACAGTGCTAATAAATTCAGCGAGGAGTGCTGAAGAACGAAAACTCGTTTCGTAACCGCGCTTAATCAAACCGTTCCTTTACTGGCTGTAGCACAGTTTCAGTGCAGAGTGTCCTGGAAACATTAAGTAAACTACGGTTTAAGGATAACATTTATTAAATAAATTAACACTAACTATCTACATAAAAGGTGTTATTGAAAGGTACGCCCACCTTTCAAAAAATATATATTACAGATAGCCTGCCGTACTCTGGCAAACAAAATTTTTTAGGGATATTTATAGTGTCGCATAAATGAGTCATAAGAAACTTATATTGTCTTAATCGGCAATACTAGCTCTGTTTATTTTCTAAGAAATTCGCAAAAATATGCAATTTTTTAAAAATTTTGAACACTAATGTATTACGAGGAATGGGTAAGCACAAACTGAATGGTATTATCTTTCGTTCTCTTTATTTTTCAGTAATCTATTATGTATTAAATCAATTACTTTTCCTTAATTTACGATTAGCTTAAAATCATTGTACTTGTAAAAGATAGTACCTTAAATAAATAATTTGAACTTCATTTTACGGGTAAAACAAATATAATAAATACATTTTTTATATTAACAGCTAAATTACTATTTGTAATATTCATAGTTTTCAAATCATTTTGAATAAATGTTTCGAAAATATTTGATTTTATGGGTATTAAATTTTAAAATCATAGATAATTTAGTTGGTGTTTGTACCTATATTTTAATAATATAATATAATATAATATAATATAATATAATATAATATAATATATATATATATATATATATATATATATATATATATATATATATATATAATTGAATATAGGAATAAATTTTAAATAGTGAATAAAAAACAGTTTTCTTTTTCTCAATGATATGAAATCAAGTTTTCATTTAAAGTGAGTCAAATTTATATCTTGTGTAGAATCTATTTTATAAGTTTTAATCAATCACTGATACAAGATATTAGAAATACAAAAATGATTATTTGACACATAAATTTTTAAAATTTTTAATTACTTCTGCAAGTATTACTTGATTTTAACCGAGGAAAAGTCAGAAAAAATAAACTTCATTAAAGCGATATTAAAATTGTTATGACATTTTAAAGGGAATGTAAGTTATACTAAATAGCAGAAAAATATTATTTGCAACAATTGACGCATTTTTGAGGTAACCCTTAATAAGTCAATCCTTAATAACAACGTCATGAAGATTATTATTTCATCTTGTAACTAATAATATTTCTTTCTAAGAAAAATTAAAAAGTGGAAACTGTTGTTTGGGAATTTTAATTAGCGTCTCGAAGAAAGAGAAAAGAGGAAGAAAATGAAATAGATACATTGTTTGGAGCTTATTTTTTGCAATTAATAGGATAGAAACCGAATCTACACTATTGATATACTTGCAGGATAGGGAAATCTTGAATTACTTAGATTCATTAAGGTTTTTAAATATTAAAAGTAACAATGATAATAATCAATTTCTAAGGAATTTGAAAAAGTAAAACAATTATTTTAGAAAAAAATTGTTAATAAATCTAACCGCAAAAATTAAACTAAGCAATTTACTAAAAGGAATGGAAAGATTGGAAATTCTTATTCAATAGAGATGTTACTATGATAAATTATAAAAACACAATTTAATTTAATAACTGCATGTTGAAAACTCTTAAATTAATTATAAATTTCATTGTTGAAATAAGATAATTGTTGTATACTCAGATTCATATATTGCAGATTGTTTTTTGATGCCTAAAATGCAGTTAGTATTTCAGATGCAAAAATGCAAACTCAAAATTAGTGGAACTGTAACACTTTTTCTGCCTCATATTGAGAACCCAAATACCAGGCAATCTCATTTTTATTTAATCGTTGACTTAATTCATTTTTTGTCTTTATTTCCATGAAGTTAATCTTGATTTCAAAGGCATTTTGAAATAACTAGTTGATTTCAATGGAAAAAAATCTATCTTAAAAAAATATTACTTTTACAAGGGTTCTTTATCAGCGATGTAATATTATCTCTTGTTTCAAAATGTTTGATTTCAAAGGCATTTTGAAATAACTAGTTGATTTCAATGGAAAAAAAATTATCTTAAAAAAATATTACTTTTACAAGGGTTCTTTATCAGCGATGTAATATTATCTCTTGTTTCAAAATGTAATATAATTTCTATAATGCTTGTAAAATAACTGTCATTAGCTTATAAAATATACACACCTTACATAGATCATATATTCTTTATAAAATTCAATTTCATTTTGTACCAGTGAAGAATTTTTAATAAAAAAGGAATTCTTTTGCTGAGGAAATGGTTTCCGTTGTTGATGGACGTGGTATCACATGTTAGTATTAGGATTACCATTCACTAAAGCACTTTTCCGTCATTGAATACTATTTTCTTTGATTTGTTCCTCCCTTTGTGTTAAACGTATGATATATAACTGTGATTTTTGGAAAGCTTTGATAACTCTATATAATCTTTATATACACCATATAATATTATAATCATCATCATTTGGTAGGATAGCCTCTTGTAGGCCTGGACTGAAGAATTTCCCCATTTTACACTTCTCCCAAAATTTGATTTCAAGTTATGTACTTTTAATATTGCAAAATCATTATCAAGATAGTCTTTCTATCTCTTTTTGGAGCTTTTTTGAACTTGGATTGAAGTGGGTATAATATATAATACCTGAAAATATTTTAGCTGCAGTGAATGATTTTTATACACCATTTTGCAAATATTTTTTTTCGATAGTTTTTTAATGGTTTGTATTTGTAACTTTCTTCAGCTGTAAAGCTCTCTTAACTTTTATTCCATCAGTTTGCTTTAGGATTGATTCTTTTCCTCGCATATAAATTTATTGTATCACATTCTATAGCACAAATCCATTGATCCTAAAAATATATTAAATTAATATAAAGTAAATACTATTTTAAAATATTCTAACTAACTGAAGTAAGATATTCTAACTGAAGCTTTTCTATTTTAATGAACTTCAATATATTCCATTAAATTATTTATTTAAAATTAGTTTTTAGTCATTTTAATAAAATTCTGTCAAAAAGAAAATTAACTATTCAGTTATAAAATGTAATGAAGTAATGAGCATAAAATAAATAAAATTTCCCTTTATAAGCTTTTAAGTAAAAACAAAACTTGATTTTTTTATGCCTTGAATATTCATTTGTATGCTCCACGATACAGAAAAATTGTCAAAGACTTTCAAAAAATAAATATTGTTGACTTAAATGCTGTTCAACGTTTACATAAAATTATACGCAATTGCTTTTTCTTCATCCGACAGTACTAAATTTAACTTAGGGTAAACACATTGCTTAAATCATCATTTAAAAAGAGAACTACAAAATCACTATTTAAAGAGAGATATATTAAATCATAAATGAGAGCATACACACAGACACACCATATTAATATTTGAAAAGGCAATCATGAAAATTAAAGTATTGATTTAAAAAATAATATTGTAAATGTTGATAAAATATTTGAATAAAAAAAATTAAATTTAAGATAACATTTTGTGTATTTATAAAATATAGTTAGTTTTAATTTGCTATAATTTATTGTCAACTTTTTAAAGTTAAAAATTTTGCTCTTAACTTTATTTACTTTTGAAATTGAAATATTATTCATAATGTGACCAGTGAGAAAGCATCTTAAATGAGTGGAAGTATCTTTACTACGATGATATATTAAAAAAAAAATTGATAGATTTATTTTTCAAAGATTTTGGATTAAATTTTCATAGCCATTGGAACATTGTCAAACTATAAAGAATTTAAAGGAAGTGTAAGATTATCGTATTGAAGAACATTTTTGGAAATAATTAATTATATAATTGTAATATATAAACAAATGTAAAAATAATAATTAATTGTAAATAAATTATTAAATAAAATTTATAAATATTTTCAATGAAACTTTTTTAAAATATTTACTTTTTATGTGTAATATGATTCTTTCTGACGGCCAAGTATATTTTACAGAGCTTTATCATATTAATACCTTAATTAAGTGGCTTTATTCTACATTTTAAGATAATAATTTAAGGGATTAAATTTGTAGAACGCAGCTTTCAACTTGTAGTGCAATCTAAATGATTACTTAGTTATGAAAAATATTACTATTTTATTATAGGATAAGTAGCACATATATATCCAGAAAGAATAATGCCAATTAAACAACAACTATGTATCTTAAATTATTAGTTAAATGTTATATACCATTTTGCCTTAAAATTTTGTCTTTTAACGAAATTTAAACTGGATCATACACTTTTCAGCATTTTAATCAATTATTTTTATTTTAATATTTATATCTAATTAACAATGTGCTAATTGTTTATTAGAGGCTTTTTATAATGTGATACCTTTATAAATGCAGAGAAATGAAGCGTTACGCATAAAATATCCTAGAATAAACCCTACTAAATTCTTTATTTCTAGTTTCTGAACTGTATAATCCATTGCAATCTATCATTTAAAGCCAATCACTATAGACAAGTGAGATTTACTGGATTGGTATAATATAATAAAAAAAAAAAACTGAGATTACTTTTATCAAAGGAGTTCGTTAAACCTATGTCTCCAAAACATGTAATCAATCTTAAAAGAATGTCATTTGTTGCAAAATTTCTTTTCTGACAAGTTTGATTTTAAAAATTTGAATATAATGTTGTATAGTAAGACATTTGAAGAAAGAAGCCATAGTATATTTAGAATAAAATAAAAAGTAACATAATAGTTTTAAATAATGTAATATCCTTCAGAAAAATATATAAATAATTAATCTATTTAATATTTAATATTGTTTAGTTAATGGATATTTAAAATTATTTGCAATTTCAAGTCTATAATTTCCTATAAATGATTTAACTTGAATATAAATTTAATAATTTCAATATTCATTGCAAAAATTTATGTATTGAAGTTACAGTTCTCTATTATGACAATATGAAATTATATCGCATTTATTTTGTATTTTTTATCATGTATAATTTTTATAGATTTTCTGTGCGTTTATTGATAACAATCGTTATATAAAGTCGTTTATATAACTTAATTAATTAAAGGTAAATTAATAAAAAAGGTAGATTCTGAAATTTATATGAAACTGAAAAATTTTAAGACATAAAATTCTGTTCATCTTAATTTAGATTTAAAGAACGTAATAATCCGCTTAGCATTTATAGTAATTTAAATCCCTCAAATTAATTACATCTAACTATTTTGATGAAGTATAATGAGAACAAAATAGGTTTTCTTATGATTAAAATAAGAAGTGTTTTCAAGTACCACATTTATTATTCAAATTATTAGTAAAATAGTTGTTTTCTAAAGTCTCTTTTGCTTAAAATTAATAAAAAATGCAGTATTAAACTGAAATAGGTTAAAAGAAATAATAAGAGAAAGTATAACTACACATACATTCCTTGTTTTATACACATATAATTACATTTCAACATTCTCCATTATTATATTATTATTTTCTTGAATTAAATTCGATGTTAATTAAATTACCAAGTTATTAATATTTGAATTTTACGAACGTTAATATGGGGATACACACAAATGAAAATATATTACATAAATGAGGGGAGGAAAAGTTTATTTTTTTATTTTCTTTTTAATTACACAAAAACGATGCAAATTTTAATCTTGTTCCTATAAATAAATAAAAATATATTTAATTCATATTGAAATTTTAAAAAAATTATTATTCATGTAGAACTTAATTTACTTTATAAATTAATTTTGTTTAAGTAATATTATCCTTAGCCGAATATTAAAAACTTTTAAACTATGTCTTGTAAAGGAAAAAAAGCATTTAGATTCACTTTATAATTGAATGTTGTATAATTTTAAAACATATTAAATTAATATCTATCTTAATGGAAAGTTCTAATTAAACTCTCAATATCTTAAGTGTATGTAATAAGTTGTGCTAATTAAGAATCCAAAATATCTGAAAAAATTATCAAGGAGTTGTACTCAAAAAAGTTAAAATAATAGTTTTAATAAATACTTTCATAAGGAACTGAAGCACAAGTAAAGAAATTTTAAAATATATAATTCTCTTTTTTTTCAATTACCACCATAATAAATAAATTTATAAAATATTGTCTGATTGAAACACATGATAAAAGCAATTCTAAATACACAAACTCAATATAATTCTACGTCTTCATTATTATTTAAAAAAATTTTTGTTCTTCATTATGGGAAACCTATATTTCTTCTCTTGTATTCAAAATTTAGAATTTAAGTAATGAATAATATGATTGAAAATTCAAAATGAGTGACTTAAATATTTTCGCTATAGTTTTCAAAAGGTAATAAATACAAACTTAAAATTGTCCTAGTAATAATTACACAGTTAATTAATCTCTAAAGTTTCTAAATTTTATTAGTGAAATAAAGATTTTGGTAGAGTAGCCGATTTCGAAATATTCTTTAGAAATATCCTTATATAAAAATAACTGCAAAAGTAAAATGTCAAAAACTGCAATGATAATTATTGAAAGTAATAAAATATCAAAAATTATATCTATTCATTTAAAATATTTGTGTGTATTAACTTTATTTGTTTTCAAATATAAATGGTTACTTTGTTTAAAATATGTTTCACTCACAGAATTTATAAATATATTAAAGACTTGCTGAATAAATTTAATAAAATGATTGATTTAAAATTAAAAATTGTAATTATATCTAAATAATGTGCTTATATATCATGTTAATTCATTTTGCCGTTTTTTTAAAATATTTTATGAAAATAACCCCATGTAAAATTTTTAATTGTAGATACAGGATTATAGAGCAGTTTTGAAGTTGTTTATATCACAAAACTTTATTATCAGATCAAATTTGTTGCTTAAAAAATCTGTATCATTACAATGTTGATTCTCAATTCAAAGAGAAATTATTTTGTTGATGAAATACTGACCTTTTACTGCTTGTAATTTCATGTGTGTTTTTAAGTAAAGGATATTTTAATTTTATTTAATATAGCGTTTTAATTTATTTTATACAGATGCCACATATAAGAACTAGCTTTTACGCTATCATTATATGCATATCTCATTGTTCTAGGCAGTGCAGAGTCATTTAATGTGTAATAACTTACTGCATACACTTCCAAATTTTCAAATAAGGCTGATCAAAGTCAAAAATGTGTACTGTCAGGAGAATCAAGAACACAGATGTGGACAAGGTGACACCTTAAGCAATTGTATCCAGTCAAGTCTAAAACGAGAAACAGTAATATTTTTTTAAAAATAACAATATTGTTTTGTCAATTGCTTGTGTTGGAATCAAAATAAATTCAAATTCAAATGTATTAATATAAAGTATTTTATGTGTATATGAGAAAATATGCTCGAATAATTAAATTCTAAACTTTACAATAAAAGTTATTGCATGTAAATTAATTAATCATGTTAATCTATTTAAAAATAGTTCACATTCTAAATCAAATACTTGTAAAAATTATAAGAATTTTTTTAAGAAAATACAGAATAATTTTGTCACGTAAAAAGGGGTATTTTTTAAATAACTCAACATACTTATTACTAAAACACATTTAATAACTTTGATAATTAAATAAGAATAACTTTAATAAGAAGGATTTTAAAAATGTGAAAAGTCAGAAAAGTACTTTTAATGGTAAATACTTATTTTCTAATAATTTTCAATTAATTGATACTATTTCTTAATTTTTCTAAAAATTTATTTTTGTGTAGCTTCATATTTTTTTAATTTAAAATTAAATTCATGGTGATTTTCTAAAGCAAAATATTTTTTCCTCATAATTACCATTCATTTAGGAGTTTAGATTCAAGGAAAAATTTGTTTACAATAATATAAAATACATTAACTTTTCAAATAAGAAAAATATAATATTCAAAATATAATGAAGTATATTTTGTTGATAAATATACTAATTATAAGCAATATGATTATAAGCAATATAAGCATTTTTAGCAATATGAATTAATATCGTAGCGACATTATATATTCTATCGTTTAATTTGCTTAATGATTTATATAATTTGTGTCATTGATATTTTATCAATTACACGAATTTTTGTAATTTGAAATTAACTAATGGATAAGTGACGTCTTCTTTAAAACATAATTTTAAAAACATAAAAATTAAAATTAATAATTTCCGATGAATTCATTTCTGAGTGTTAAAGTTTACTCATCAGAAACTTACTGTAAAATCAGGATCTTCATTTATAAAATGTAATTTAATTTTCCATATTTATATATTGTTTGAGGTTCTTTTCCTTGAGCAGTTTTGTAATTGAAAGATTTGCATTTAAAATATATAAAATAAAAAATATATTAATTAAAATATGGATAATTAAGTATGCGAAGAAATAATATTATTAGAGTACTATATGTTATTAAGAAGTGTTAGAAAAAAATAATGCGTTAAATTATGATTTTTTTTACAATCATGTATCATGAAAATTTGAACTGATTCATTTTCAATTATTTTGAAATGAGGTGTATAGTTTTGAAAGGTGACATAAAGCATATCTAACTTGCTAATTTTAACAGCAATATATTTTTAAAAAAAAAACTATATTAAATTATTATTTTTTAATTAATAAAGATCAGATTGATATTTTATAAATTATAAAAATTACATTGTTCATTCAAAACAAGCGATTTGAGTTTTTTAATCCATTGAATTAAAAATCTTATAATTCTATCAAATTAAACAGAACCCATTAAAAGATAATGAATTGGAATTTACCCGGATTATGAGAAAATAAGAAGGAATTGTTTTCTGCATTGAGCAAATTCTCTTAACAATTTCTTTTTCTATTCTAAGCTATATTTCATGATTTCTTTTAAATTAAAATTTGACTATCAGATTGTCTTGTAATGTAAGAAATAATTAATTTCCTCGGAAATAAAATCATTGGAGAATTAGAGACTGACATTTTGCAACCTATAATTCTTTCAGACTTCTTAAAACACTCCTTTTAAATGGGAAATTCAGTCTCACGTATTGTGAAATTATTATTTATTGATGAAAGTTAAATATTTTCGAGATGGGTCTATTCATCTGATCTATCATTTATCAAAAGCTTTAGTTGCTGATAAGAAACTAATATTCAGAAAATATATGATTGCTCCTCATTAAAAAAATGTCTTTCCTTTATATTTTTTTAATTTTTATTGTTTCACAGAGAACCTGTGCATATACCTGAAATAAATTTGGCTGCGACATTATTTATCTTCCTTGATGAAAAACTAATTTCATTATTATACACAAAATTCTGAATTATTTGTAACATAATACTTATCAAGTAATAATGGAAATAAATGGAATTATTGTACACAAAGATTTAAAAGAAATGTGAAACAGTAGCAATTGTTCAAGTATGGCCTGTCGTAGATAGTTTTTGCTTGAAATCATCTTCGATAGTTTCGAAGCTAATAAATGTGACAGCGAGATTTGCTTCAGTGTTAACATTTATTTTAATAACTTCTTAACATTTATTTTAATAGTACAATTACTTGTATTTTTTATTATTGATTTATGTGAGTAAAATAATTTAATTAATTACAATAGAACAAAGTGAAGGCCAAGTAACTGGTACGACACGTTCAATCTACTGTATCTAGAAGATACGCTGTAAGAAAATAAGGTAATTTCTGAAATTTCGGTTTAGATATATTCGTAACAAATCATATCTTAGGATAATATTGTTAAGTTCAAATATGTATATTTTAAATATTATTTAAAGAAATTAGGCCATTTAAAAATATGTTTTAAAATAACAAAAATAAATAAATATTTTTTATCATTGTTTTGTTGTATGCTATTACATTCAGTGAAATGTTTAGTTAATGTCTATAATTTTTATGAAAATATAAAGAAATATATATATTTAAATATTTAAAATATAAAAATGCAAAATATTATATTCAATTAATATGTTTTGTGACATTTGTAAAAATTCATGAGGCTTAATGAATTAATTAATGAGGAACAACAAGAAATAAAATGTTCACACAAAATCATGTTAACTATTCATTATTTTAATATATTTTCTTATGATGATGTATGCTGTTTTCATATTTGTTTAGTATTAATTAATGTGAAATAATATTTTGAAAGGAAAAATAGAATCTCATTAAAGAATTACAATAGCAGTCAATTATTAACTATAGCAGGACATTCTTTTTCTTGTAATTAATTATTGTTTTTCATATCTAACACCTTTCAAGAATAACCGTATTTCAAATATTCCTTGAAATAATGAGCTTTTTTAGTTTTTAATAAATGTCTCCTAATTAGTTGAAAATGATGACTTCATTATATGGATTTCCAAAATAATAAAAATGAAAACCTTTTCATAATCATTCTTAAAAATCAGTTATCAATAAATAGAAAGAGCCTTTTAATTTACAATTATTTTAAACGTCATTATGTTCAGTATTTATTGCTTCTTCTTAACGAAACTGCAGAAATTTTTTGAAAGTTGTTAAATTAAATCCTTCCTAATTATAAGCAACTAATTAAAATTTTAATTTTTAAAATGTTCTTGCACACAGTTTATTTTTTAAGAATCGGAGCTAATTAATAAATGAGTAAGAAATTTTGATTTTATAATCATTTAAATTTAATTAATTAAACTTTTTATAACTCTGTACTATTGAAAATTTTAGTAATTAATCTAATTTTCTAGATATTCTTCTTTGCTGATCATTCAAATAATTTTTCACTTTAATTTTTCTTTGTAATTAATGTGTTTTAACTTTTAAAAAATCCTTTGATTGAATTTCTCGTGTGATTCGTAAAATGTTGTAATTTGCGTTGTTTAAAAATAAAAATGTTTTAAACTTATCTAATTTTAAAGTTTTTATAGACTTCATTATATTTTTATCTAATTAATAAGCTTGGAGCTAAAGAAGCATAATTTATATTATATTAAAAGAGAGAACTTTTGTATATTAAATAATAATTTATATTCTATATGAAAATATTGTTTGTGGTACTAATAAGAATATTGTTTAATTAATGGTGTACTTTTTTAATTTAATATTGTTTTTTAATAAATAATAAACGAAGTTTTCAAATAAAACCTTAAAATTAATATTATGAAAATTAAAGAAAATTCGAAACATAGATATAAGTTTCATAATAAATTTTTAAACAAACATTTCTCAAAAAGAATACATCACAGGTAAAAATTATACGAAAATTAGAAATTATTTCATCTTAAGCTGAATACAAATCATGGTGGAAATATTAGGCGAAACTATTTTAATTTGGTTTGTTTTCTTTCTATTTCATAAATACAGTAATTCAAATATTACTCATACACACTGACGCAAAATTAAAAGTGATTTAACAATGTTTTGGAGTTTGGCCGCAACCGAATTTTTTTGGTAGCAATATTTATTTCGAAAAATGTAATAAAGTCGCATAAAATAAAAACGCATTTAAATTTCTTAACATAAGGTCGAATTATTGATACAAAATTGTGTCACAATTTTTTTATAAAATAAATCACTCAGTATTTTTAATATTAAAAATCATGCTTTTATTTTATATATTAAAATAATAATATTCGAACCATGCATGTAAAAACACGTTAATATAAGTGATTTGTAGTTTTAGTATTCCTGTTTTATAAATAAGATCGATGTTATTTCCACTCAATTTTCATGCATTTAAAAATGATTTCCACTTTAATCATGGAATATATGTACTGATGTTACCCATATATTTTCTTAGATATTCATATTTGCGTGAGATGACATCATCAAACGTGAGAAAGGTATAGTAATGTTACTACATTTAGTTATATTTTTCTAATGATCTAGGTAATAATCATATAAGTTTTAATAAATTGTAAATGCTTGCAATTTAATTAAAGTTTATTCGTAAGGCAAACTTTTGTTTGTAATTATTGGAAATAAAGTATATCAATCTGATTTCTGAAAAATAAATTCCTAAGTCTTATGTTTCTTATAGCTCATGATTTTGCTCATCAAAATGATGAGTAAGGCCAAATATTATTATTACCACAAATAATTTAATTATTTATTTTATTCAAACCACAAATAATTTAAGATATATTTCTATGCCATGTAGACCTGAATTTAAACGTTAATAATCTTAAAAAGTGAAATATTTTTATATATGTTTGGTTCATTCTTTTAATACAGTTGTTTATTGAGAACGTGAAGGATTAAAATGGAATTTAAATTATACAAAAAACTATATTTTTGTAGATATATTTGAAAGTAACGTAAATAAGGTATCCAGCCATAATTGTTTTAAAATTTCTATTAAATAATAGACTAGTTTAATAAAATATGCTAGAATATAATTTTAATAATATGAATTACAGAAATTTAATATCCGAACAGCAAACAAATTATTTTTTGAATAATTCTGTAAATATAATATGTAATTAAAAATGCTTGTATATAATTTGAAATAAAATTAAAAGCATATTTCAGTCTTATCTTTATTATCCTTATTTAAAATTAAATTTAATTGTTTTCTTAGTAATATATAAAAGTTGTTTAATACAATATCAAAAGGATAGCTTAACATAATTTAGCTGTTACGTTTTCCTGAATAATTCCTAAACATTTGTGGAAAAAATGACTTATGAAATACTTTTATTAATTTGATGCAGATGCGATTGATTTTTGTCATATTATTTGAAAGTACTTATGTATAACATACTCAATTCAAATAGTATCAATTATAAGCAAGAAATTTCACTCATTTTTACCAAGTTAAACTTTTATAATTTTCTTAGCTACATAATCAAAGTATTGATGTATCTTTTTCTAGTTTTCCTGGTAGGAAGATTCCTCGTGATTTTTTTGTATTACAATATGAAGAATGATATAGTTTATCTCATTAGTCATCTAAATTTTATAATGATTTTAGTTAATATATGATATTAAAACTATGAAATGAAAAGAAATAGATATAAAATTTGGTGTATCCTAACATTATCCTTGAAACACAAGTTAAGTTAGAAAAGAAACGCAAAATTAAATTTTATTTAATTGATCATAAAAAAATGAAGCCATCGTTTTTGAGGAAATATTACTTTCATTTATCATGGGAGTAAAAGAAATTTATATTTCAAAAATGTTAAGTGGTATAATTAGAACTGCTAATATAAAATTACTTTGAAAATTGGGTGTGATTTCCAACAAATTTTAAAAAAAATTATTATCATATAGATATTAATATTTTATAGCAAATTATATTTAGAGTAATTTTATGAGAAAATCAAAAAATGTAATGTCTACTAATATATTCTAGTCATTTCATAATCATAATATATAGATAATGTGAACTTGTGCATTTAGTTCATCAAAAAATTTCAGATGTGTCTTGTCACATTTAGCAAACGTCTATTGAAATTGATTGAAAATATTTGCTTCACATAGGTACTGAATCATTACACGCATCAAAATTCGATATTACAAGTGAAATTACGTACTGTTAAATTAACTACATAAACATCAGGGATTTGACAACAGACTTAGTAATATACCTTACGAACATAGGTAATTTTATAACCTAAATAAAAGAATTTTCCATAAAAGATACGAGATTCCATAAAAATACTATGTGTGATTTTGCAATTATTAAAGGATTGCTTAGACTAATATAAATATCGAGTTATTCTCTCTCATTAATGAGTTTAAATTACTCGAATATTTTTGAAAGCAATTAAAAGAAATTTTATAATAAGCAGAATATAATTACTCAGTTTATTTAAATAAATTTAAATAATCATTGTTTTACTTCTCTTAATTGCAATACAATCTGAATTATGCCAGCATGATTACCGTCATGCAGTCTTAATAAGTGAATATTAGACAATATATTAAAATCTGGGCACACGCATTTTAAGCCAGAGAAAAGTATTTTTAACGTCAGTAAATGAAAATTACGAATGTTTGCAACAACACTGATAATTTCCATGAAGATGTCACGCTGATAAAAAATATTTATTTTGTCATTAGTTAAATATATTTTATGCTATTTAACTGTGACTGTATATAATATTAGAATTTATTTAGAGTATATTTATTAATATTTCATTTTGTTTGAAAAATGATATTACGTAATCAAAATCTAAAACACTTATCCTTTTTAAATGATCTTTATTAAGCATTTTACGAGGTTTAGCCTTTCCCATACATTTAATATTTACTCAAGACAATGTTAGTTAAATACGTATATTTGAAATAATACATAAAATTTCATTTCTCCTTTCAGTTTCGGTTGGACTTTATTAAATTGTAGATTTTACATTGATTTTATTCCAGACATAAACTTAAAATCGTTTCCGTACTTCTTGAGTATAATTTCTAAAAGTTAAATGTTGCAGTTTTTCAAAAATATTTCAGATAAGTCAATTTTAGATTTTTTAAAATTATTTTTACTTATTTTTATGCTTGGCATTTAAAGACCATGTTAATTAACTATTTTTTTGAGTAGTTTTGTGAAGGAATGATGATATCACATCCCTAGCAAATATTCTTAATATATCGAATAGATATAATTAATTATATCGCTTGTAAAATTCGAAGAAATACTCGGTCATTTATAACTTAATTTACCTATTCATTATTCAGAAATCTTTATAAACTTCGTATATTTTTTGTCTTTTAACTAGTACAAGCTGATTTTAACTTTTTCAATAATTCTTAGAATTTCCAAACTGTTGTGAACTGTATATTTATATTTTAAATAAATAGGATAAAGTAGCACTGAATACTGATTGAAAATTTCTACTGTAACAAAACAGGATATCTTTACCAAGTTCTATAAAATTGAACAAATATAATTAAATTTTTTACTATACTTACAATATTTGTAAAATTCTTATACTAAAATAGATTCTCATTCTTCGTTACTTTCATCAAATTTAATAGAAATATAATTTCATAATCAAATGTTAAATGCGAAATGTTAAATTTATTTTAAAATAGCTCGAAGAATTACTTAAATTTATTTAAATTTGGAAGGATGCACTATTGCTCAATGAAAAAATTAAATGAACTAAGAAAGATAATTTAATTAACGAAAATTATTCCATTTTAATTCGTATATATGTACTTTATAAATAAGGCCAATGTAAGAAGACTTATGCTAATTATACTGCCATTTTATCTTAAATATAGTAGTTCAAAATTGCTTTAATATTACATATAAGGAAATATTAAACTTTAAAATTTATTCACATAAAGTGTGTATTAGTAAATATGCTTCTGTGCATTGGTGAATATAGAAAATGCAAATTGTTGTTTTATACAGAATGATAATGTGGGTAGAGATACATCTATAATACTATTTAATTGTGATATGATACATCAAATTTATTTTGAAATAAATGATTCCTGAAAAAAGATATTGCCGAATATCAAGCTTCTATATTTTATGTAAGATGCAGATTTAGAAAAAAAAATGCTTAATGTAAAGGTAGGCAAATATTTCACTCCAAAAATAAATTTTAATTTCATCAAAATGGATGGAAGGTATTTATATTGTTTTAAAATTCATAGGAGTTTCCTAACTAGAAGATTAAACTGTATATGCTAGATAAAATATATGTAAAACAAATTTTACATATTAAGTTGTGTCTATGACTTCTCCGTGATATACGAAAAAGTATATGCATTTCAGAGTGATGACATGAGAAATTTAAAGAAAAAATATCTTATAATTTAAATTTTCATGGTATTTAAATTTTGTGTTTAGTTATTATAATTAATCAGTCTTGTAAACAGAATTGCTGGAAAACATTTTTATCAAATGAGACATTAACTGCCCAGGAAAAACTAGTGCAGCGTTTTCAATCCGGCACGTCCTTTTGTGGAGTGTATTAAAGAAAAAGATAAGAGACACGCGCTTTCCATTCTAATTGTTTACTTTTACAAAAAGAAACGTAAACAATGGAAAGGACATTCTATTGCACATCATAGCCATGGTTCTGGCTTTACTAATAACAGCGTATTACAGATAAATATGGAAAGGCACGGCCATCAAGGGGTTAATATGAGGGTCACCCATAAAGTAAGCATAGCTTTCCTAGAAAGATTATTCAATATATACTTGCTACATGAATAAGTACTAGTGCACTTCTAGCTATAATTACTTTCTGAAATTTAAAATATTGGTTTATTTTAGTTTTGAGATTTAGAACTCACAGATGAATTACTTCTACCAATAGATTCTTAAGAGAAAGGGTAACAGTACTCCTCAATTCTTTGTCACCGCTAAAAAAATGTCTAACTCAGAAATTCTTGCACATTAGATAAAGTACAGAACTAAAATGTAACTACAATGTGTAGGAGGAAAGTATTCATGAAGAAGCTCGATTTACCAGAAAAAATTCTTCTCTTCTCTTTTCTTAGATAATCATGGTCATTTTCTAATGAATTTTAGGTAGGTTCTTTATTAATATTTCTGTGCGTGTTTATTTAGAACATAATTCTTTTTTATACATGAAATGCAGTGACTAATTATCTTAAACTGATAATAAAGAGTAGAGAGGTGATAAAACAGATATTCTAAACGTCGAGATCATATATTACTAATACTTAAATGAAAAAATTGATAATGCAAAAAAATAAAGGAAACTTCATGGTGTATTAGATTTCTTTCTGATAAATGTTTTTTAATTTTTTTTAAAATAAATGATCCTTATTTTTCGAATAGATTCTGAAATTAATTACATTTACACAATTTTCTAGATGTTGATATCATACATTAGAAATGCTTAAAAGATGGAATACACAAAAAAATAAGGGAAGTTTCATGATATACCAAAATGTTTTGCTGATAAATTTTGTGTTTTTATTTTTTTAGATAAATGGTCCTCATTTTTGAAATATTAAATTAATTAAATTTACACAAAATTGACAAATTATAAGGCATTTATAATATTAATATTTTGGAAGGGTTTGTAAATTGTGTACAAATATAAATTGTTTATTTTATATTACATTAAAATATTTATTACATGCAAACTTAACATTAAATTTGAAACTTAAATTTGTTTATTTTTAGTTTAGTTGTTTAACTTTTAGTTTAATTTAGCTTTAGTTTAATATTCTTTTTAAATAATATATTCTGGAAAGTTTAGTTCTTTAGATATTGAACATTGTTATCATTCGAAATGATTTAAAATAGATTTCTATTGAATAAAAGATTCGATTTTGTAAAAAATAACTCATGTTGCATCTATTAATATTGGAATCATTTCCTTTTTATGTTTGATTACAAAAATGAATTTAATAAATTAGGTATGAAATAAAAAATTTTCATTTTCTCTAATAAATAAATTTGGTTTTAACTATAGGCATTTTTGTATCCTATTTTTATCATACCAGTAAATCACAACGCAGTAACGTAAGTTGTAATCATATATCTTTCCTGAATTTCACTAAAATTTCTTATGAAAATTTTATTGTTAGGGAGCTATCTAGAAGGAAGTATATCTTCTAAACAACAAAAATACAATACGCAGCAAAACTGGAAATTCAAAATTAATTGTTGAATTATTTAATTAAAGAAAAAAGTTTAATCCAATTCAATGTTTTATTATAAATATTCAACCATAAAGTGAAAAAATCTAAGCTTTTTACTTTAATTAAAAATAACAAATCGAAAATACGTGTTATTTAAATGCGGATATAAATTATGATAATTAAATTAGTTACTTTATACAAATAAAGAACAAAGTTTAAATAATTTGTCAAATGTTTCAACGAATAAAGCTTAAAATCATAAAAGAAAATTAAAATAATTTATATATTAAATAAAAATTGTAAAAAAATACATTAAAATATGTAAGTTATAAATGATAATTTATATTCCCTTATCGATAATAAGTTATTAAAATTACATAACTTATTCCCCTAGCTATCCTTATTCCCTTAATGAAATTCTTGGTTTTACCCAATTAACAAAAATTTTGTTAAAAACTTTATTAAAAATTTTAATTATTTTAAAAATTTTAAAAATTTTATTCTCCCTGCATTGCATGGCAGAAATAAGTTAACTTTTCAATTTATTAAGGTTTATAAATAAGAATAAATTATATATATATATATATATATATATATATATATATGTATGTATATATATATATATAATATATATATATATACATATATATATAAATATATATATATATATATATATATATTATATATATATATAAATATATATATATATATATATATATATATATATATATATAAATATGTATATATATATATATAAATATGTATATATATATATATAAATATATATATATATATATAAATATATATATATATATATAAATATATATATATAAATATAAATATATATATATATATATATATATATATATATATATATATATATATATATATATATATATATATATATATATATATATATATATATATAACTCCATACTAAGGACTAGTATTTTAACTAATGATAATTATATTTTCTTTGGTATGGGAAATAATTCGCTTGTTACTTTCAATAATATATTTTACGACATTATTTAGGGTACAAATTATGTTTCTGTCCTTTATTTTAGAGAATTAACATTGATATTTTTTACGAAAATACTTTTTAATTTATTTGAGATTGACTATTAATTGTGATTGTGGATTACGTTAATTAGAGAAAATAAAATTCTCAATTTTTATATATTGCAAAGGTAGTTTTAGTGACTTAAATTTAGAAAATTCAATTTTTTTAAATATAAAAGAAACTGGTTATTCATTTTTAATAAACAATGTTAAATGTTTATTCGAAAATATTGAATAACCTAAATAATCTTCAAGCTATTAAAAATATCATTTTTTATTATCAAATTGTAATGCAATTATCTTGCTTTAAAGCTCTATTTAGGATTATTTTATTTTAGATATAAATTTTAAAATAGATTGTAATATTATTCTTTAATATGTTACTTGGTCAAAATCAGTGATATTGTAAATCTCGAAAATAAATATATTATTTTTTTAGGTGTACAGTATGAAACAAATAAATCAACAATGACTTAAAAAAATTATTATATATTCATTATAAATATCACAAAATATTCAAAGCATGTGATAAATATACAATTTCCAAATGTTTTTCTATTTAATTTCTATCTGTTAAATGATTGAAAAATAAATATTTTAAAGTATAATTTCAAAATAATAAATAATTAAATTGTTTTGAACATTATCGTAAATATAAATTATGAACAACAATGTTGTGTATATTAAACATCAAATAAATTCACGCATGTAACGTGTAAAAGTACTTCTCAAAAATGAAAGTTCTTTTTTTAATAAGAATTCAATTAAATATTTTTTTTAAATCTAATATTGAATCATATTTACCACAGCAAAAAAATATTTATTAATTAACTTAAAGTATTGAGAATGTTTACACATTTTGATAATACTTTTGTTTCCGCAAAATACATATCTATTTATGTATTTGCATATAAATATGTATCCATACTGTTCAATTCCTCTTTTTAAATTTCCAAGCTCTATCTAATCTTTTGGGTTCTTGGATATAAAGAGTTAATTTTAAAAGTCCAAATGCACACAAAACCTATTTCAGTCAATAAAAAATCTTGTATACTAATTTAATTAAAACTTAACGTCTGCTTTTACTTAGATCAACAGTTCCTTTGTTCGAATCTCACCTTGGGCTCTTTTTTGTAGTGGTTCGGAATACATTTTAAGCCGTAGGTCCCGGTCTAATTAGCCCTCGTGTGCAAAAAGATTGACCGTTGAGTGACAAACAAACTTAACCTTTTATTTAAAAAATATTGCAAGCAATTTTAATTTTATAGCTTTACCATGATATAAAATAAACAGTGATGATTGTACGGATTCAAAAATGAGAATTATTCTTTAAAAGAAAACGCAAAATCATGTTTGATAGTAACTGGAAGTTTTAACAACCTGTACATGATTTTGAGATGAGGGAAATGCTTAAGATTTAGTTAGTGATTATCGTGTTTTTTTTTAAATTTTGATTAGATATAAATAAAATTTCATTGTTTTCTTTTTAAAAATATTTAATGTAAAATATTTTATTAATCCCAACATCTCTCTCTCTCTCTCTCTCCACACAGTTTAACAAAGAATCCAAATTTTTAAAGTTTCTAATTTTCGAAAAACGCTGTAAAATTATACACATAGTGCCATAACTAATATTAATAAAGTTTAAGAACATCATCGAAAAAAGCATTTTGCATTAAGAAGTTATACTACGTTATTGCTGTAAGAACCTGCGGATTAGAATCTGTTTCTAACAGCGAATGTAACTATATGATGTATCATGAATTTTTTCCAAATTTTCTAGATACCTTTGTTTATAATTTTGGTAATAGTTTACTTAAGGTTATACTTTGTTTTTGGGTGATTTTTTGAAGCCAAGATAGGCACCAAAATATGAATAACAAAATGTATATAACTAAACTCAAAGTCACGACAGCCTTTGTGGGCCAATGTGTACAGTGCTTATAACTGTTCTGATGAGCAAGAGGTTTGGGTGCGAAGCGTATGTCCCAGCTAGCTCTAACTTGAGACTCCTAGTATTTAGTTCCCAAGCATGTTTGGTACTCAGTTTATCGATCTACTGAAGGAATGGAATCGACCTTGCCCAGATTGAAGATCGAACATCGGACCAATGCCTTGGGAGCGTGAAAAACAGACACTAAGCCACTGGGCTTCAAACAACAAAATGTCAACCCCAAAATTACGTTAGTTAAAGCACAGAAAATAACCGGAGTTACCAGAAATTAAATTTTATCACTAATATTTATCGTCAAACTAAGAGCGACCTCGTTCTATATCAAATCTAAAATTTCTTAGCAGTTATGTATAGGTTAAGTATGAAACTCTTAGCTTTTTATTATGTACATTTTGATGAAATTCAAACACCGATCATATTGTTCTCTTTACATATGAATGTGGATTTTGAAAAATGAAAATTATACATTAGTTATATTTTAATGAAAATAAACTTTCTGTATGAAGTCATCAACAAATTTACAAAATTAAAGCATTAAATGTAAGTACATTAGCTTACATTATTTTATTTATTTTTCAAAATATGTATTAATTATAAATAAAAAGCGTTTCCCAAATATAAACGTATGAAAGTTGTTTATTTACTTTCCATTATTTTTTACTGAATAAATCTATAAAATTATTTGGAAAACAAAAATTACATATTTCAAACATGCATATTGAAAAAGCTGCAAACAAAACAATTCACTATCCCTTTTAGATTTACAAATTAAATGAATCCAAAAAAATGAAACTATTGGAGATGTATACTATATACATTATGAAAATATATGCATACATATAATAATAATATATACATACATAGAAAAATCGGTAATATTTTGTGAGCATAAAAAGTGCATTAAGCCCTGAGATTTCATTAAAATGAAACTTCTTGCTAAGAATGCATTATTTTGTAAAGATTTCTTGTGGAAAAACTGACTAGGATAAAGATAAATTTGATAAAATATTATTAAAAGTATTCAAATATTTTTTCCATTAAAAAGTAAAGATTTGTGAAATTATAACTGATACAATTGATAAAATATGAAAAATGTATTACCCTTAGGGTTTTGCTAATGATCAACTCATTAATTATCTCATTCTAATTTGCAAAATTTATTATTTTTATTCACGAGTTTTATTTAGATTGTAATTACTTATTAAAAATCTTAAGCTAGCATTTTTATAAAACAGGTTAAATTTCCATCTTATTATTGATATAACTTGATTAAATTGTATAAGGACATAAAAAAAACGGGTTTTATTCTTATCTAATAATCTGATATCAATAAAACAAAGAAGTAAGTAAGTCTGGCATTACAATTATAATAATGATAATTAATTTTCACTTGGGTCTTTAAGACTTTATTTTTAAAAGGCTTTTTATTGTTTTCAAATAAATGCTGATGTAATTAAGAAATAATTTTGATAATTCTTAAATTTCTTCTAAATTATCACCATTTAATTTATTAAATAACAGATAATTTATTGGTTTTAAAGTATTTCGCAAATGCATACAGATAATCATTTAAATGCACACATATAATCACTTTCATTAATTAAATATAAACTTGCAATTTTTTTATAACTACTTTATGTTTTGATATAACGAAGATTATGGACAGAACTTTTGAATTTTTTTAATAACTGAAATTTATTTCTAAGAAAGATTTTCCGGAAATAACTTTGAATGAATGTTCTTCTTTCTTGAAGGATAACGTTCGCTGGTGTCAAAATTATTAATTTCAAATAAAGGAATTCAAACGCTCGACATACTATTTTAATCTTTATGATGAATGTATTTCAAGTATGGTTATATATACATATATATATTCCAAATCATGACAGGTAAAATTAAAATGTTATTCATTGCAGGATTTAAAATAAGTTGAAAATTTTATTGACAATGATGTGCATGTAATGAGTGTACTTGTACACAGCATTTCATAACTAACAAAGTTAATCAATGCTTGGATTATGCAAATAAGTTTAACATTTCCCAGGAGGCAGAATGTATGCCAAATTCCTGTCCACTAAGATGTGACAATATTTATTTGTTCGAAATTTGGCCTTTAAACTGACCCTGTAAATAAATACATTCATTTTGAAGATTAACATTTTTAAATAAAAAAAATTTTGGGTTTCATAAATAACTTAAATTTAACTCATATTTCATAACTCATAATTTAACTCATGCATGATGAACGAAATATTGATTTTGAAGAATTTCAGAAATGTATGTTTTCCAAAATGAAAATTCTTTGGAAATAAATATCCCATAATATAATGAGCACTGTTATTGAAAACCTAGAATTTTATCCCATGTTCCTAAAAAAGGGTATCTTATAGTCACGTTTAAAAAAATTCGAATTTCTTTGATAAATTACATTGCAAGTTAAGGATTGACGGAAAGACTATTTAGAAATGATATGATTTTAAAGCTTGATATCCTAATCTCAGTTACTGTGGTAATGCTCAAAATTAGCTGACCAGAAATTATGCATTTTACTATAGATCTGGAGCAGCCAACCGAATATTCATAACTTTATAGCAAAACAATCGATTTTGTACTTTCAACTCATTACGCAGGGGAGGACAAACATTTTTGGATCACGAATTAATTTTAATTAATCATAAAGTGGTTGTTTCTTTCGTTCCAATTGAGATCACGATTACGTCACTTTGTTACAATTCTCATTGGTTTAAAATATCCATAAATACCGATAACATTTCATTTATGTCACTCCCCATAGTTAATTACAATGAGATGATAAGTAGGAACTTATTAACGGATTCACTCTCTGCTTTCGCATCGCATTCTTCAAGCGGCAACAAACAAGAAGAAATTGACCAATGGTTGAGTGTCATCGGCAATGAGAAAAAATACATTCATGATTTTTACCAGTAATGAAGAAATATTTTCATTTATGAGTTTTCAGCTTGTAAAAGTTTTCAAATTTGTTAATCTTTTAGCGATATTGCTTCCAAACTTTCTGAAAACATCATTTTTTGTAATTTGTGTATTTAACCGATTCAAGTTTTCTTACCTAGTTCTCCAGCTCTCCAACTTCTATTGTTTCCTTCCCGCAAACATCAGTTTCGTCATTTCAAGTTGTCTTGAAATACGTTAAAGCTTCTCTAATTCTAATTGTATGTAAAACTCTGATAGTTACGAGTATTCAAATCATAATTCCAGAAGTTGTTTCGAATTGATTTTTGTCAAATGTATTTAACAATAATCGAATTGATTTGGACGTGACACCCATATTGTGTAACAACCATACGGCTTCAACTCGTTGTAATTAATATTTAAAATATTGTTGAAGTTCATTTTGTTAATAAAACAATTTCTTTTATAAAGACCAAAGCATCGATTTGGGAAGTTGTTTTTTATTGATTCAAGCAATTACTATGTTGACAATAGTACAGAATAAAAAGGCAAAATGAAAAAGACAAAATAATACATCCACATTATGGATGGTTCTGGCTTTGCCTATTTAAAATGTTTTTCTATTTTTACTAATTTTTTGTAATTTTCTATATTTTTATTTGTCTTTCAATTACCTTTAAGTGACTATTGAGTGATGAATAAGTATATTTTAGGTATACGGATGATGAAAATCAATATCACCAAATCACCTCAAACTATCTTAGTGGTCTGGTCCAGCAGACTATCACGGTTTCATCACTGTCCATCCTTGTTGTAGCGGAACGAAGTGGACAACACGTTGAAAATGTCTTGCATTTGTTTCGTAGATCTGTATAAATAATTTACTCCTTATTTTCAATTCGTTACAACTTAGATACGATTATTGGCTTGCATTATGATGATTTCCATTTTCCAATGTACCCTCCATTATCATTGCCGTACAAATTATAAAATTTATTTCCCTTGGAGTACATCGTCATCTGTCTTATTTTCAATTTGTGAATGGTAGTTCAGTCACACAAAATAACATGGCAAATATTTCTTAACTTTAAAAGACATGAATTTTTTATTTGTTGAGAAATTATGAACTTCCACATATCGTATCATGCTTAACAAGAGTTTCTATAAATGTTAGACTAAATTTGATATTTTAATTCCTAAAATAATAAAATTGCTAGCAAACTTATATCATTTTTACATAGAATAAATCATATATTTTCATTATTTTAGGATAAAAGATTTCTATTTAAATATTACTTTTTTATAAATATCATCTTAAACTTTTGTTATATTTTCAATTTAATTATCTTTGCTTTTATAGTCTGGGATTTTTTTTCCTTTCCCGGAAAGATGAAAGATTATTTCTTGGGTACTCAGAAGTCTGGATGTAACATCACATTCTAATACAGGATTCGAGATTTTTTATGACATTGCTCATAGAAGGATATTTCCGATGTTTTGGTTCCTACAGAAAGCAGGATTTATAATCACAATAGTCAAAATATTTCCATGCCCCTAACGCGAAATAGATTATTTTCTTGATAAACTCTCTGGATAACGAACGACTGATATGAAAGTCATCAGACAAAAGGCAATAGAGAGCATTGAGCATATCTGACTCCTTTTGCTCTCAGATTAAACTGATTTTCTTTATCTTATGAATTATGTAGTATCAAATTGATTAATACATATTGTAGAATCAGAATTTTGTTTTTTTGACCTCCAAGTCAGTTCACAATTTTAAAATTTCAGTTCAAATTAAACTATAATGATAAATATGCGTTTCCCTTTAGGCATTAATGTGAACTGTTTCTCCCACGAAATAATTTGTAAAATGTCCAATGATTTAAAGAGGTGACATTTAAGCATTTCCCAATATAATTCTTAATTTTCAATTATTTTAATTTCGTAACTATATTTTTACTAAACGTTTCATTTAGTAAAAAAGATTTTGAAGACTGATTACTTTTATCTCACTTTAATTTCAAATAGAAATGTTATATAATGTATTTATGTGGACATAAATTAATTTGATTTAAAAAATTCTAAAATGTTAAACTTCTGATGCATTTCTATAATATAATTTAAATCGTATTTTGATGTGATTTATATAAATTTGGTCCATGATTTATTGGATATATCAATTTAAGAATTGTAAAAAAAAAAAAAAAAAAAAAAAAAAAAAAAACTGTGCAAAATGTCTTAAAAGTATTAAACATTTGTGATAAAATATTTGAAAGATTATTAAACATTTGTGATAAAATATTTGAAAGATTTTTTCCATGGTTTACATGTTACAGTAAAATAATTTATTTTGACTGATATATAGCTTTATAAAAGTGCATGATCTAACTGATTTTTTTCAAATTCTTTTATTATTTGTCTTTTTCACAGCATTTACTAATTTTTTTTTATGTTTTGAATATTTACTACAAAATATGAAAGAAAAAATGAAGGAAATATGAATGGCGTATCACAAATACTTGATAGCTTTACTGCATTGTTAATAACACTTTTTTCGTTAACCAAATGCTTAATGATAATTAGCGTTATTCTGGTAATTATATTTTTACAAGAGAATGGATTATTTTAAAGGTGTATACATACATTGATTTATTTTTGTTACTTTGAATTTAAAGATTAAAGAATACTACATAATTAATTTAGAAAGTTTCTTATATACTGTTATGTGAAATAATCTAAAGAATTTCTTTAAAACTGGGTCTGTTAAAAAAAGAAGTAATAATTGACATAGTAATATTCAGTAATAAATATGCAAAAAATGTATTTAATAAAATTAAATTTACTCTAAATATAAAACGTTACAGATAATTGAAGAGTTTTCAGTAAATAACTTCACTTACAAAAACGTTTCTTAATATTTTATTTATGTGAAATACGAAAACTAATTTTAAAAAACTGGTCAAAACGTTATTGTTTGGATTGACTATAAATAAATATTATGGTAATTATTTATGTAACTAATAAATCATAATATTTACTTAAAATAAATAAATGGAGTAAATAATTTATATATATATATATATATATATATATATATATATATATATATATATATATATATATATATGATGTTAAATAATATATTGGATTATCACAAATTATATGTTTATATTCATTAATATCAATATTTGTTAAATCTTGCATTAGTTTTATGATGATGAAAACGTTCAAATAATAAATAATTTCCATATAATTCAAAGTATGTATTCAAATACTCGAATAAAGGGAGATTTTAAACTCATATTATAACGTAATGTTCCATTTGAACGAAAAGAAATTTTTTACCAATGGCATATTGTTGACAGTTACACAACTGCAACAGAGTCTATTAATCAATTGTTCCCTGATACCAAGGAACCGGCCAGACACAGCTACCTCTTAGCCACCGAGGTGTTGCCCCGAGTGCACCACATGGGGTGGGCCACTATCGCACCCTCACACAAGCCATAGGGATTCTCGTTTATAGGGTAGGTATCATTTATACTTCATTCACACACACACAAGGAAAGAACAAAGACAGGATAGAGAGAGAGAAAGTAAATCCATGCCTGAACCGCGATTCGAACCTAGAACCTCCCTCTCCGTAGTCAGGCACGCTGACCACTAGACAAGTTGCCCGGCACGAAAAGAAAGTATGTCGTTTATTTTAAAGTGATATTTTTAAATGCACACTGAAACATAATATCTTCTTGCAACATAACTAATGGATTGCTAATAAAATGTGTCTGACATTTTTAAGCCGTAGTAGTATCATGGCGAAATATATCGTGAGTTAATTTCCACTGAAAATTAGAGTATGAAATATTGAAAGTCTTGTTTTAAAAAGTTCAAACTCCACTAAATTTTTTTTAACTTATGTTAAGAACATTACTCATTGTTTTATAAACTGTTTTCACACTAAATTAAGAATAAGCATCACGGTATGTATTAAATTTGGGAGGTTCAAGTTAAGCAAGATCCACAATGCGTATTTATTATTTTCAAGATGACCTATCTGACTATTACGCGCTTTGATTTAATATTAATAAAAGAATAATAAATCCAATATCGGCTTTTGAATTCAAAAATCAAAGAAATGTTCTTAATATCAGTTGAAATAAAGAAGAATATAATTTTAATTTTTATCATGACAATGTTTTAGCATTATTCATGAAAGAAAAAATTTATAAATTAGAAATCTAACGTTTTGATAATTCGAGATACCAAACATACGTACTTTTTTTTTTTTTTTAACAAAGTTGAGAAACGTATTTTGACATAAATAAACCAAACATATATAATCTTAAGAAAAATATTCGTTGCAGATTTTCTAACTTAATTTAATTTTTATAATTTCATTTTATTTGTATTAATTTATGTTTTCTTAACTTAACATATGTATTGAAAGTCTTAGAAGAATCAAAATAAATATAAAATGGTACTCTCGTCAGCTTATTCGTTAATTCACATTTATATTGCAATATTAAAATAATGTAATTAATATATAAAATAATTCAATTAATTTTGTTTTTAAAAGAGTAATGTATTTAAATTACTCAAAAATAAAATAAGTTTATATTTCCTTTTTTTCTATAAGTTCTTAATTTATGATATTTTTAATAACGATTATAATAATGGCTATAGAAGGTAGCTTTTCATATATTATCTCTTTTTATAGAAATAATATATAAAAAATTAAATAAGATTTCTTATGTTGATAAATTCTTTTTTTTTCTTTTCAGATAAAGGGAATATATGTCATTTAAAAATGTCATATTAAAAAAGAAGAGTTTTAAAATATATATTTTCTGCTTTCATTTTCATTGATTTTTCTTAGATTACGATTTCTTCTATCACATAACAGAATGAAAAAGCACATTTTAAAAGAAAAATATTGATTCGAAAATGTTTCTCACCAGTTTCGAGGAAAATAATTCTACAACGTTTATGAAAATTCTTTTCTCAGATGGTGCAAATGCATTTTGCTGCGGTTGTTTTTAAGGAAAGTATTTTAAACACGTTGTTCATATAGTTTGTAATTCTGTCAATGGAATTATTTAACTTAATATGCAATGTAGTAGGCATTTGTTTAATATGAAAAAGAATTTAAAATTTATTAATTATTTTTAATCGTATTGATATTTTTTATTAATAACTAAAACTTCAATGAAGTTCTATTTAAAATTTTTCACCTTTTGGCTCTATTAAAGTAACATAATTTTCCTAAAAAAATTAATTTTAATGACAGTTAAATTCTTTTTAATATGCAGATGATACTTAGCATAAATTAGGTTGATAAATGTAAACTGTTTTTATAAATATTATATAAATTACTATATTTGATTAGCTAAAATTATTCTGTAACACACAAATACCATTTTTTGAGCTTTAAGAATAATTAAGAATTTAAAATTTTCATATGGTTTTTTCTAAATCACACCGAGTTAACATTGGCCTCGGTCACTGATCAATGCCTAGTTTTAAAAAATTTACACAATGGTATCAAATCATTGATACCATTCTGTATAAATTTTTTATAAACACTACATTTGCAAGATCTATTATATTCATGGTAGGAAAATAAAAGCTAAAAAATTATATAATATTTTCTAAGATAAATAACTTTTTATTATTTACATATGATTTTTGTAGTGTATTGTAGTAAGTGAAATTATTTCTGAATGTACGTAATTATATACAGCTATTTCAGTTTTAGGAAACTGAAAAGTGGAGTTGATCGATTTGGTAAGAAAAACATCCATACAGAGTTCATAAAATTTTCAATTTTAAGGCATACATTATGAGATTTAATAATTGTTGAATAAAAAATTTAAAATACATTAATTGTGAAGGTCTGCTATTTTATCTATTGTTCAAAAAATTAAATATTTATTTATGTTAAACATATGCTTTACTTTCCGGAGAATAAATGTGAATTTTTTAAACATCCATTGTAAATGTGTATTTATGAACACGTATATACAAATATTACAAAAATATAGAAAGACCTTAGTTAAAACAATCACATCCAACGTGTTGTCATCAATATTTTTCTTTATGAATCAGGAAACATATTTCTTATTGATGTGTCAACGTGGACTTCGCTCCAATCAAAAATTGTTGGGACATGTTTGAATAATATTTGAAAAGTCTGCTAATGAGTTGTTCAGAGGATGAAATTTGACAAACGTCCATTTTTTTAATGTTCAATTTGTCTGCGTGGAGACGTGCAGAGTGTAAATGTAGTAGAATTATATAGCTGTATGCCAAAATGATTCTTCTGTAAGGTATCTAAATCACGCATATATCTTATGCAGGAAAATAATATTTATAAAACAACATTTTTAAAATTCAAAGTCGACAGTAAATTTAACTATAACTGTGAACAACTTGGTCGTTTATTTGCTACATAAAGTCCTAGGTATACTGGCTAGTGTAACTTACATATTAAGACTTTACAAAATCATGGTTGGTTGCAGTACGCTCATTATTTAAAGCTAAAAATACATATATTACTCACATAAATTTTTCTGAAATTTTACTCAATTGCCAACACCTTTCTTTGAGAAAAAATAGTTAACCTTCAGAAAAAAAAAATTTCACTTTTTCTAAACCTATAATTAAAAGTAAAGTGTTGATGTATGTTCTAAGAAAACATTCCGTATTGGTGTGTAATATTCGCAAAGTATTCTTAATGATGTGTAATATTGGCAAAGTATTCTTAATAGATAACTTTCTGGAAAAATCCCTCAATTTCTGTAAATTTGTACCTAAAAGGGCCGCTTCCCGAAAGTTCAGCAAAGCGAAGCATCATTTGTCGCAGGCAGTGGTTGGGAGGGTGACCACGCCCTACTCTTCTTCACACTGAGTTGCTGGAATTCCGTGGGTTGGGAATGTATCCACGTTAATATGTGACGTCCAATATCTTTCCGCTGGTGTGGCGTGGAAGTGGAAAGGTTTTTGCCAGCTCAGGTATGTTCTCGTCACCTGATCATGGTTCAAATTTACGAGGGACTTGGTGATGGGCAAGTATTCCGAACCCGTTAATCTAATGGTACAGTCCGGGGCTCGCCTGCTCCGCTGCATGTACCTAGAAGTGCTTATGTATGTTCTATCAAAATATTCTGCATAATTATTCTATTTATTATTCTGCTTCATGTAGCAATAAAATCTTTTATTATTTGTTAAAATTTCTTTTTTTTCTTCTGATTTACGTACCTTTCAATGTACAATTTAGGAATTATCTTAAATTTTAAGTTGTATGTGATATAAATATAAACAGCGTGAGTCTAATTTTTAAAAAAAATTAAGAGGGGTGATAATACCTCAACAACTTAACAATAATTACATAGGAACATATGGTCACATTCCTCTGCGAGAGGCAAAATAGAGGAATCATACTTTGAATCTGCAATGTTAAGAAAGCAAGTAAATCATACCAGAATTGCGCAATTAGTGTTTAAAGATAAAACTCCCGAAATTGCTCAATTGACAACCACGAAGGAAAATTAGCGCAATCTGCCTGAGATGATAGCCCAGTGGTCAAGTCACAGGGAAGAGGTCGAATCACAAATCCGTATATCTATCATGCGAGATATGTACACTTTCAATAAGTTGCGCTCGTGAGAGAAAAGTGTGTTAGGACTTCATCGTATCAACACAAACAGGTGTCTCTCTGGACCGAGAACTGTACATCCTGAAATAAATTGGAAAGTAATTGTACAAAGAAGGTATAATTTGTTACGTCAATTAAATGGTCTGGCATAATGTTAAGGCCTTCTTCTTAATCACAGTGAATACTTGCCTAGATTTTCACAGAAAATTTCTGTTGTTGTTTATGAAGGAAAATGCAGTGGAGATTGTTGTGAGAGCAAATATGGTGATTGTTCACGTTAAAAATGCTTTTTCAGCTGAATGTTGCCTCACCGCTAAATAATCCTAATGCAGGAAATCAATTACCATTAATATATTGCAAGCTCACCATGAATAATCATCTTAAAAATGTCCCTTTAGCAGCATGTGGGAGGGGTGCGTCAGTTCCTTGAGTAAAATAGGCCAAATCACCTGCTGAGAAATATCCATTCAATTTTAAACTAAATAATAAATCTGATTGTACAAGTTATATTATATTTAATTCAATTTTGAACGTTTTGTAAATTCAGGTTGAAATTCTTAATGTCTACCTTTCCGAGTGAAATAACATGATAAATACTACTTATCTAATTGGGTAATATTATTCTATTTTAATTTGCAAAAACAGTTTAGAGCTTTCATGCATATATGTGCGTGCATGCGTTCGAAATTAATTTTACAATTGACAATTATTGTATATCTGATTTTATTTTGATTTGATCAAAACTCAGAAAATTTATCAATTTAACGGAAATTATGATTTTTTTTTTACAAAAATCATAATTGATGAATATTCTCTAATTTAAACAAATGATTTAAATAATATTTCTGCATATGTAGATAGATTTTCACGATGATAAACTGTTTGCCGATTTGTAATAAAAATTATATTAAAATATAAATCAATTGTTTTTTGAGTTAATCTTTTCAAAGGATTCAACATTTATCGAAAATATAATGCAAAATATAACATTAGAAACAACGTGATTGGTAAATTATATTTAAAAGAAACACTGAATGCAAAATGTGAGTATTGAAAATTACTTTTTTTAACTTATTCTATGGAATATGTGTTGTACGAAAAATTCTTAAATCATTAGAAGGAAAAATAACAAATTATACTATTTACACATAAACATACAAACCTATAATTATAAAGCCTGACTGCAGAAATTAGTTTTGCTTCCACATTTTATGCCCTATAAGACGTAGAAAAGAGAGCTTTTTACTAGTTGGTGACCCGAAAGTTACGTCAATTTGTACCCCAACTATATGCATGTCTTATCAATTGAACAAGAATTGCGCAGATGTTTCATAGAATTGGCTTGAGTAGCAATAGTTATTTTATTTCACATGCAATGTATTCTTTGCACAACATATTTTCCATGCCTTTGATAGCATTACTGATATTCTTTTGGATTGTTGTTTGAAGTCTCAACTGCCAATAAAGAGAAAATACGTTTCAACAATCCAGAGCATTGCAGTTTTATTTAAGATTTTTAATAATAATTTTAAACATTTATCTTTAACATAAGCTACATTTGTATTTAATTATATCATTTCGTTACTCTGATAATATAAATTGGAGAACCTTTTCAAGGCCCAAATATTTAATCTGTTTCTAAATTCAAGAGTTGTCAAACAATAATTTATGTGTGACAATTATCGGAGATTTTTAGTTGGGTGTTTTAAATAATAATTGCCATGAATTTTAGCGTATTCTGTAATATGGTAAGGGAATTAATGTATTCACAATTTATAAATAGGCATCATTTTCAATCCAGAGAGATGGCAGTTATATTCCTTTATTCCATAAAAAGAAGTTAAAAATATTTTTTAACTCCAGCAGTGGATTGTTAGTTACCCACCGCTTTTAACATAACTTCTGTAAAAGTTATTTTATTATTAAAAAAGAAAGTAAGCAGAACACTCTGAGATCAAGACTATAAGAAAGTTTACGAACAAGACAATTAGATAACGTCAATACATGTATGTGTGTCGTCCCGTTTTTGAATAAAATAATCATTACATTCCGGCTCTTCAATGAATATTACAATAAAATACACTGCAATAAATTGGCTACGAGGATAAACAAATGTCATCGATGCCGACCAATTTTCAGCTTTATTAAAGGTAATTACAATTAGGAATGATCGACTCAACGATCTTATTTTAAAACAAGAACGAAGTAAGGATTTTCCAGATCATCAAGAAAAAGTTACGATAACATTTTGATCAAATTTCGAATGTTTTAATTCTTCAACAGAAACATTTTTGCAGTATAAGCAAAGATTTCGAAATTTACAAATCGAAAATGTTTTCGAAGATAAAGATTTGTGTGTTAAAATACTACGGAACTGCATTGGATCTGAACATTATAATCTGTTGTGTTCCTTAATTGCACCTAGAAATTCCTAATGATTCATCGTGAGAGGAAATAGTTTCCGTCCTTGAAAAGCATTTATGTCCTAAATCTCATGTTATTAACGAACAACACAGATTTCTATCCCGTTTTCAAAACGAAAACGAAAGTGTTTCTGATTATTTTGCCGCACTTCGAAAATTTACTTCTACTTGTGATTTTAATTGTGAATATGAAAAATCAGTTGCTAATTTATTTTTGAGAGCACAGTTTATTAGAGGTTTAAGAGATGACTTTATTCGAGAAAAACTTTTAATGGTTTTAGATTTAACATATGATGTAGCTGTTGAACAAGCTTTAGCATCAGAAGCTTCGAAAATAAGTAACCATGTATTATCGAAACACAACTTTATTGGAAAATCAGACAAAATTAAAAAAAAATTTTAGGACTCGAAGTACTTTTAAAACAAATCACTCAAATGTTACTAAGCGAATTTTTTCTCAAAAACGAAACAGATCAAATTCTCGACATACATTTTCATCAGCACTGAATTTTCGTGAACTTCGTAGTTATAATACATGTGCTTACGATGTGGACATTCAAATCACCTTTCTCGAAAATGTCGTGCTGACATAACAAAATTCTGCCGTGCACTTTGCAAGCGAAAGGGACACGTTCAAAAAGTCGGTTTATCAACAATGCTGAGAAATAAAATGCTAGTGATATTCAATCTGTTGAAAAAGATGAATGTGTTACAGATGTTGATGCAGTCAATATCTTTCCTAATAGGACTAAAGTTGTTGATATTTTTAAATTTACTATTGACTCTGAAAAATTCTGGGTTAATGTGCAGATAGATGGGAAAAATACAAGAATTTAAAGTCAATTCTGGAGAAGGATTTTCACTTCTGCTTAAACAATATTTCGATTTGCTGAATTTAACAAAAGTTTTATAGCCTACAAACGCAAAGTTTTGATCTTACACTCAAGGAATTTTCAAACGATTAGGTTTTGTCAAAGTTTTAGTTAAATATAAAAATCTCACAAGTACAGAAGTTTTGTATGTAGTTCCAGATATATTTACACTAGTATTAAGAAGAACATGAGGGGATTCGACATTTAAAAATAAATACATCTGATATTGATAAGTGTAATCAACTTGAAGAAATTCTAATACTGTCTGTACAAATAAATACTGTCAATATTTCTAATATTATTGATGACATTATTAAACCATTTCTACTGTGTTTGAACAAAAAGTGAGGAAAATACCTAATTTTACGTGCTCATTAAAACTCCGAGAAAATTCGAAACCTGTATTTTTAAAAGCTAGAGAAGTGCTTTTTTGCAAGAAAGTTGACGAAGAACTTAAAATACTTGAACAAGACCAGATAATTACAAAAGTAGATTGTTGTGACTGGGGTTTGCATCTTAGTGTTATACCCAAGCCTGATGGTAGTGATCGATTATGTGTTGACTCTAAAGTATCTGTAAGCCCTAAACTACAAAGTGAACATTATCCAATCCCAAGGATAGGTGAACTACTGAATTGTCTTCAGATCTTTAAATTTTTCTTCACTCTAGACTTATTTAAATCATTACACGTAGTGGTTGATGAAGAAAGCAAGATAATTTAAAATATATCGACACATCAAGGAACTTTTCAAATAAATCGTTTATCTTTTGGTATCAAATCTTCTAGTGAATTCTACAGAATATTAGCTCAAATATTAACGGGTCTACCATGTGTATCTACATACTTTGATGATATTATAGTACATGAAGAAACTTTATCAGAATGCCAAGATCATCTGATCGAATGCTTGGGACGTCTTCAAAAAGTTCAATATGCATTTAAATAGTTCAAAATGTCATTTTTTTGAAGACAAAATTTGATATTTAGGCTATATAATCCAACACTATGAAATATCAAAATATCCAAAGAAAACACAAGCCATTATTTGTGCTCCGCGACCAAAAAATATCGAAGAATTGAAACGTTTCCTAGAAACGGTTACCTATTGTTTTAAATTTCTCCCAAATGCATAATTGCAAACTTATCCTTTAAGACAACTTCTGAAGAAAAATAAAAAAATCCACTTGTCTTCTAACTGTGAAACTGCCTTCATTAAATTTAAAAATGAGATTTCTAGTGATAGGATTTTAATGCCATACAATCCAAATTTACCCATTGTTATTACTTGTGATGCAAGCCTATGAGGCATGGCTGGAATTTTATGCCATCTAGTAAATGGTATCGAGAAACCAGTAGTCTTTACATCTAGATCCCTAACAATTTAAAAAAAAAATTATAATCAATCAGATTGTGAAGCATTAGTCATCAAATTTACAACTCAAAAATTTCATAACTACATCTATGGTAGAGAGTTTACACTAACAATTAATAACCAACCGTTGTGTAGAATTTTTCAATCTAATAATAAAATATCTTCTATGACATCATCCCGATTACTAAGGTATACAGCATTTCTTGGTGAATATAATTCTAATGCTGTAGAATCAAAAAGTGAAGAAAATCAGAATGTCGATTACCTCTGAAGAGCATCACTAAAACTTAAAGATCCAAGCATCTTACAAAGCGATTATATTATTCACTGCCACACAGTTAACCAAATTTCAACTTCTTCCATTACGTTTGAGACAATTTCTAAAGATACAGAGGATGATCCAGAATCGTCAGTATTAAGACAAGAACTTTTATCAGGTAACAAATATGATTATGAATATTCATGACAAGTTGAGTATTTTTTAAATTGACATCGAGTGTACATTTCTGAAAAACTTTGAACAGGGATATTAAAAGAACTTCACCACACACATTTAGTAGTAGTCAAAAGAGAAGAATCTAACCCGAAGATATTATTATTGGAAAAATATCGATCGAAATTTAAAGCAATTAGTTCGAGAGTGTGGATGTTGTGCAGAAGTAAAAGATAATCCTTAAAAAAATATCAAATCATCATAAGGAAGAGCCATTATCAAAATTTAAACGAATACATATTGACTACGCTAGGTCCTTAAGATTATAATTTTTTGATACTTATGTATGCAAGATCAAAATGGCCTAAAGTTAAAATTCAGCAAAGTTCTCCATCAGCTATTTTAACAATAATATTATAAAATGATAATTTAAATGTGCGTGGATTGCCTCAAGTTCATGTATCTGACAACGCATCTGTATTTACATGTACCGAATTTAAGGGAAGTAAGACCTGATTTACTTTCAAAAAATCGATTTTTTAATTTTAGTTATTTTAAATAAAGCATATTTTTTTGAATCTAAAAATGTATAACACTTATATATATTTGACGTTTTATAATGGTTTAAATAATCGAACATAAAATATACACAAACAGTGTCAATTCAGTTTCAAATATACCCATTGCAGTACCAATTCAACAGAAAAGTATTGATTAAATGATTATTTGCATAACCTCCATTTTTTTTTAAATCTGACATTAATATTTGAAGATAGCAAAATTTTCAAGCTGTGTGAGTGATTTGTTTACATAGCGCGTGTTGTTTAATTTTCTTTGGGATTATTAGTTCGATTCATGCTGCTGCATTTTTTTAAATATGCTGATTAATTGTTATAATTAATTCTATAACTCTGTTTGAGTTTAAATTGGTTTCAATTGTTTGTTAATCATGCCTCGAAAGAGAAGTTTCAACAGCAGGAAGAGACATCAGAATCAACACACAACGAAGTATGATCAAAGCAGTACACCTGAAGCTGAAAGTGCTTCAAAACAAAAGCTATAAAATTATTTTGTAATTAATGAAGACTTTGAAAATAATTCAATATTAAATAATATTATTAGTGCAATTTTTCGTTAGTTGCGATTGTCTCAAATTGCATATTTTAGTACATATGTACGCTCGTACAAAAAAACTAATATATCAAATCTGAAAGTTTTTGTCCTTATGTGAATCTTATGTGCATGTAATGAAGTGTTTAAAATTTGTTTTTGCAAAAAAAAAAAAAAAAGTTTATGTGAAACATTTTCGCATTTTTGAAAAATTTTCAAAAAGTTTAACATATTTCGTTCCTGTACAAATTATTACGCATATATTGCAAAATAAATTACTTTGTTTAATTCTTGAAGCATATTTTAATAAATGTATGCAAATTTTGTGTGAAATTTTCATCAAGAATTTATTTTAAGCGTACCTAAATGTAACCCACTTTTAAAAACACTGTAATGACTGCAATATCTTCAAAAATTTATAAAAATTAAATTTATGCATGTTCATATTTAAATTTGATTTTTATAGAAAGCTTATAGTTAGTACTTTCTATAAATGCTATATACTTTATATGCTAAATTATATATGCTAGCTTTAATACACACTTCCGTCAGGTACGAAATATTCAAATTTCTCGACATCGAGAACGTCTTACTTACATTAAGTAATTTTGTAAAGAAAATGGAATTATTCATAATATAATAGCTCCAGGTCATTCTGAAACTAACGGGTTAGCTGAACGTAATGCAAAAACCATTATACAGAAGTTAAAGTCAATGTCTAATGAAAAGAGAGCTGAATACCTGAGAAGGTAAAAGAAATTTTATTTCATTACGAGCAAGTCCTTTATGATCTGGAAAATCTCCTTCAGGACTGTATCTTGGACGCCAAATTCGAATTAAACTAGATTTATTACGTCCACCAAGCAAGGGATTCAAATACACATATACTCCACCACTCTTCCAAATCATAGAATTTTAAGTGTGGGGGATCGTGTATAATCACGTACTTATGCCAACAATAAGCTATCGTGGAAATTTGGCATCATTAAACAACGAACTGGTAAATTACACTATTTAATAAAATTCATTAACGGGAAAACTATAAAAAGACATAAATCAGTTGGGGAAAAGTGAGGTTAAAAAATTCCAAGTATTACTTTTCCCCCAAAGCTTAATGTCATTTATACGAGGAAATTGATCAATACTGGAAATTATTTCGACCCCATGTCATCATAAGTTTGAATTGCGAAGAATTATGGTAAGCCAGTATCTGGTGTTTCTAATGGATCCGGTGCTCCACGAAGTCCTCCTATTTGAAGATCAGCAAGAATACGACAACCACTCTATATTATTTAAGTGTGGGAGAATGTTGTATTCTTAAAAAACAAGAGTAAGCAGAACACATTCTGAGTTCAAGATTATAACAATTCGATAATGTCAATACATGTATGTGTTCATAAGTGTGTCGTCCTATTTTTAAATAAATTAATTATTACTACTGTTTCGTTGAAAACTACTATAAAGTAGGACAGAAAAACCTCTTTGACCAAATAGTTTTCATAATCAGAGCTCTTGGTAAAGGCTAGTTTAATCGATGTACTAGAGAAATTTGGCTCAACGTATACAAGCTCTGAAGGTTAAAACTAACAATTCCTGCTTCTAATGTTTACCCTAGAAGGACATTGTTAGTCTAAGCCTAATTTTACTTGCCGATAACAAAATCCAAAAACTTAATTAACAGTTATGATTATGCTTCAACCCTAAGTGTAATTTTAATATTTGATAAATTAATTTTTGTTTAGAGTTGAAAAACAAAATTAATTATTATGCACAAAAAATACATCAATTTTTGGAGCATTGAAATAATATATGATTTGAAATATCTCTGAATTATTAAAGATATAAGAAATATATTTATTTGAGTTTACGCTAAAAATGTGTTTTTAAATTATAGAAAATTTTTGAATGAAATATTTAATCGGTAAAAAAATTATTAAAGCATGAAAGACATTGTCTCTCAATAAAGTAATTTAATGTGTACTTGAATCATTAAATAATATTTGTAAATTATACTGCTAAAGATCTTATTCAATATCAATACAACTTTGAGCACAGAGATTAAAATAGAATTAAATTTTTGCCTTAAAAAATGAATTTGTTATGCAATGCAATACAATTTTAGGATACTTAGGGATATTTTACACAATGAATTTTTAAAGGTACTTGCTTAATTTTTAAATATCTCTGATATATAGTTTAATGCGCAATTTTCTTAATTTCCAACATTTATTGTAAAATAGTTACTAAGAAAAACGCTAAATCAATTTTACAATAATTATATACTATCTAACTTTTTAACCACACAAATCTTAAAATCATTTATTTACATTCCTTTTATAAATCTATTTCGTTACAAAATCACTTGGAAAAAATGTTATACATTGCTTTTTTAAGTAAGCTTATTATTCGGTAAATTATTACCAGATTTTTAATATTTAAACATTTCGTTTTATTGCTTTTTGTTTTCTCATATTTCATTGATTTACTTATATTTTCCTTTGAAAAAACTCATTTCCTCTTTCTAAAAAGATTTAGCAATAAATACTTTTAGCACATTCTTAACTATGAGTTTGAATAGGTCATTTTGTGAAATAAGTAACATATAAATGCTATATATATATATATATATATATATATATATATATATATATATATATATATTGTGTATAAAGTGTTTATATATTTTGAGTATATATATGTACACATACATAATTTCAAAGAAAAAAAACATCTGTATAAAACATATTTTTAAATTCTTATGAAATTAATTCTGTAAAAATTGTATAGTTTCTTGAAGTTGAATAAAAGAATGAAAAAGTAATATGAATTTTACTGAAAAATATTTTTCAAACTATTCCTATCAAAATTTACTAGTTTTCAGAAAAAATATCCAACTTGAGAAGTTTACGTCACAGAATTACTTTATGAAGGAAAGAAAGTAATTTTTCTTAGCATTTTGCGAAACATTCTTTTGAATTATTTTTCCAGTTTATGGTTTTAATAAAATAAAAAGAGAGCTTTGATGGAAAATAAGAAAAGATCAAAATTTTAGTATCTCAGGTATTTTACATATTTTTACGCAAAATATTCATGCCTCTTACTCTCAATAAAATGCATATATTTTAACATTATAAGTAAATGAAAATTTCGTTTGGAAAATGTTCGAATCTTTAAAATTACTTTTTTTTTCAATTTGAACTTTTGGATGATGTAAGTAAGTTATTTATAACATAAATTATCAATAACAAACATCAAAATGTTAGGCATATTTTTATCATCATATGCTATGTAAATGGGGTATGTAAATGAAGCTAAAATCATGGTTTATTTTTTCTACACTATTCATAAATAACGAATTTTTAAACAAATGCTATAATAAGGTATTTAAATAAAAGTAATTCTGTATTTAAATACTCTAAATGTTTATAATAGAGTAATATTTCAGGACATGTATTTTTCTTAGCATTAAAATTTTTTAGTTTTGTACTAATTCGAGATTTTCCTAAAAAAATGATTAATGTTAATATAGCACAACACATTTCATCTGTTAAGTGATAATGTTAATTATCAATATTCTTACGGCAACTTGTCTTTCATTATTATCCTTAGATTTTAAAAAAATTTAATTTTTTTCTAATATATGAAACATAAATTATTATACATAACTAGAAGTCATTACAAATATATAATGAGATTTCATATTTCTTTAATCAGAATTTATCAAATTATTTTATGTCCTGTATATTATGCTTTTTCTTTACTTTGTGCCGCATTTTATGGATCAAAATTTTCGAATAGTTTTGAGAAAAAAAAAATGACTTGATTTCAATTAGATTCATGTTTTTTTTAGTTACTGTATTCAAATGTTGTATTTCGTTATAAGATGAACTTCTAAATTAGAGCTTATTTTGTCCTTATCGCAAAAAAATTTTTCAACAGATAAGGACTTTTCTAGATTTGATATCAAAAGTAGAACTGAACTTTCACAATTAAATCTAACAGTTGAGAATACTATATTTGTACAAGTTAATTTGGAATTTTTTAAACATGAAGAATAATGTGGAAATATATTTAAAATATTTTAATAATATTAAAATATTTTTTTCTAATATTTCGCTCATTATAAATAACATACAGGGAAAAGTTAAACATTAATATTATCAATTAATTTATGCAAGTAGCAATTATTTAAACAGATATTTTACAAAGACATTACTCTTTTCCAAAATAAATCCGTTTCAGTAATTTATATTATTCTTATCATTAATATGAAGTATCTTTATAGTTAGATTTTTACATTTAACTTATATAATCACACACACACACACACACACACACACACACACACACACACACACACACACACACACACACACACACACACACACACACACACACACACACACACAATAAAATGTCATTAAACATGTTGATGTTCAACTCTTAAGACACAACTTGATGTTCTTAAGACACAACTTGATGTTGATGTTCAACTTTTTCGATAGTATTTCGCACTTCCTGTTGACGAAAAATCTACATTAATAGGAAGTACAAAATACATAAATAAAATATTTATTCTAGCTATACATTTTATGTGAAATAATAATTGTTTGTTATTTAAGATTATTTTACGAAACATCTGTGGGATTCTCCTTCAAAATTGCTAAGAAATGCTTATTTTGGAGTTCCGAATTGGCGTTATTCATGGGTAACCAACCAATAAAAATCACTACTCTCTGCCAAATACATTGCTGAAAGAATAGCATTTATCAGTCTAAACTTTTCATAGTGAGGATTGTTCTAATTAATTAAAAAAGTGCAAAGTAAAGATGAAATATCAATGAAGTTATGCCGTGATGCCATCATTTTCAGCCATAGATAATTTTGATCTAATATGTATGACACCAAACATCCAAAATTACAAATTTAAAATCTAAATTAACCTAGTGTGTGAATCCATCCAATTGCAATTTTGGTTGTGGGTTTTAAATAATACACTATTGTTTTCAATATTTAGTTTGAAACAAATGAGTTTCGTAACTTGTCAAAGAAATTATCCAAAATGAATGTAAGATGTGATAGCTTAAATTATCATAAATGGATCTTATATATTAAGCTTAACTTTAAATTACAAGATTATAGTTAGGAAGTGATTATAGTTAGGAGTTAGAAAGTGATAATTCTGAAATTAATCATTTTAAATTCCAGCTGCACGCCTTTAAACTTGAAAGTTTTAAACTTATTTTAAATATAAGTTATCTCTTACATTATTGGGTTGTTCGGAAAGTAATTTTGTTTTACATGAAAAAAAAACGTACAAGGAATAAATATTGTATTGTATTGCATATTGTTCATTCTAGTCTAATAACTTTTACCATCTTCCTGGTAGTAGCACGATTCCACACTTATAAAGTGTTTGGTTTTTGCTACCACGCAACTGATCTAGGTGGGAAAAACGAAATTACTTTTCGAACAACCCAATAGAAAAAAGTAAATAATTATTTTGTAAGCTCCAAATTCAAACGTTTTTGTTCCAATTTAAAGCTATTGGAGAGAAAGCAATGTCAAGTAAGTATACAACTTATGTGGTCTGCTTTATACGATCTGGAGAGGAAAGATTTGTTGAATTTTAGCACTTGGATTAATGTTCTTGAATCATATAATCAATTGAAAGAGCTACCTTTTCCCCAATTCTTCTTTTTTAGGGTCTATATGTTCATCAGAGTGTTCATTTTCAAGTATAAGGAATAACATAAGTAAATTAACAATTAGCTTATCAAGAAGAACCTGGAATCATGCCTCAAATTAAAAACTACGTCATACAAACCCAACTTAACCATGCTTTCCAGAGCCACATTTTATATTAGGGAAGTATTTCTAGTTAGATTTAAGAGTCTTTTCAGTAATATCTTTAAATAGATAGTATTATCCTTATATAAATATTATACAAGTTTTATTTAATGTTTGAGATACTAAAATTTATTTAGCAATGGGAAGCATGAGAGTGCAATTTTAATCTTGTTCAGCTCCAGAATAATATCCCGTATTACTTATTTCATTTGATATGCGTATAAAAAGTTTTACATTACACATTGAATAGAAATATAAGACATTGAAACATTTTAGAGTCTTTGCACATATATTTTCTATTTATTATATGAGTTCATATATAGTTTTTAATTTTCGTAGCTTGCAGTTCAAATTGAAAACTCCCTAAGAAAAATAAAAAATGATAAACAAAATTTAATTCCTGTAATAAGAAAAAATAAGCATTATAAGGATTATAAATTGATTAAATAATCTTATAAAAAGTAAAATTAATGAAAACTAGAAATATTTAATGGTTTATATATGCATATACACACACATATATATAATTTTGAATGTCCAAAAATTTAATCTGTTTCTTAAGTCTAGAATTGTCAAAAAAGAAACTTTTGTGACAACAAAAGTGTAAGACTAAGATTTCAAACTCTGCTTGCTTAAAATAATAGATACCCTGAATTTTACTAAGTTGTGTAACATAAAAAGGGAATTAATGCATTCATCAAACATAAGTACACAATATTTAATTTCTAAAGGCATGCAAATTTAATTACGATAGAAGGAGAAAAAACTGAATAGTAAGATGCAGCAGTAAATACTTAGAAATCCTCCACTTTTATACGACTACAAAGAATTTCATATGCGTGTACTTTTATTTTCTCTGGGCTGTCACAAGACATACTTCTGAAATTTTATATTTACTTTATGTATTTGCAAAATGGTAGTCAAAAATACAACATGAATACGTTTTTATTGGTTTATGATACTAAATCTCAGCATTATTTGTAAAAAAAGATATTGATTTCATTTATCTTATAAATTCATCCCCGCGAAATTTACAAGCAACATTTATTTTATATTTTAAGATAATTTTAATAAAATGTTTTTGTGATTGGAGTATCATATTTGATGTTTTTACTTCATGGAATCTTCTAGAAGACGCTTAAAAAGAAGACAGCTCTTGTAATTTATGTTCATTGAATCTTGCATTAATGTTATTCCAAATTATATTTCTGATAATGCTTATTTTTTCTTATCATTGTACATTTATCTATAAATTTATATATCGTCAGAAAAATTATATTTTAAATGCAATTTTTCTGACATAAATTTTAGTTCAAATGGTAAGATTTTTATAATTGCAACATATTGGGAACAATTATATATAATTTCTTGATAACATTAGAAGTTAAGATGCACATTATAAAATAATCAGCTAATCTGATCATTTTTTTTAAATTTTTGTTTGACATTTAATATTACAAGATTCCTATATTTCTAGATGTTTTCCATTATATTCAAACAACTTTTTCTTCTCATATAAAATTACATGATTAATTTTATGTTTTCAATATTATTATTTTGTGTGCATCTAGCTTGCAATTTTCCTCCTTCAAAATTTCTTTGATTATAAATAATAAAAAAATTAGAATCACTCGTTACATTAATTTAAACTTCAATTTCGGTTTTTTTGATAATTGGTGTCATTTTCATTACTTTCAATGCATCTATGACTGCTAATGAAATCATCCCTATACTATCTGATGTTTATGTTTTTTTTATATTATTGCTAGCATAAACTATTTTAAGTGTGCTTGCCAACATGACTAATATTCGTAGAGATAATTTTTCTGAATTCTAAAGCACCAGATAAGGAAAACAAACAACCTATAACTGCAGGCAATGGCGGTTTCATTTAACAGTATATATAACTTTAAACATTTTTCTTTTACATAAACTACACTTTTTGTTTAATTATATCATTTCGTTATTCTAGCAGTATAAATTTGAAAACTTTTTGAATTTTCAAATAGTTAATTGTTTTCCAAATACAGGAATTGTCCTAACATGCAATTTATTCTTGACAATGAACGTGTCACGTCCATATTTCAAACTGCGTGCGTAAAATAATAATTGTCATGAATTTTAGCATACTTTGTCATATATGAAGAGAATTAACACATTCACCAATTATAAGCAGGTAACATTTTCTAACTGGAGATATTCCAGTACCAATCAATTTATCCTTAGTATACAATATTTCGTTAATAAATGCCTGCACGTTAAAATTTGAATATTTATGATATTTTTTTATTTTCTATGTTTTCCTTGACTTAAAATGTTCAAGATATTTTGAGAGATTTTTACATTTTACATAATTTATACATTATTTTAATCGCAGAAAGTTCATTATTCAGACAATTTAGTAACGACACTTTGTTTTACAGGAAATTTGTTATTAGAAACATTTTCAGAGAATTTAAAATAAGATTTTAAAATATTTAATTTTCCTTGCCGATTAAAATTAACCTTAAAGTGAATGATTTGCAATGTCTTTTTCTTTTTTCTTTTTCTTCTGATACATTTTCAACGTGTTCATTTTTTGATGGAATATTGCAAAAGGTCTAGAAAAATTTGATATTTTATTATTTGGAACAACAAGAAAGTTGCATGACTTTGAAAACTTTACAAACAAAAAAACTTTTAATGAAAAAATACTTCGATGTGACGTAGAGAAAACGTCTGACGTAATGGATATTTTAAACCAATCAGAATTAAAATAATGTAATATAATCATGATCTTAATTGGTTCGAAAGAAGCAACCACATTATAGTTAATGAAATAAAAGTTAAATACTTATTTAACATGAAAAACTTTGATAGACATGCAATAATAATACGTTGTGTTAGTACGACATACAATTAATAATAAATGAAAGATAAAATCCTCTAGAATCATCTGTCGCAGGAAGAAATTTAACCCAATGGCCACAAAAATGTACTTGTTTTTCTTTTTAACAATATTTATGTCTAATTTATCAACAAATTTTGTCAATATTTATGTCCAAATTTATCAAAACATTTTGCCAATGTTTATGTCCAAATTTATCAACAAATTTTGTCAATGTTTATGTCCAAATTTATCAACAAATTTTGCCAATGTTTACGTACAAATTTATTTTTTTCAAACATTAACTAGTTTTTTTATTTAATTTATCAAGTTCATGCAAAATATAAAGAATATGATTTTCAATTTTTTTCGATATTCAAGAGCTTGTTTAAAATATATTATATTTTTAGATTAAATGTAATTTCCATTTATGATGTAAATTGGTAATTTTTTCGTCCAATTTTCCAATTACAATATTCGCTTGTGTTTGGATAACTTGAATGTAAAAGTAAATGAATTAATTAGTTCTATTATAGGACTCCTTAAGCAATAACGGAAAAACCATTGTTATGAAAATGAAATCATAAATGAAATTCAAAAAAGCATAAGCTTCATTAGAAATTGCAAAAAAAAAAAAAAAAAAAAAAAAAAAAAAAAAAAAAAAAATTGCATTTAATAGATTTCTTTGAACATTGGTATATCGGATCGGATAACGGATATGCGGATTTCCGGGTAAAATTTTTAAACATTATTTTTTAGAAATATCACCTATAATACCAGATAAAACTAAAAATGTGTGCTGAAAAAACATTGAACTAAATTACTACGATTTAACTAACTTATCACAGGAAAAATCATACATGATAAATATTTTAGTAACACATAAAAAAAGTGGTTGCATATTTGAGACTGCTAACATGACAGGGCTGTTTAGCAGAACATTTCTACACAATGAAATTATGCGTAAATATCCAAATGGTAACAAACGCCATCTTGTGAATTATTTTACACCTACAGGTGTGTAAAGGTTAAAATAGAAAATATTGGGAAAATAAAAATGCCATCAAAATTTATTTTCAATCAAGAACTATAGACAATTATAGACGCTTAATTTGTCTTGCTTCTTTTAAACCGTTTTCAATTACTTTTCGATTATTCTTTGTTAATTTATTGTTTTTTCTCTATCTTTGAGATGAGATGAAATCATATTTATATGGATTGATATCAAAATATAGCCAAAAGAAAAGCAAATATTTTTATTATAATTTACACATAAGGGTTTGCGTTGTATACAGTGCTACATGTGACTCCTGGCTTCATATCATACTAAGCATAACATCTAAATATATGGCCCTCCTAATTTTTCACCAATAAAATTATTACTAAAATTTCGCCTAACTTTTCAACAAAAACTACATTCTTCCCGTGAAATGAACACATCTTATAAGTGGTGTACAGAAAAAAAGAAAATAAAAATTAACAACATTCAGAAACACCAGCAATAAATTCCTCAAAATCTATTGCTTCAAACTCAATGAAAGATGATTACAGTATAGAAAAGTGTTTGACATATATTTAAAACAATATATTGAAATATAGTATAGTTATATTGGTAGTAAATATTATATTAGCGTACAAGTAAATATGCTTTCGATATTAAAAGATAAATCCGTCAAAAGTAATTTTTGTTCGTTTTCCATTTGACACAGCAAGAACAGACATAATTTTCAAAGCATAAATTCTGGACCCTTTTATACCATCATATGTATCAATTTGAATGCTATCCAAATAAATATTACAAATTATTGTGTGAAGATCAATTTGTAATTTATCATGTGATTCAATCATATTTAACTTTTTACCGTTAATTACATTGGTAACATTGAATGTCAAATTTTATATCACTTTTGAAGTATTTTTTAATGTTTTCCACCAAGAAATTTTTATATAGAGAAGAAAATCAGCGTACTCTTTTAAAGAAAAAAATTATTATATTTTCAAAGAAAAATGAAATATATAGCTCAAGATAGACCAAGCCTTCGAATGTATTCGTATAGAATCATTTTAAATGCTTTATATTTATTGTTTTTAATAGTTTTGTTACATATTTTTAATGAAATTTTGAACAGAAATAAAATTAATTTAAATAACCATAATAACTTCAATGGAATTATATATGTTGTCAAATTAAATCATTCAAAACAATGATTGTGTGTTGAATCAACCCTTGCTCTGAAAATGTCAAAAATAAAGTTTAATAATTCGAAAATTAAAATATTTTTTTATAAAAAATTTTTTCTAACATCAGTATATTTAATATACGTTAAGAGTTTTGAAGTTTTAAGGCATGCAACTTGTCTTTAACATCAGAAATTTTAGAGGTATCACTCCAAATTTAGCATGTAAAATAATAATCAAAAGCATGCTATTTAAGATTAACATACGATAATTTAATCTTCCAACGTATATATATATATATATATATATATATATATATATATATATATATATATATATATATATATATATATATATATATATATATATATATATATATATATATATTTGTTTCAGTTTTTTACGAAAGGCATTTATTTGAAATACAATATTTGAAAAAAGTATGCTCTGTAATTTTGAAAAACATCCGAAAATTAGTAAGAGAATATTTTTGTTTAAAAAACTGAAAATATTCAATCTCTAAAATAGAATTTTTTCTGTAAATAAGTGCAAGTATTTTTTTATTTATATCAATTTTTAAAATTTGTATTATTTTGTAAAACTTTTCAGTAATGGTTAATTAAGACACTGCATATAGTTATATTAAACAGACCACCTTATGTTCTTTTTTCTTTCTCATGTTTTCAAAGCATTATATATAATAACAATAAATTAAAAAAAAAAAGGATTCCACGTAGTCTTGACATCAAAAAATGTTTTACACCGAAACTGATTCTTTTTTCTCATATAAAGTTATTAAATTATATTGAACATATGTTTAAAAGATTGTTATTTTGCTTACGCCCACCTAGATTAATAATGTTTCCTTCAAAATTATTTCGATTATTAATAAGAAAATTGATGTAATGTCAAACGCTACAATAATTTAAACTTCAATTTTGTGGTTTTAGATGGTTGAAGTCATTTTATTGTATCAAATGGGTTTGTGACTGACAAAGACAATTTAAATGCATCGTCTGAATCCAATATTTTAATATATAAATTTGTGTTTCTCAATAGTATTTACGTGAAATTATACAAACATATAAGTATAAGACCTAACTGCAGAAATTACGAGGCAGAAAAGAGAGATTTCTATTTGTTTTTCACACATAGATTACTGGAATTCGGGCCCCCAAAGTGGAAAATTATTAATAATTTAGATGGAAAACCACGCATATTTCGAATAATAGGTTTAGGTAACAATCAGTTATTAATTCACATGGAATGCATCACCTGCAGAACTTAATTAACGTGTTCTTGATGAAACAACTGATGATTGCTTCGATCGTTTTTAGAAATTTCAACCGCCAGATATCGACAAAAATCCAGACCACGTTGTTGTTTCAACAACTTAAAACAGTTTTCTTTCTCATATATTTTAAGCAAATCATTTATTATTTTTATGATATAAATTTGAAAAATTTTTCAATGTGCAAATACTAAATTTCTTTTCTAACTGTAAAATAGTCAAACATATTTTTTTGTGATAATAAACCCATCACACTAGGATTTTAATCTGCGAGTTTAAAATATTAACCATCATGAAATTAAGTATATTGTGAAATATGCAAGGGATATTAGTACATTCACTAATAATTAATTGGCAATAATTACGGTTTTCAGATATTATCGTGCAGAATTAGTAGAAAAATAATTAAATACTTGATTTCTATGGCATGAGGTTCGTCTCGAATTCCACTGCTTTTTATACAATGAAAAATTATTACTTCATATCCAAAAAATTCACCGGGATTAATTAGAATGAAAATTAATTTGTTCACCGGGTAATTTTGAGACATATTTAAAAAATTATATTACTTTTACGTATATGAAAAATGAAAGTAAAAGAAAAATAAGACGCGAATGAATTTGCGTTAGCTTAGGGTATTAAGTATTCGAAGTTTTCGAAACTATATGTACCTTATTTCGTTTATGAACAGCAAATTTTTTTTCAAAAGAACATGCAACTTTAATTTATTGTTTTAAAAAAGTTTTAATACTTTGTTTTCATTTTGTAACATAATACATTAAAATAGAGAATTGTGAAAAAACGAAAAAGATAATCAATCTTCCATCAATACATCGAACACGTGAATCAATTTTAATTGGAAAAAAATTAAACTTTCAAACATTTATTGTTTTTATAGAGCCAAAAAATACAATTTTTTGATGCCCAAGACATTTTATTACTTTGGAAATGTTGGTTAGGTTGTTTTGAATCCTGTCCGATGTCAACAGTGCATCTCCGATAACAATTGGCAAATTTTTTGCGCGTCCTTGCAAACATTACTTATGTTCTTTTGGCTAGTTTTATAAAGTCGCACTCATTGAAAAACGCCAAGATCCTGCCAAGATTCAACAAAATTATACAATAATCTTTCACATAAATTATATTTGTATTTAAATATATCAATTCGTTATTCTGATAATATAAATTTGCCATAATTTAGAATGTCCAAACATTTAATAGGTTTTCAAACACAGGAATTGTCAAACAAGAAACTTATTTGTCACAAAGAAAGAGTCACACTGAGCTCTGAAACTTCCTGTTTAAATTAATAACCATCAGGAATTCCAATATATTGTGTTATACATGAAGAAAATGAATTCATATAATTACCAACTTATGTAAGCTGATAAAATAAATAATTAAATAAAAGTTGCATGTACACTATGGATGGTTAAGAAATGTTTACTTTTCAGTAAAAAAAAATACTCTATATGTTATTTTGAAGAAATTTCTAATAATTAAAACAGTAAAATAATAAATTTGTTAAAGATTTTGTTCTAGAAACATTTCTAAGATGTGCTTAAAAGGTAGAAAGAACTTTTAATATAATTTTAACTGATTTAGTGTTAAGCTTTTTTTTTTTTATCAAATTATAATATTCAAATCTTTTTTTATAGTATTGTTGGAAAATTATGTGCATAAAATTTTAGAACATTTTAATGGAATTTTTGAAAATTGCGAAAAATTTACAAAAGTCCCAACCTAAATGTTTTAACACTTAAAATTGTTCACAATTACAAAAGAAGTTTAAAACCCTCCTTGAAAATAATTGTTTAATTCTGAAATATTTCATATTTTGTTTGACATACAGTTTTAAAATATTTGAAGGAAACATATTTTTATATAATGAGTGTTACATTCCAAAACACTTCATTAAAAGGAAATCCCTAATGATATTTCATATTTTAACATCAGCATTATACTGAAAGATTACACTTCTTTTAACACAACCTATATTAGAATTTCATTCGTTAACCAATCCCGGATTGAAATATAATTTCATATATTCTAAAACCTAGTATGAATTTCATTTTCTTTTAAATTTAAGATTAAAATTACAAAAAAATATGAAGACTTGTCAATATTTTTAGGGCCGACATTGGTTTAAACATTGCTCGGCCAACTAGTTTATCCCCAAGACAAAATTCCAAGAAATCCTTTGCATTAAATACAATTGAAAGAAATCTCCAAGTATTCAGCATAGTCACCAAGTTTAAAAGTAATCAGAATTTTTTTTTATCAAATAATATTGCCTGTGATATATATAAACATTTAAATTGTGTACATGCAATCTGGAAGCAGAAGAATAATAGTACACAATAAAATTTCATTAGTTTACGGTAATTTCATCAGTATAATCTTTTGGTGTCATGCTTATGTTGAAAAATGAAATATCATTAAGTTTTACTTTCAATAAATTTTTTTGGAATTTAATACGTAGTATCTAAAAATAAGTTTCCTGTAAATGCTTATAAACTATATGTGAAACATTGTTTGCTTTGAAAAATAGGAAGTTTCTAAACTTCTATTGTAATTGTGAACATTTTTGAGTGTTGACACATTTAAGTTGGGGCTTTTGTAAGTTTGTTGTAGGTTTCGAAACTTCAGTTAAGATAATCTAAAATTTTATGGACATGACTGTCCAACAAGATTAGAAAAAATATGAACATCATAAGTTACTAAAAAGTTTAGTACAAAATTAATTGAAATAAAATTAAAAGTTCTTTCTGCCATTTTGCGCTCATCTTAGAAATTTTTATATGGAAATATTATATATATATATATATATATATATATATATATATATATATATATATATATATATATATATATATATATATATATATATATATATATATTTATATATATATATATATATATATATTCCTTCATATATAAACCTGGTGACTGCCGAATGTACCAGATTTCATTTACAACTGCATAAAAATGGAAGGTATTTCTATTAATCTATTGATATAGCTAAAACAAGCAGCTAATTTACCAGCATTTGTTACAGTTATAAATTGTGAGGTGGAAGCTTATATTCACAAAATAATTTTAAATAGCTAGTTAAATTTTAAACTACATGATTATATACTTTCTACTCTTTATTAGGAAAATTGATTAATTTATATATTGAGTCAGGAAGTTATACGTTTAAATCTTCTGAAAATTTAACTTCTGAAATTTATTCATATCTTGTTGTATGTGTTAAAATTTTAAAATTCTAAACCAATATATGTATATTATAAAATACAATATATTCTTTACAGTCAGAAAAATATCTCATTCAAGAAAAATTCCTTTTACTCATAGAAGTTTATTATACTACATTGAGCAATTATAATGTTCAGGGTGTGAGTGTTATATGACGTTTCTACATATTATATGAACAACAAATGGTCAGACAAGTAATTTCTTGAACAAGTAAGAAATGCAATTAAAAAACTGTTTCCTTTGATGCATTAAGAATTGCATAATAGAGAAACTTTAATATATTATACCTATAACTATACATCCTGTGAATGTTTTTAATTTAAAAGTGAAAACCAATTAGAAAAAATATCATAGAAAAGCTGAATACTTGTAACAAAATTACATAATCCAAAAAATATAGCGGAATTAATTGTTTAAACTAATATCGGGAAAATTTCAAATATTTCACTTTGGAGTTTTTGCTATTTAAGTCGAAGATTCGACAAAAGATTTATAATTTTTTTTTATATAATATGGAAATTTTCAGTGATTACAAAAGAAAACTGACGTTACTAGCAATAATATTTGATAAAAATACCTTATTAAATTAAATAAATGTAAATTAGAGATCCTCTCTGTTTTTAACCATAATACAGAAATACATATGAAAAAAAACCTTGTCTATTGTTGAAATTATAAAAACAACTCTCTCTATCTTTCTTGTTAAAATTATTTTATAATATAAAATGCAGGTTGCGTGTACAGTATGGATGGTTTGAAAAGAATTATATGTACATAAAATAAATAAACTGCAGGCTTTTTCTAGAAATTGATATTACTTAATAATTTAAACTAATATAAATTTTTAGCTTAAATTATTAACTAATAACATTTAAATTATTATTAATAGCATTTTATATCATTTTCTTTCTGCTACCACATTAAATATACATAAAGTCAATATAAATTGATAGATATATCTTCAGAGTTTACCCGGTGAAAAAAATATAATTTTAAATGAATGATTTATTATATATATTTTTGAAGCAGTAGATTTCTGTGAATCTATTGCAAGAAATAAAAAGTGTTTAACTTGCTAACATTGATAACTGTAAATAAAAATGCTGTGTACTGTAATAACAGTGTGATAGTTAGTTATGTGTAATAATTACATGGATTAATTTAACATAGCATATGATGCAGTATAATAAAATTCATAATAGTTATATTTTAAATAATCAATTTGTTTTTTAAGTGGACATGTTCCTTATCATAAATAAGTTTATTTTTTTTTAGTTATTTTAATTAGGAAAATATTTAGTTCTCCGGCATTCTCCCAAATTGTCGTGGGTATTCACACCAATTTGGGCCATTTTCGTGGATTTTTTTCTAAAATACAAAGAATTGGCTACATTTGGAGCCCGAATTTGTGTATTTTGTGGGTGACCAACTAGTGAAAATATCTGCTCTTTCTATCCCTTGTAGGGCTGAAAAGATGGAAACTATGTTAATCACTGCAATTTGGCTTTACTATTACAGGATTTTGTTTCCGTGTAAATATTATTTTGAATAATTTCCGTGAACATAAATTTATAAACTCAAATAGAACACTCCGACAATATAGTGAATCTGACTAGAGTCGTCACTGAAAATTGCTCTCCATTTACTTCCTGGACATGACACCAACCGACCAAAAAAACGAAATTGAAGTCGAAATTACCCAAATGTTAGAGTCCATCTATTTTCGTGTTAACCATAAAAATAATTTTGAAGGAAAAAATATTCAGCTTAGTGAATAGAAACAAAATTACTAAGTTGTAAACATATATTTATTTCACACATTGGTATTTATTATATTACATACCGTAAATACAGTGGTTATAATGTGAATGGTACATGATTTCTCTCTCTTAACAGTATACTGTCGAAAAATTTATTCTTTGGACAAGTAGCAATCACGATTTGATTAATTGCTTCTTTTGAAACATGAAAATTAGAATCATTTAGTTTAAAAATTTTTATAGCTACGACTGTTTTACATACACATTAAAAATTTATATGTGCAAACATGATTGTTTTTATTTGCAAAGGCGTTTATGGGTGTATTGATAGAAAAAAGTATTATTAATTATAGGTTGTTTATATCGTTTTAGATTTGTCTCAGTCCTCTAGCGCAACACTCGGCAACCCATGGCTCACGAGCTATATAAGGCTCTTTGCTCCTCGGATACTGCCCTTCTCCAACTTGTTTAGTTCAAATATGGAATATTATTCACTATCTTGCCTTGTAAGAGATAAGTAAACAATTTTAAGCGTAAGGCTCTAAAGAAGGGTTACATTTAAGGAAAACTAAAACACCAAAGAGATATTGAAAATGGTCCTAAAATACTTCAGAATCAATCCTTAAGAAATCATTTAAGAAGCACCATCATTTGGACTTTGACATAAATTTTCCACTTCAGTAAGTTTGAAATAGATTTCGATAAAGGAGGCAAATATTCTGATTGAGTGTTTTGAAATACATCAATTTCCAAATTTCAACTAGCGGAGCGAAGAGTTTGACATGTGCAAGAAATGGAGTTTTTGTATTTTGAAAGAAAAAAAATTATGAGGTACTTACCATTGCTTTATTCATCACGAAGCAGTAGGTGATTAGACATTACGAGAAGAAATTTTTCATGTGATGAAGTTTATTAACTCCATTGTAGAAGAAACGTAATTGTTTATAAATTATCGTAGCAAACTTATGATTTCTGATCAAATTGTATAATTAAATCGAACACTAAAATATTTACTTTGAAATAAAATTTTTCATAAGTTGCATATAATGCTTAAAATTGTCAAATTAAACATTATAGTGTTCGTTTTGCAGAGTAGTCACTAGACCAAGCACTTTTCACTCTTAATACCCTAATTTCTCCAATTGAAATAAACTATAAACAAATGAATATCTGGAAGCAAACATATTTTTTGATAGGAAAATTAAATTAGTTAGCCTCATTGATAACTTTGATATTGAAAGAATGTCGTCTATTTCAAATTTCAAGAAAAAAGAAAACATCTCGGCAGAGTTGAAGGAAATGTTTGTAATGGACGATCAATTTCCAATATCTAGAGAAGAAATGGTTACGAAATTTTAGAGACAGATCCAAGATATAAAGCGTAATGAAAACTGGAGTCGTTTCTAAATGCTTTCCCTATTGTACTACCATATGTCTTCATGTCTGTAATTTCAATTCAGAGATTTACAGTATTCAACTGCCTTTACAGAACTTGAGTATGAAAGTAAACGAATTCTATAAAAAAGTTCTATCATAGGACTCCGTAAGCAATAAAAGAAGATCACTACTTTGAAAGTGAAATCATGGAATACAGCAAAGCATAAACTTCTTTAAAAAATCTCTCATTTTTTGCTCCAGCAGCAGCTTTGCTGAATCCAACTGCTTTCAATATAAATATTTCACGAAGATTTAATAAAAAAAAATGTTTTCACCGAATAATCTGGATATATATATATATATATATATATATATATATATATATATATATATAAATTTGCATTAATTTTGTGTACATGAAAAATGTTAATAAAAGAAAAATACGACACTAATAAATTTGCGTTAGCCTAAGTTATTAGGTATTAACAGTTTTTTCGAAAAAACATGTACCTTTAGTTTATAAAAAGCAAATTATTTTTAAATGGGCGACTTTTATTTCATATTTTAAAATAATTTTAACGATTTTTTTTATTGTTTCCACCATATCAATATTTTTTCCTTCCGGAAACTTCTATAATGCATTTAAAAATCAGAAAGCACATTTTTATTTTACTTTAATTTAAATTCTTATTTATCAAATTGTTATCCATATAAGAAGTATTTTTATTATTATTGAAAAATTAAATATTATATCAAATTTTTACTTTTCTACAGGATTTTCAACTTATACTCTATAAAGCCTACGAAAGTCACGAGAGAAATTTGGTAACACTTAAAAATGATTTCGAGATAACACAAGAAAATAAGAAAATAAGTTAATCCTATTCAACCTACCTGCTTATGTTTCCAATATTTGTTTATATATTAATATTACATTTTTTACAGAAAATATAATTTTAATGTTATATATGAGAATGAAATATATTTTGAGTAAAGGAAAGACAAATGAACTATCTATGTAATTTTAATTTTTCCGGATTTTAAATAATACTTAAATTAGTAAGAATAAAATATTTGATTTTCTAAAATATTTTAAAATGTTCTGCTTGACTGTTGAAAAGTTTTACATTTTACATTCTTTAGCATATAATTTCAATCATAAAGAAGAATTCTTTTTTATAATTACATAAAAAATATACATTTTTCAGTTGGCCGAAAGATACATGTTTGCAAATTAAGAGCTATCAAAGCATAGATTTTTTTATGAAACATTTGTGGTTATGAAAAGTTTGTTGCAGTATAATGCTGTTTTTATTTCATCAACGAATCAGTTTTCTGACTATTAAATATCAACATAATATATATTAAATAACTTATACCCCACGCATCATAAATATTTAAAATAATCTAAATTTAGTACTTACACTCTGAGTCCAGTATGTCTGAGTTTAGTAGTACTCTTAGTTTAGTTAGAGGCAATACTCTGTTTTTAGCATTTACACATTAAAATACAAAACTCTGAAAATATATTGAAATATTTATTATGATGGCTTCACCAAATTGTCAGATTTTAGTTTGTTAAACCATTAATTTCTATTCCTGAATACTATTTACATAGATAAATTAACCTTAAAGTGAATGATTTGCAATGTCTTTTTCTTTTTTCTTTTTCTTCTGATACATTTTCAACGTGTTCATTTTTTGATGGAATATTGCAAAAGGTCTAGAAAAATTTGATATTTTATTATTTGGAACAGCAAGTAAGTTGCATGACTTTGAAAACTTTACAAACAAAAAAACTTTTAACGAAAAAATACTTCGATGTGACGTAGAGAAAACGTCTGACGTAATGGATATTTTATACCAATCAGAATTAAAATAATGTAATATAATCATAATCTTAATTGGTTAAAAAGAAGCAACCACATTATAGTTAATGACGTAAAAGTTAAATACTTATTTAACATGAAAAACTTTGATAGATATGCAATAATAATACGTTGTGTTAGTACGACATACAATTAATAATAAATGAAAGATAAAATCCTCTAGAATCATCTGTCGCAGGAAGAAATTTAACCCAATGGCCACAAAAATGTACTTGTTTTTCTTTTTATCAATATTTATGTCCAATTTATATCACACACACATTAAATTTTATCAATATTTATGTCCAAATTTATCAACAAATTTTGTCAATGTTTATGTCCAAATTTATCAACAAATTTTGTCAATGTTTATGCCCAAGTTTATCAACAAATTTTGTCAATGTTTATGTCCAAATTTATCAACAAATTTTGTCAATGTTGTTTATGCCTAAATTTATCAACAAATTTTGTCAATGTTGTTTATATCCAAATTTATTAACAAATTTTGTCAATGTTTATGTCCAAATTTATCAAAACATTTTGCCAATGTTTATGTCCAAATTTATCAACAAATTTTGTCAATGCTTATGTTCAAATTTATCAACAATTTTTGTCAACGTTTATGTCCAAATTTATCAACAAATTTTGCCAATGTTTACGTTCAAATTTATTTTTTTCAAACATTAACTAGTTTTTTATTTAATATATCAAGTTCATGCAAAATATAAAGAATATGATTTTCAATTTTTTTCGATATTCAAGAGCTTGTTTAAAATATATTATATTTTTAGATTAAATGTAATTTCCATTTATGATGTAAATTGGTAATTTATTCTTCCAATTTCCCAATTACAATATTCGCTTGTGTTTGGATAACTTGAGTGTAAAAGTAAATGAATTAATTAGTTCTATTATAGGACTCCTTAAGCACAAACGGAAAAACCATTGCTATGAAAATGAAATCATAAATGAAATTCAAAAAAGCATAAGCTTCATTAGAAATTGCAAAAAAAAAAAAAAAAAAAAAAAAAAAATTGCTTTTAATGGATTTCCTTGCACATTGGTATATTGGATAACGGATATGCGGATTTCCGGGTAAAATTTTTAATCATTATTTTTTAGAAATATCACTTATAATACCAGATAAAATTAAAAATGTGTGCTGAAAAAACATTGAACTAAATTACTACGATTTAACTAACTTATCACAGGAAAAATCATACACGATAAATATTTTAGTAACACATAAAAAAAGTGGTTGCATATTTGAGACTGCTAACATGACAGGGCTGTTTAGCAGAACATTTCTACACAATGAAATTATGCGTAAATATCCAAATGGTAACAAACGCCATCTTGTGAATTATTTTACACCTACAGGTGTGTAAAGGTTAAAATAGAGAATATTGGGAAAATAAAAATGCCATCAAAATTTATTTTCAATCAAGAACTATAGACAATTATAGACGCTTAATTTGTCTTGCTTCTTTTAAACCGTTTTCAATTACTTTTCGATTATTCTTTGTTAATTTATTGTTTTTTCTCTATCTTTGAGATGAGATGAAATCATATTTATATGGATTGATATCAAAATATAGCCAAAGGAAAAGCAAATATTTTTATTATAATTTACACGTAAGGGTTTGCGTTGTATACAGTGCTACATGTGACTCCTGGCTTCATATCATACTAAGCATAACATCTAAATATATGGCCCTCCTAATTTTTCACCAATAAAATTATTACTAAAATTTTGCCTAACTTTTCAACAAAAACTACATCCTTCCCGTGAAATGAACACATCTTATAAGTGGTGTACAGAAAAAAAGAAAATAAAAATTATAAACATTCAGAAACACCAGCAATAAATTCCTCAAAATCTATTGCTTCAAACTCAATGAAAGATGATTACAGTATAGAAAAGTGCTTGACATATATTTAAAACTATATATTGAAATATAGTATAGTTATATTGGTAGTAAATATTATATTAGCGTACAAGTAAATATGCTTTCGATATTAAAAGATAAATGCGTCAAAAGTAATTTTTGTTCGTTTTCCATTTGACACAGCAAGAACAGACAGAATTTTCAAATCATAAATTCTGGACCCTTTTATACCATCATATGTATCAATTTGAATGCTATCCAAATAAATATTACAAATTATTGTGTGAAGATCAATTTGTAATTTATCATGTGATTCAATCATATTTAACTTTTTACCGTTAATTACATTGGTAACATTGAATGTCAAATTTTATATCACTTTTGAAGTATTTTTTAATGTTTTCCACCAAGAAATTTTTATATAGAGAAGAAAATCAGTGTACTCTTTTAAAGAAAAAAATTATTATATTTTCAAAGAAAAATGAAATATATAGCTCAAGATAGACCAAGCCTTCGAATGTATTCGTATAGAATCATTTTAAATGCTTTATATTTATTGTTTTTAATAGTTTTGTTACATATTTTTAATGAAATTTTGAACAGAAATAAAATTAATTTAAATAACCATAATAACTTCAATGGAATTATATATGTTGTCAAATTAAAAGCATTCAAAACATAGATTGTGTGTTGAATCAACCCTTGCTCTGAAAATGTCAAAAATAAAGTTTAATAATTCGAAAATTAAAATATTTTTTTATAAAAAATTTTTTCTAACATCAGTATATTTAATATACGTTAAGAGTTTTGAAGTTTTAAGGCATGCAACTTGTCTTTAACATCAGAAATTTTAGAGGTATCACTCCAAATTTAGCATGTAAAATAATAATCAAAAGCATGCTATTTAAGATTAACATACGATAATTTAATCTTCCAACGTATATATATATATATATATATATATATATATATATATATATATATATATGTATATATATATATATATATATATATATATATATATATATATATATATATATATTTGTTTCAGTTTTTTACGAAAGGCATTTATTTGAAATACAATATTTGAAAAAAGTATGCTCTGTAATTTTGAAAAACATCCGAAAATTAGTAAGAGAATATTTTTGTTTAAAAAACTGAAAATATTCAATCTCTAAAATAGAATTTTTTCTGTAAATAAGTGCAAGTATTTTTTTATTTATATCAATTTTTAAAATTTGTATTATTTTGTAAAACTTTTCAGTAATGGTTAATTAAGACACTGCATATAGTTATATTAAACAGACCACCTTATGTTCTTTTTTCTTTCTCATGTTTTCAAAGCATTATATATAATAACAATAAATTAAAAAAAAAGGATTCCACGTAGTCTTGACATCAAAAAATGTTTTACACCGAAACTGATTCTTTTTTCTCATATAAAGTTATTAAATTATATTGAACATATGTTTAAAAGATTGTTATTTTGCTTACGCCCACCTAGATTAATAATGTTTCCTTCAAAATTATTTCGATTATTAATAAGAAAATTGATGTAATGTCAAACGCTACAATAATTTAAACTTCAATTTTGTGGTTTTAGATGGTTGAAGTCATTTTATTGTATCAAATGGGTTTGTGACTGACAAAGACAATTTAAATGCATCGTCTGAATCCAATATTTTAATATATAAATTTGTGTTTCTCAATAGTATTTACGTGAAATTATACAAACATATAAGTATAAGACCTAACTGCAGAAATTACGAGGCAGAAAAGAGAGATTTCTATTTGTTTTTCACACATAGATTACTGGAATTCGGGCCCCCAAAGTGGAAAATTATTAATAATTTAGATGGAAAACCACGCATATTTCGAATAATAGGTTTAGGTAACAATCAGTTATTAATTCACATGGAATGCATCACCTGCAGAACTTAATTAACGTGTTCTTGATGAAACAACTGATGATTGCTTCGATCGTTTTTAGAAATTTCAACCGCCAGATATCGACAAAAATCCAGACCACGTTGTTGTTTCAACAACTTAAAACAGTTTTCTTTCTCATATATTTTAAGCAAATCATTTATTATTTTTATGATATAAATTTGAAAAATTTTCAATGTGCAAATACTAAATTTCTTTTCTAACTGTAAAATAGTCAAACATATTTTTTGTGATAATAAACCCATCACACTAGGATTTTAATCTGCGAGTTTAAAATATTAACCATCATGAAATTAAGTATATTGTGAAATATGCAAGGGATATTAGTACATTCACTAATAATTAATTGGCAATAATTACGGTTTTCAGATATTATCGTGCAGAATTAGTAGAAAAATAATTAAATACTTGATTTCTATGGCATGAGGTTCGTCTCGAATTCCACTGCTTTTTATACAATGAAAAATTATTACTTCATATCCAAAAAATTCACCGGGATTAATTAGAATGAAAATTAATTTGTTCACCGGGTAATTTTGAGACATATTTAAAAAATTATATTACTTTTACGTATATGAAAAATGAAAGTAAAAGAAAAATAAGACGCGAATGAATTTGCGTTAGCTTAGGGTATTAAGTATTCGAAGTTTTCGAAACTATATGTACCTTATTTCGTTTATGAACAGCAAATTTTTTTTCAAAAGAACATGCAACTTTAATTTAATGTTTTAAAATAGTTTTAATACTTTGTTTTCATTTTGTAACATAATACATTAAAATAGAGAATTGTGAAAAAACGAAAAAGATAATCAATCTTCCATCAATACATCGAACACGAGAATCAATTTTAATTGGAAAAAAATTAAACTTTCAAACATTTATTGTTTGTATAGAGCCAAAAAATGCAATTTTTTGATGCCCAAGACATTTTATTACTTTGGAAATGTTGGTTAGGTTGTTTTGAATCCTGTCCGATGTCAACAGTGCATCTCCGATAACAATTGGCAAATTTTTTGCGCGTCCTTGCAAACATTACTTATGTTCTTTTGGCTAGTTTTATAAAGTCGCACTCATTGAAACACGCCAAGATCCTGCCAAGATTCAACAAAATTATACAATAATCTTTCACATAAATTATATTTGTATTTAAATATATCAATTCGTTATTCTGATAATATAAATTTGCCATAATTTAGAATGTCCAAACATTTAATAGGTTTTCAAACACAGGAATTGTCAAACAAGAAACTTATTTGTCACAAAGAAAGAGTCACACTGAGCTCTGAAACTTCCTGTTTAAATTAATAACCATCAGGAATTCCAATATATTGTGTTATACGCGAAGAAAATGAATTCATATAATTACCAACTTATGTAAGCTGATAAAATAAATAATTAAATAAAAGTTGCATGTACACTATGGATGGTTAAGAAATGTTTACTTTTCAGAAAAAAAAAATACTCTATATGTTATTTTGAAGAAATTTCTAATAATTAAAACAGTAAAATAATAAATTTGTTAAAGATTTTGTTCTAGAAACATTTCTAAGATGTGCTTAAAAGGTAGAAAGAACTTTTAATATAATTTTAACTGATTTAGTGTTAAGCTTTTTTTTTAATCAAATTATAATATTCAAATCTTTTTTTATAGTATTGTTGGAAAATTATGTGCATAAAATTTTAGAACATTTTAATGGAATTTTTGAAAATTGCGAAAAATTTACAAAAGTCCCAACCTAAATGTTTTAACACTTAAAATTGTTCACAATTACAAAAGAAGTTTAAAACCCTCCTTGAAAATAATTGTTTAATTCTGAAATATTTCATATTTTGTTTGACATACAGTTTTAAAATATTTGAAGGAAACATATTTTTATATAATGAGTGTTACATTCCAAAACACTTCATTAAAAGGAAATCCCTAATGATATTTCATATTTTAACATCAGCATTATACTGAAAGATAACACTTCTTTTAACACAACCTATATTAGAATTTCATTCGTTAACCAATCCCGGATTGAAATATAATTTCATATATTCTAAAACCTAGTATGAATTTCATTTTCTTTTAAATTTAAGATTAAAATTACAAAAAAATATGAAGACTTGTCAATATTTTTAGGGCCGACATTGGTTTAAACATTGCTCGGCCAACTAGTTTATCCCCAAGACAAAATTCCAAGAAATCCTTTGCATTAAATACAATTGAAAGAAATCTCCAAGTATTCAGCATAGTCACCAAGTTTAAAAGTAATCAGAATTTTTTTTTATCAAATAATATTGCCTGTGATATATATAAACATTTAAATTGTGTACATGCAATCTGGAAGCAGAAGAATAATAGTACACAATAAAATTTCATTAGTTTACGGTAATTTCATCAGTATAATCTTTTGGTGTCATGCTTATGTTGAAAAATGAAATATCATTAAGTTTTACTTTCAATAAATTTTTTTGGAATTTAATACGTAGTATCTAAAAATAAGTTTCCTGTAAATGCTTATAAACTATATGTGAAACATTGTTTGCTTTGAGAAATAGGAAGTTTCTAAACTTCTATTGTAATTGTGAACATTTTTGAGTGTTGACACATTTAAGTTGGGGCTTTTGTAAGTTTGTTGTAGGTTTCGAAACTTCAGTTAAGATAATCTAAAATTTTATGGACATGACTGTCCAACAAGATTAGAAAAAAATATGAACATCATAAGTTACTAAAAAAAGTTTAGTACAAAATTAATTGAAATAAAATTAAAAGTTCTTTCTGCCATTTTGCGCTCATCTTAGAAATTTTTATATGGAAAATATTATATATATATATATATTCCTTCATATATAAACCTGGTGACTGCCGAATGTACCAGATTTCATTTACAACTGCATAAAAATGGAAGGGATTTCTATTAATCTATTGATATAGCTAAAACAAGCAGCTAATTTACCAGCATTTGCTACAGTTATAAATTGTGAGGTGGAAGCTTATATTCACAAAATAATTTTAAATAGCTAATTAAATTTTAAACTACATGATTATATACTTTCTACTCTTTATTAGGAAAGTTGATTAATTTATATATTGAGTCAGGAAGTTATACGTTTAAATCTTCTAATAATTTAACTTCTGAAATTTATTCATATCTTGTTGTATGTGTTAAAATTTTAAAATTCTAAACCAATATATGTATATTATAAAATACAATATATTCTTTACAGTCAGAAAAATATCTCATTCAAGAAAAATTCCTTTTACTCATAGAAGTTTATTATACTACATTGAGCAATTATAATGTTCAGGGTGTGAGTGTTATATGACGTTTCTACATATTATATGAACAACAAATGGTCAGACAAGTAATTTCTTGAACAAGTAAGAAATGCAATTAAAAAACTGTTTCCTTTGATGCATTAAGAATTGCATAATAGAGAAACTTTAATATATTATACCTATAACTATACATCCTGTGAATGTTTTTAATTTAAAAGTGAAAACCAATTAGAAAAAATATCATAGAAAAGCTGAATACTTGTAACAAAATTACATAATCCAAAAAATATAGCGGAATTAATTGTTTAAACTAATATCGGGAAAATTTCAAATATTTCACTTTGGAGTTTTTGCTATTTAAGTCGAAGATTCGACAAAAGATTTATAATTTTTTTTTTATATAATATGGAAATTTTCAATGATTACAAAAGAAAACTGACGTTACTAGCAATAATATTTGATAAAAATACCTTATTAAATTAAATAAATGTAAATTAGAGATCCTCTCTGTTTTTAACCATAGTACAGAAATACATATGAAAAAAAACCTTGTCTATTGTTGAAATTATAAAAACAACTCTCTCTATCTTTCTTGTTAAAATTATTTTATAATATAAAATGCAGGTTGCGTGTACAGTATGGAAGGTTTGGAAAGAATTATATGTGCATAAAATAAATAAACTGCAGGCTTTTTCTAGAAATTGATATTACTTAATAATTTAAACTAATAGAAATTTTTAGCTTAAATTATTAACTAATAACATTTAAATTATTATTAATAGCATTTTATATCATTTTTTTCTGCTACCACATTAAATATACATAAAGTCAATATAAATTGATAGATATATCTTCAGAGTTTACCCGGTGAAAAAAATATAATTTTAAATGAATGATTTATTATATATATTTTTGAAGCAGTAGATTTCTGTGAATCTATTGCAAGAAATAAAAAGTGTTTAACTTGCTAACATTGATAACTGTAAATAAAAATGCTGTGTACTGTAATAACAGTGTGATAGTTAATTATGTGTAATAATTACATGGATTAATTTAACATAGCATATGATGCAGTATAATAAAATTCATAATAGTTATATTTTAAATAATCAATTTGTTTTTTAAGTGGACATGTTCATTATCATAAATAAGTTTATTTTTTTTTTTTAGTTATTTTAATTAGGAAAATATTTAGTTCTCCGGCATTCTCCCAAATTGTCGTGGGTATTCACACCAATTTGGGCCATTTTCGTGGATTTTTTTCTAAAATACAAAGAATTGGCTACATTTGGAGCCCGAATTTGTGTATTTTGTGGGTGACCAACTAGTGAAAATATCTGCTCTTTCTATCCCTTGTAGGGCTGAAAAGATGGAAACTATGTTAATCACTGCAATTTGGCTTTACTATTACAGGATTTTGTTTCCGTGTAAATATTATTTTGAATAATTTCCGTGAACATAAATTTATAAACTCAAATAGAACACTCAGACAATATAGTGAATCTGACTAGAGTCGTCACTGAAAATTGCTCTCCATTTACTTCCTGGACATGACACCAACCGACCAAAAAAACGAAATTGAAGTCGAAATTACCCAAATGTTAGAGTCCATCTATTTTCGTGTTAACCATAAAAATAATTTTGAAGGAAAAAATATTCAGCTTAGTGAATAGAAACAAAATTACTAAGTTGTAAACATATATTTATTTCACACATTGGTATTTATTATATTACATACCGTAAATACAGTGGTTATAATGTGAATGGTACATGATTTCTCTCTCTTAACAGTATACTGTCGAAAAATTTATTCTTTGGACAAGTAGCAATCACGATTTGATTAATTGCTTCTTTTGAAACATGAAAATTAGAATCATTTAGTTTAAAAATTTTTATAGCTACGACTGTTTTACATACACATTAAAAATTTATATGTGCAAACATGATTGTTTTTATTTGCAAAGGCGTTTTTGGGTGTATTGATAGAAAAAAGTATTATTAATTATAGGTTGTTTATTTCGTTTTAGATTTGTCTCAGTCCTCTAGCGCAACACTCGGCAACCCATGGCTCACGAGCTATATAAGGCTCTTTGCTCCTCGGATACTGCCCTTCTCCAACTTGTTTAGTTCAAATATGGAATATTATTCACTATCTTGCCTTGTAAGAGATAAGTAAACAATTTTAAGCGTAAGGCTCTAAAGAAGGGTTACATTTAAGGAAAAGTAAAACACCAAAGAGATATTGAAAATGGTCCTAAAATACTTCAGAATCAATCCTTAAGAAATCATTTAAGAAGCACCATCATTTGGACTTTGACATAAATTTTCCACTTCAGTAAGTTCGAAATAGATTTCGATAAAGGAGGCAAATATTCTGATTGAGTGTTTTGAAATACATCAATTTCCAAATTTCAACTAGCGGAGCGAAGAGTTTGACATGTGCAAGAAATGGAGTTTTTGTATTTTGAAAGAAAAAAAATTATGAGGTACTTACCATTGCTTTATTCATCACGAAGCAGTAGGTGGTTAGACATTACGAGAAGAAATTTTTCATGTGATGAAGTTTATTAACTCCATTGTAGAAGAAACGTAATTGTTTATAAATTATCGTAGCAAACTTATGATTTCTGATCAAATTGTATAATTAAATCGAACACTAAAATATTTACTTTGAAATAAAATTTTTCATAAGTTGCATATAATGCTTAAAATTGTCAAATTAAACATTATAGTGTTCGTTTTGCAGAGTAGTCACTAGACCAAGCACTTTTCACTCTTAACACCCTAATTTCTCCAATTGAAATAAACTATAAACAAATGAATATCTGGAAGCAAACATATTTTTTGATAGGAAAATTAAATTAGTTAGCCTCATTGATACATTTGATATTGAAAGAATGTCGTCTATTTCAAATTTCAAGAAAAAAGAAAACATCTCGGCAGAGTTGAAGGAAATGTTTGTAATAGACGATCAATTTCCAATATCTAGAGAAGAAATGGTTACGAAATTTTAGAGACAGATCCAAGATATAAAGCGTAATGAAAACTGGAGTCGTTTCTAAATGCTTTCCCTATTGTACTACCATATGTCTTCATGTCTGTAATTTCAATTCAGAGATTTACAGTATTCAACTGCCTTTACAGAACTTGAGTATGAAAGTAAACGAATTCTATAAAAAAGTTCTATCATAGGACTCCGTAAGCAATAAAAGAAGATCACTACTTTGAAAGTGAAATCATGGAATACAGCAAAGCATATACTTCTTTAAAAAATCTCTCATTTTTTGCTCCAGCAGCAGCTTTGCTGAATCCAACTGCTTTCAATATAAATATTTCACGAAGATTTAATAAAAAAAACAAATGTTTTCACCGAATAATCTGGATATATATATATATATATATATAAATTTGCATTAATTTTGTGTACATGAAAAATGTTAATAAAAGAAAAATACGACACTAATAAATTTGCGTTAGCCTAAGTTATTAGGTATTAACAGTTTTTTCGAAAAAACATGTACCTTTAGTTTATAAAAAGCAAATTATTTTTAAATGGGCGACTTTTATTTCATATTTTAAAATAATTTTAACGATTTTTTTTATTGTTTCCACCATATCAATATTTTTTCCTTCCGGAAACTTCTATAATGCATTTAAAAATCAGAAAGCACATTTTTATTTTACTTTAATTTAAATTCTTATTTATCAAATTGTTATCCATATAAGAAGTATTTTTATTATTATTGAAAAATTAAATATTATATCAAATTTTTACTTTTCTACAGGATTTTCAACTTATACTCTATAAAGCCTACGAAAGTCACGAGAGAAATTTAGTAATACTTAAAAATGATTTCGAGATAACACAAGAAAATAAGAAAATAAGTTAATCCTATTCAACCTACCTGCTTATGTTTCCAATATTTGTTTATATATTAATATTACATTTTTTAAAGAAAATATAATTTTAATGTTATATATGAGAATGAAATATATTTTGAGTAAAGGAAAGACAAAATGAACTATCTATGTAATTTTAATTTTTCCGGATTTTAAATAATACTTAAATTAGTAAGAATAAAATATTTGATTTTCTAAAATATTTTAAAATGTTCTGCTTGACTGTTGAAAAGTTTTACATTTTACATTCTTTAGCATATAATTTCAATCATAAAGAAGAATTCTTTTTTATAATTACATAAAAAATATACATTTTTCAGTTGGCCGAAAGATACATGTTTGCAAATTAAGAGCTATCAAAGCATAGATTTTTTTATGAAACATTTGTGGTTATGAAAAGTTTGTTGCAGTATAATGCTGTTTTTATTTCATCAACGAATCAGTTTTCTGACTATTAAATATCAACATAATATATATTAAATAACTTATACCCCACGCATCATAAATATTTAAAATAATCTAAATTTAGTACTTACACTCTGAGTCCAGTATGTCTGAGTTTAGTAGTACTCTTAGTTTAGTTAGAGGCAATACTCTGTTTTTAGCATTTACACATTAAAATACAAAACTCTGAAAATATTGTGAAATATTTATTATAATGGCTTCACCATATTGTCAGATTTTAGTTTGTTAAACCATTAATTTCTATTCCTGAATATTATTTACATAGATAAATTAACCTTAAAGTGAATGATTTGCAATGTCTTTTTCTTTTTTCTTTTTCTTCTGATACATTTTCAACGTGTTCATTTTTTGATGGAATATTGCAAAAGGTCTAGAAAAATTTGATATTTTATTATTTGGAACAACAAGTAAGTTGCATGACTTTGAAAACTTTACAAACAAAAAAACTTTTAACGAAAAAATACTTCGATGTGACGTAGAGAAAACGTCTGACGTAATGGATATTTTATACCAATCAGAATTAAAATAATGTAATATAATCATGATCTTAATTGGTTCGAAAGAAGCAACCACATTATAGTTAATGACATAAAAGTTAAATACTTATTTAACATGAAAAACTTTGATAGATATGCAATAATAATACGTTGTGTTAGTACGACATACAATTAATAATAAATGAAAGATAAAATCCTCTAGAATCATCTGTCGCAGGAAGAAATTTAACCCAATGGCCACAAAAATGTACTTGTTTTTCTTTTTATCAATATTTATGTCCAATTTATATCACACACACATTAAATTTTATCAATATTTATGTCCAAATTTATCAACAAATTTTGTCAATGTTTATGTCCAAATTTATCAACAAATTTTGTCAATGTTTATGCCCAAGTTTATCAACAAATTTTGTCAATGTTTATGTCCAAATTTATCAACAAATTTTGTCAATGTTGTTTATGCCTAAATTTATCAACAAATTTTGTCAATGTTGTTTATATCCAAATTTATTAACAAATTTTGTCAATGTTTATGTCCAAATTTATCAAAACATTTTGCCAATGTTTATGTCCAAATTTATCAACAAATTTTGTCAATGCTTATGTTCAAATTTATCAACAATTTTTGTCAACGTTTATGTCCAAATTTATCAACAAATTTTGCCAATGTTTACGTTCAAATTTATTTTTTCAAACATTACCTAGTTTTTTATTTAATTTATCAAGTTCATGCAAAATATAAAGAATATGATTTTCAATTTTTTTCGATATTCAAGAGCTTGTTTAAAATATATTATATTTTTAGATTAAATGTAATTTCCATTTATGATGTAAATTGGTAATTTATTCTTCCAATTTCCCAATTACAATATTCGCTTGTGTTTGGATAACTTGAGTGTAAAAGTAAATGAATTAATTAGTTCTATTATAGGACTCCTTAAGCACAAACGGAAAAACCATTGCTATGAAAATGAAATCATAAATGAAATTCAAAAAAGCATAAGCTTCATTAGAAATTGCAAAAAAAAAAAAAAAAAAAAAAAAAAAAAATTGCTTTTAATGGATTTCTTTGCACATTGGTATATTGGATAACGGATATGCGGATTTCCGGGTAAAATTTTTAAACATTATTTTTTAGAAATATCACCTATAATACCAGATAAAACTAAAAATGTGTGCTGAAAAAACATTGAACTAAATTACTACGATTTAACTAACTTATCACAGGAAAAATCATACACGATAAATATTTTAGTAACACATAAAAAAAGTGGTTGCATATTTGAGACTGCTAACATGACAGGGCTGTTTAGCAGAACATTTCTACACAATGAAATTATGCGTAAATATCCAAATGGTAACAAACGCCATCTTGTGAATTATTTTACACCTACAGGTGTGTAAAGGTTAAAATAGAGAATATTGGGAAAATAAAAATGCCATCAAAATTTATTTTCAATCAAGAACTATAGACAATTATAGACGCTTAATTTGTCTTGCTTCTTTTAAACCGTTTTCAATTACTTTTCGATTATTCTTTGTTAATTTATTGTTTTTTCTCTATCTTTGAGATGAGATGAAATCATATTTATATGGATTGATATCAAAATATAGCCAAAGGAAAAGCAAATATTTTTATTATAATTTACACGTAAGGGTTTGCGTTGTATACAGTGCTACATGTGACTCCTGGCTTCATATCATACTAAGCATAACATCTAAATACATGGCCCTCCTAATTTTTCACCAATAAAATTATTACTAAAATTTCGCCTAACTTTTCAACAAAAACTACATTCTTCCCGTGAAATGAACACATCTTATAAGTGGTGTACAGAAAAAAAGAAAATAAAAATTAACAACATTCAGAAACACCAGCAATAAATTCCTCAAAATCTATTGCTTCAAACTCAATGAAAGATGATTACAGTATAGAAAAGTGCTTGACATATATTTAAAACTATATATTGAAATATAGTATAGTTATATTGGTAGTAAATATTATATTAGCGTACAAGTAAATATGCTTTCGATATTAAAAGATAAATCCGTCAAAAGTAATTTTTGTTCGTTTTCCATTTGACACAGCAAGAACAGACAGAATTTTCAAAGCATAAATTCTGGACCCTTTTATACCATCATATGTATCAATTTGAATGCTATCCAAATAAATATTACAAATTATTGTGTGAAGATCAATTTGTAATTTATCATGTGATTCAATCATATTTAACTTTTTACCGTTAATTACATTGGTAACATTGAATGTCAAATTTTATATCACTTTTGAAGTATTTTTTAATGTTTTCCACCAAGAAATTTTTATATAGAGAAGAAAATCAGAGTACTCTTTTAAAGAAAAAAATTATTACATTTTCAAAGAAAAATGAAATATATAGCTCAAGATAGACCAAGCCTTCGAATGTATTCGTATAGAATCATTTTAAATGCTTTATATTTATTGTTTTTAATAGTTTTGTTACATATTTTTAATGAAATTTTGAACAGAAATAAAATTAATTTAAATAACCATAATAACTTCAATGGAATTATATATGTTGTCAAAATAAAAGCATTCAAAACATAGATTGTGTGTTGAATCAACCCTTGCTCTGAAAATGTCAAAAATAAAGTTTAATAATTCGAAAATTAAAATATTTTTTTATAAAAAAATTTTCTAACATCAGTATATTTAATATACGTTAAGAGTTTTGAAGTTTTAAGGCATGCAACTTGTCTTTAACATCAGAAATTTTAGAGGTATCACTCCAAATTTAGCATGTAAAATAATAATCAAAAGCATGCTATTTAAGATTAACATACGATAATTTAATCTTCCAACGTATATATATATATATATATATATATATATATATATATATATATATATATATATATATATATATATATATATATATATATATATATATATATATATATATTTGTTTCAGTTTTTTACGAAAGGCATTTATTTGAAATACAATATTTGAAAAAAGTATGCTCTGTAATTTTGAAAAACATCCGAAAATTAGTAAGAGAATATTTTTGTTTAAAAAACTGAAAATATTCAATCTCTAAAATAGAATTTTTTCTGTAAATAAGTGCAAGTATTTTTTAATTTATATCAATTTTTAAAATTTGTATTATTTTGTAAAACTTTTCAGTAATGGTTAATTAAGACACTGCATATAGTTATATTAAACAGACCACCTTATGTTCTTTATCTTTCTCATGTTTTCAAAGCATTATATATAATAACAATAAATTAAAAAAAAAAGGATTCCACGTAGTCTTGACATCAAAAAATGTTTTACACCGAAACTGATTCTTTTTTCTCATATAAAGTTATTAAATTATATTGAACATATGTTTAAAAGATTGTTATTTTGCTTACGCCCACCTAGATTAATAATGTTTCCTTCAAAATTATTTCGATTATTAATAAGAAAATTGATGTAATGTCAAACGCTACAATAATTTAAACTTCAATTTTGTGGTTTTAGATGGTTGAAGTCATTTTATTGTATCAAATGGGTTTGTGACTGACAAAGACAATTTAAATGCATCGTCTGAATCCAATATTTTAATATATAAATTTGTGTTTCTCAATAGTATTTACGTGAAATTATACAAACATATAAGTATAAGACCTAACTGCAGAAATTACGAGGCAGAAAAGAGAGATTTCTATTTGTTTTTCACACATAGATTACTGGAATTCGGGCCCCCAAAGTGGAAAATTATTAATAATTTAGATGGAAAACCACGCATATTTCGAATAATAGGTTTAGGTAACAATCAGTTATTAATTCACATGGAATGCATCACCTGCAGAACTTAATTAACGTGTTCTTGATGAAACAACTGATGATTGCTTCGATCGTTTTTAGAAATTTCAACCGCCAGATATCGACAAAAATCCAGACCACGTTGTTGTTTCAACAACTTAAAACAGTTTTCTTTCTCATATATTTTAAGCAAATCATTTATTATTTTTATGATATAAATTTGAAAAATTTTTCAATGTGCAAATACTAAATTTCTTTTCTAACTGTAAAATAGTCAAACATATTTTTTTGTGATAATAAACCCATCACACTAGGATTTTAATCTGCGAGTTTAAAATATTAACCATCATGAAATTAAGTATATTGTGAAATATGCAAGGGATATTAGTACATTCACTAATAATTAATTGGCAATAATTACGGTTTTCAGATATTATCGTGCAGAATTAGTAGAAAAATAATTAAATACTTGATTTCTATGGCATGAGGTTCGTCTCGAATTCCACTGCTTTTATACAATGAAAATTATTACTTCATATCCAAAAAATTCACCGGGATTAATTAGAATGAAAATTAATTTGTTCACCGGGTAATTTTGAGACATATTTAAAAAATTATATTACTTTTACGTATATGAAAAATGAAAGTAAAAGAAAAATAAGACGCGAATGAATTTGCGTTAGCTTAGGGTATTAAGTATTCGAAGTTTTCGAAACTATATGTACCTTATTTCGTTTATGAACAGCAAATTTTTTCAAAAAAACATGCAACTTTAATTGAATGTTTTAAAATAGTTTTAATACTTTGTTTTCATTTTGTAACATAATACATTAAAATAGAGAATTGTGAAAAAACGAAAAAGATAATCAATCTTCCATCAATACATCGAACACGAGAATCAATTTTAATTGGAAAAAAATTAAACTTTCAAACATTTATTGTTTGTATAGAGCCAAAAAATGCAATTTTTTGATGCCCAAGACATTTTATTACTTTGGAAATGTTGGTTAGGTTGTTTTGAATCCTGTCCGATGTCAACAGTGCATCCCCGATAACAATTGGCAAATTTTTTGCGCGTCCTTGCAAACATTACTTATGTTCTTTGGCTAGTTTTATAAAGTCGCACTCATTGAAAAACGCCAAGATCCTGCCAAGATTCAACAAAATTATACAATAATCTTTCACATAAATTATATTTGTATTTAAATATATCAATTCGTTATTCTGATAATATAAATTTGCCATAATTTAGAATGTCCAAACATTTAATAGGTTTTCAAACACAGGAATTGTCAAACAAGAAACTTATTTGTCACAAAGAAAGAGTCACACTGAGCTCTGAAACTTCCTGTTTAAATTAATAACCATCAGGAATTCCAATATATTGTGTTATACGCGAAGAAAATGAATTCATATAATTACCAACTTATGTAAGCTGATAAAATAAATAATTAAATAAAAGTTGCATGTACACTATGGATGGTTAAGAAATGTTTACTTTTCAGTAAAAAAAAATACTCTATATGTTATTTTGAAGAAATTTCTAATAATTAAAACAGTAAAATAATAAATTTGTTAAAGATTTTGTTCTAGAAACATTTCTAAGATGTGCTTAAAAGGTAGAAAGAACTTTTAATATAATTTTAACTGATTTAGTGTTAAGCTTTTTTTTTTTATCAAATTATAATATTCAAATCTTTTTTTATAGTATTGTTGGAAAATTATGTGCATAAAATTTTAGAACATTTTAATGGAATTTTTGAAAATTGCGAAAAATTTACAAAAGTCCCAACCTAAATGTTTTAACACTTAAAATTGTTCACAATTACAAAAGAAGTTTAAAACCCTCCTTGAAAATAATTGTTTAATTCTGAAATATTTCATATTTTGTTTGACATACAGTTTTAAAATATTTGAAGGAAACATATTTTTATATAATGAGTGTTACATTCCAAAACACTTCATTAAAAGGAAATCCCTAATGATATTTCATATTTTAACATCAGCATTATACTGAAAGATTACACTTCTTTTAACACAACCTATATTAGAATTTCATTCGTTAACCAATCCCGGATTGAAATATAATTTCATATATTCTAAAACCTAGTATGAATTTCATTTTCTTTTAAATTTAAGATTAAAATTACAAAAAAATATGAAGACTTGTCAATATTTTTAGGGCCGACATTGGTTTAAACATTGCTCGGCCAACTAGTTTATCCCCAAGACAAAATTCCAAGAAATCCTTTGCATTAAATACAATTGAAAGAAATCTCCAAGTATTCAGCATAGTCACCAAGTTTAAAAGTAATCAGAATTTTTTTTTATCAAATAATATTGCCTGTGATATATATAAACATTTAAATTGTGTACATGCAATCTGGAAGCAGAAGAATAATAGTACACAATAAAATTTCATTAGTTTACGGTAATTTCATCAGTATAATCTTTTGGTGTCATGCTTATGTTGAAAAATGAAATATCATTAAGTTTTACTTTCAATAAATTTTTTTGGAATTTAATACGTAGTATCTAAAAATAAGTTTCCTGTAAATGCTTATAAACTATATGTGAAACATTGTTTGCTTTGAGAAATAGGAAGTTTCTAAACTTCTATTGTAATTGTGAACATTTTTGAGTGTTGACACATTTAAGTTGGGGCTTTTGTAAGTTTGTTGTAGGTTTCGAAACTTCAGTTAAGATAATCTAAAATTTTATGGACATGACTGTCCAACAAGATTAGAAAAAAATATGAACATCATAAGTTACTAAAAAAAGTTTAGTACAAAATTAATTGAAATAAAATTAAAAGTTCTTTCTGCCATTTTGCGCTCATCTTAGAAATTTTTATATGGAAAATATTATATATATATATATATATTCCTTCATATATAAACCTGGTGACTGCCGAATGTACCAGATTTCATTTACAACTGCATAAAAATGGAAGGGATTTCTATTAATCTATTGATATAGCTAAAACAAGCAGCTAATTTACCAGCATTTGTTACAGTTATAAATTGTGAGGTGGAAGCTTATATTCACAAAATAATTTTAAATAGCTAGTTAAATTTTAAACTACATGATTATATACTTTCTACTCTTTATTAGGAAAGTTGATTAATATAAATAATGAGTCATGAAGTTATACGTTTATATCTTCTGAAAATTTAACTTCTGAAATTTATTCATATCTTGTTGTATGTGTTAAAATTTTAAAATTCTAAACCAATATATGTATATTATAAAATACAATATATTCTTTACAGTCAGAAAAATATCTCATTCAAGAAAAATTCCTTTTACTCATAGAAGTTTATTATACTACATTGAGCAATTATAATGTTCAGTGTGTGAGTGTTATATGACGTTTCTACATATTATATGAACAACAAATGGTCAGACAAGTAATTTCTTGAACAAGTAAGAAATGCAATTTAAAAAACTGTTTCCTTTGATGCATTAAGAATTGCATAATAGAGAAACTTTAATATATTATACCTATAACTATACATCCTGTGAATGTTTTTAATTTAAATGTGAAAACCAATTAGAAAAAATATCATAGAAAATCTGAATACTTGTACTTGTAACAAAATTACATAATTCAAAAAATATAGCGGAATTAATTGTTTAAACCAATATCGTGAAAATTTCAAATATTTCACTTTGGATTTTTTGCGATTTAAGTCGAAGATTCGACAAAAGATTTATAATTTTTTTTATATAATATGTAAATTTTCAATGATTACAAAAGAAAACTGAAGTTACTAGTAATAATAGTTGATAAAAATACCCTATTAAATTAAAAAAATGGAAATTAGAGATCCTCTCTGTTTTTAACCATAGTACAGAAATACATATGAAAAAAAACCTTGTCTATTGTTGAAATTATAAAAACAACTCTCTCTATCTTTCTTGTTAAAATTATTTTATAATATAAAATGCAGGTTGCGTGTACAGTATGGATGGTTTGGAAAGAATTATATGTACATAAAATAAATAAACTGCAGGCTTTTTCTAGAAATTGATATTACTTAATAATTTAAACTAATATAAATTTTTAGCTTAAATTATTAACTAATAACATTTAAATTATTATTAATAGCATTTTATATCATTTTTTTTCTGCTACCACATTAAATATACATAAAGTCAATATAAATTGATAGATATATCTTCAGAGTTTACCCGGTGATAAAAATATAATTTTAAATGTATGACTTAGTATATATATTTTTGAAGCAGTAGATTTCTGTGAATCTATTGCATTGAATAAAAATTATTTAACTTACTAACATTGATGACGGTAAATAAAAATGCTGTGTACTGTAATAACAGTGTGATAGTTAATTATGTATAATAATTACATGGATTAATTTAACATAGCATATGATGCAGTATAATGAAATTCATAATAGTTATATTTTAAATAATCAATTTGTTTTCTAAGTGGACATGTTCATTATCATAAATAAGTTTATTTTTGTTTAATTATTTTAATTAGGAAATATTTAGTTCTCCGGCATTCTCCGAAATTGGCGTGGGTATTCACACCAATTTGGGCCATTTTCGTGGATTTGTTTCTAAAATACAAAGAATTGGCTACATTTGGAACCCGAATTTGTATATTTTGTGGATGACCAACTAGTGAAAATATCTGCTCTTTCTATCCTTTATAGGGCTGAAAAGATGGAAGCTATGTTAATCACTGCAATTTGTCTTTACTATTACAGGATTTTGTTTCCGTGTAAATAATATTTTGAATAATTTCTGTGAACATAAATTTATAAACTCTAATACAACACTCAGACAATATAGTGAATCTGACTGGAGTCGTCACTGCAAATTGCTCTCCCTTTACTTCCTGGACATGACACCAGCCGACCAAGATAACGAAATTGAAGTCGAAATTACCCAAATGTTAGAGTCCATCTATTTTCGAATTAACCATAAAAATAATTTTGAAGGAAAAAATATTCAGCTTAGTGAATAGAAACAAAATTACTAAGTTGTAAATATATATTTATTTCACACATTAGTATTTATTATATTACATACCGTAAATACAGTGGTTATACTGTGAATGGTACATGATTTCTCTCTCTTAAAAGTATACTGTCGAAAAATTTATTCTTTGGACAAGTAGCAATCACGATTTGATTAATTGCTTCTTTTGAGACATGAAAATTAGAATCATTTAGTTTAAAAATTTTTATAGCTACGACAGTTTTACATAAACCTTGAAAAATTTATGAGTGCAAACATGATTGTTTCTAATTGAAAAGGCGTTTTTGGGTGTATTGATAGAAAAAAGTATCATTAATTATAGATTGTTTATTTCGTTTTAGATTTGTCTCAGTCCTCTAGCGCAACACTCGGCAACCCATGGCTCATGAGCTATATAAGGCACTTTGCTCCTCGTATACTGCCCTTCTCCAACTTGTTTAGTTCAAATATGGAATATTATTCACTATCTTGCCTTGTAAGAGATAAGTAAAAAATTTTAAGCGTAAGGCTCTAAAGAAGGGTTACATTTATGGAAAACTAAAATACCATAGAAATTGTGAAAATTGTCCTAAAATACTTCAGAATCAATCCTTAAGAAATCATTTAAGAAGCACCATCATTTGGACTTTGACATAAATTTTCCACTTCAGTAAGTTCGAAATAGATTTCGATAAAGGAGGCAAATATTCTGATTGAGTGTTTTGAAATACATCAATTTCCAAATTTCAACTAGCGGAGCGAAGAGTTTGACATGTGCAAGAAATGGAGTTTTTGTATTTTGAAAGAAAAAAATTATGAGGTACTTACCATTGCTTTATTCATCACGAAGCAGTAGGTGGTTAGACATTACGAGAAGAAATTTTTCATGTGATGAAGTTTATTAACTCCATTGTAGAAGAAACGTAATTGTTTATAAATTATCGTAGCAAACTTATGATTTCTGATCAAATTGTATAATTAAATCGAACACTAAAATATTTACTTTGAAATAAAATTTTTCATAAGTTGCATATAATGCTTAAAATTGTCAAATTAAACATTATAGTTTTCGTTTTGCAGAGTAGTCACTAGACCAAGCACTTTTCATCTTAAAACACTAATTTCACCAATTGAAATAAACTATAAACAAATGAATATCTGGAAGCAAACATATTTTTTGATAGGAAAATTAAATTAGTTAGCCTCATTGATAACTTTGATATTGAAAGAATGTCGTCTATTTCAAATTTCAAGAAAAAAGAAAACATCTCGGCAGAGTTGAAGGAAAAGTTTGTAATGGACGATCAATTTCCAATATCTAGAGAAGAAATGGTTACGAAATTTTAGAGACAGATCCCAGATATAAAGCATAATGAAAACTGGAGTCGTTTCTAAATGCTTTCCCTATTGTACTACCATATGTCTTCATGTCTGTAATTTCGATTCAGAGATTTACAGTATTCAACTGCCTTTACAGAACTTGAGTATGAAAGTAAACGAATTCTATAAAAAAGTTCTATTATAGGACTCCGTAAGCAATAAAAGAAGATCACTACTTTGAAAGTGAAATCATGGAATACAGCAAAGCATATACTTCTTTAAAAAATCTCTCATTTTTTGCTCCAGCAGCAGCTTTGCGGAATCCAACTGCTTTCAATATAAATATTTCACGAAGATTTAATAAAAAAAACAAATCTTTTAACCGAATAATCTGGATATATATATTTATAAATTTGCATTAATTATGTGTACATGAAAAATGTTAATAAAAGAAAAATACGACTCTAATAAATTTGCGTTAGCCTAGGGTATTAGGTATTAACAGTTTTTTCGAAAAAACATGTACCTTTAGTTTATAAAAAGCAAATTCTTTTTAAATGGGCGACTTTTATTTCATATTTTAAAATTATTTTAACGATTTTTTTATTGTTTCCACCATATCAATATTTTTTTCCTTCCAGAAACTTGTATAATGCATTTAAAAATCAGAAAGCACATTTTTATTTTACTTTAATTTAAATTCTTATTTATCAAATTGTTATGCATAAAAGAAGTATTTTTATTATTATTGAAAAATTAAATTTAATATCAAATTTTTACTTTTCTACAGGATTTTCAACTTATACTGTATAAAGCCTACGAAAGTCACGAAAGAAATTTAGCAACACTTAAAAATGGTTTCGAGATAACACAAGAAAATAAGAAAATAAGTTAATCCTATTCAACCTACCTGCTTATGTTTCCAATATTTGTTTATATATTAATATTACATTTTTTACAGAAAATATAATTTTAATGTTATATATGAGAATGAAATATATTTTGAGTAAAGGAAAGACAAATGAACTATCTATGTAATTTTAATTTTTCCGGATTTTAAATAATACTTAAATTAGTAAGAATAAAATATTTGATTTTCTAAAATATTTTAAAATGTTCTGCTTGACTGTTGAAAAGTTTTACATTTTACATTCTTTAGCATATAATTTCAATCATAAAGAAGAATTCTTTTTTATAATTACATAAAAAATATACATTTTTCAGTTGGCCGAAAGACATGTTTGCAAATTAAGAGCTATCAAAGCATAGATTTTTTTATGAAACATTTGTGGTTATGAAAATTTTGTTGCAGTATAATGCTGTTCTTATTTTATCAACGAATCAGTTTTCTGACTATTAAATATCAACACAATATATATTAAATAACTTATACCCCACGCATCATAAAGATTTAAAATAATCTGAATTTAGTACTTACACTCTGAATCCAGTATGTCTGAGTTCAGTAGTACTCTTAGTTTAGTTAGAGTCAAATACACTGTTTTTAGTATTTACACATTAAAATACCAAACTCTGAAAATATAGTGAAATACTTATTATAACGGCTTCACCATATTGTCAGATTTTAGTTTGTTAAACCATTAATTTCTGTTCCTGAATACTATTTACATAGATAAATTAACCTTAAAGTGAATGATTTGCAATGTCTTTTTCTTTTTTCTTTTTCTTCTGATGCATTTTCAACGTGTTCATTTTTTGATGGAATATTGCAAAAGGTCTAGAAAAATTTGATATTTTATTATTTGAAACAACAAGTAAGTTGCATGACTTTGAAAACTTTACAAACAAAAAAACTTTTAACGAAAAAATACTTCGATGTGACGTAGAGAAAACGTCTGACGTAATGGATATTTTATACCAATCAGAATTAAAATAATGTAATATAATCATGATCTTAATTGGTTCGAAAGAAGCAACCACATTATAGTTAATGACATAAAAGTTAAATACTTATTTAACATGAAAAACTTTGATAGATATGCAATGATAATACGTTGTGTTAGTACGACATACAATTAATAATAAATGAAAGATAAAATCCTCTAGAATCATCTGTCGCAGGAAGAAATTTAACCCAATGGCCACAAAAATGTACTTGTTTTTCTTTTTATCAATATTTATGTCCAATTTATATCACACACACATTAAATTTTGTCAATATTTATGTCAAAATTTATCAACAAATTTTGTCAATGTTTATGTCCAAATTTATCTACAAATTTTGTCAATGTTTATGCCCAAGTTTATCAACAAATTTTGTCAATGTTTATGTCCAAATTTATCAACAAATTTTGTCAATGTTGTTTATGCCTAAATTTATCAACAAATTTTGTCAATGTTGTTTATGTCCAAATTTATTAACAAATTTTGTCAATGTTTATGTCCAAATTTATCAAAACATTTTGCCAATGTTTATGTCCAAATTTATCAACAAATTTTGTCAATGCTTATGTCCAAATTTATCAACAATTTTTGTCAATGTTTATGTCTAAATTTATCAACAAATTTTGCCAATGTTTACGTTCAAATTTATTTTTTTCAAAATTTAACTAGTTTTTTATTTAATTTATCAAGTTCATGCAAAATATAAAGAATATGATTTTCAATTTTTTTCGATATTCAAGAGCTTGTTTAAAATATATTATATTTTTAGATTAAATGTAATTTCCATTTATGATGTAAATTGGTAATTTTTTCTTCCATTTTCCTAATTACAATATTCGCTTGTGTTTGGATAACTTGAGTGTAAAAGTAAATAAATTAATTAGTTCTATTATAGGACTCCTTAAGCAATAACGGAAAAACCATTGCTATGAAAATGAAATCATAAATGAAATTCAAAAAAGCATAAGCTTCATTAGAAATTGCAAAAAAAAAAAAAAAAAAAAATTATTGCTTTTAATGGATTTCCTTGCACATTGGTATATTGGATAACGGATATGCGGATTTCCGGGTAAAATTTTTAATCATTATTTTTTAGAAATATCACTTATAATACCAGATAAAATTAAAAATGTGTGCTGAAAAAACATTGAACTAAATTACTACGATTTAACTAACTTATCACAGGAAAAATCATACACGATAAATATTTTAGTAACACATAAAAAAAGTGGTTGCATATTTGAGACTGCTAACATGACAGGGCTGTTTAGCAGAACATTTCTACACAATGAAATTACGCATAAATATCCAAATGGTAACAAACGCCATCTTGTGAATTATTTTAAACCTACAGGTGTGTAAAGGTTAAAATAGAGAATATTGGGAAAATAAAAATGCCATCAAAATTTATTTTCAATCAAGAACTATAGACAATTATAGACGCTTAATTTGTCTTGCTTCTTTTAAACCGTTTTCAATTACTTTTCGATTATTCTTTGTTAATTTATAGTTTTTTCTCTATCTTTGAGATGAGATGAAATCATATTTATATGGATTGATATCAAAATATAGCCAAAGGAAAAGGCAAATATTTTTATTATAATTTACACATGACTCTTGTGTGGCTTCATATCATACTAAGCATAACATCTAAATATATGGCCCTCCTAATTATTCACCAATAAAATTATTACTAAAGTTTCGCCTAACTTTTCAACAAAAGCTACATCATTCCCGTGAAATGAACACTTCTTATAAGTGGTGTACAGAAAAAAATAAAATAAAAATTAACAACATTCAGAAACACCAGCAATAAATTCCTCAAAATCTATTGCTTCAAACCCAATGAAAGATGATTATAGTATAGAAAAGTGCTTGACATATATTTAAAACTATATATTGAAATATAGTATAGTTATATAGGTAGTAAATATTATATTAGCGTACAAGTAAATATGCTTTCGATATTAAAAGATAAATGCGTCAAAAGTAATTTTTATTCGTTTTCCATTTGACACAGCAAGAACAGACAGAATTTTCAAATCATAAATTCTGGACCCCTTTATACCATCATATGTATCAATTTGAATGCTATCCAAATAAATATTACAAATTATTGTGTGAAGATCAATTTGTAATTTATCATGTGATTCAATCATATTTAACTTTTTACCGTTAATTACATTGGTAACATTGAATGTCAAATTTTATATCACTTTTGAAGTATTATTTAATGTTTTCCACCAAGAAATTTTTATATAGAGAAGAAAATCAGAGTACTCTTTTAAAGAAAAAAATTATTACATTTTCAAAGAAAAATGAAATATATAGCTCAAGATAGACCAAGCCTTCGAATGTATTCCTATAGAATCATTTTAAATGCTTTATATTTATAGTTTTTAATAGTTTTGTTACATATTTTTAATGAAATTTGGAACAGAAATACAATTAATTTAAATAACCATAATAACTCCAATGGAATTATATATGTTTGCAAATTAAAAGCATTCAAAACATAGATTATATGTTGAATCAACCCTTGCTCTGAAAATGTCAAAAATAAAGTTTAATAATTCGAAAATTAAAATATTTCTTTATAAAAATTTTTTTCTAACATCAGTATATTTAATATACGTTAAGAGTTTTGAAGTTTTAAGGCATGCAACTTGTCTTTAACATCAGAAATTTTAGAGGTATCACTCCAAATTTAGCATGTAAAATAATAATCAAAAGCATGGTATTTAAGATTAACATACGATAATTTAATCTTCCAACGTATATATATATATATATATATATATATATATATATATATATATATATATATATATATATATATATATATATATATATATATATATATATTTGTTTCAGTTTTTTACGAAAGGCATTTATTTGAAATACAATATTTGAAAAAAGTATGCTCTGTAATTTTAAAAAACATCCGAAAATTAGTAAGAGAATATTTTTGTTTAAAAAACTGATAATATTCAATCTCTAAAATAGAATTTTTTCTGTAAATAAGTGCAAGTATTTTTTTATTTATATCAATTTTTAAAATTTGTATTATTTTGTAAAACTTTTCAGTAATGGTTAATTAAGACACTGCATATAGTTATATTAAACAGAGCGCCTTATGTTCTTTTTTCTTTCTCATGTTTTCAAAGCATTATATATAATAACAATAAATAATAAAAAAAAATGATTCCACGTAGTTTTGACATCAAAAAATGTTTTACACCGATACTGATTCTTTTTTCTAATATAAAGTTATTAAATTATATTGAACATATGTTTAAATCATTGTTATTTTGCTTACGCCCACCTAGATTAATAATGTTTCCTTCAAAATTATTTCGATTAATAATAAGAAAATTGATGTAATGTCAAACGCTACAATAATTTAAACTTCAATTTTGTGGTTTTAGATGGTTTATGTCATTTTATTGTATCAAATGGGTTTGTGACTGACAAAGACAATTTAAATGCATCGTCTGAATCCAATATTTTAATATATAAATTTGTGTTTCTCAATAGTATTTACGTGAAATTATACAAACATATAACTATAAGACCTAACTTCAGAAATTACGAGGCAGAAAGGAGAGATTTCTACTTGTTTTTCACCCATAGATTACTGGATTTCGGACCCCCAAAGTGGAAAATTATTAATAATTTAGATGGAAAACCACGCATATTTCGAAGAATAGGTTTAGGTAACAATCAGTTACTAATTCACATGGAATGCATCACCTGCACAACTTAATTAACGTTTTCTTGATGAAACAACTGATGATTGCTTCGATCGTTTTTAGAAGTTTCAACCGCCAGATATCGACAAAAAACCAGACCACGTTGTTGTTTCAACAACTTTAAACAGTTTTCTTTCTCATATATTTTAATCAAATCATTTATTATTCTTATGATATAAATTTGGAAAAGTTTTCAATGTGCAAATAATAAATTTCTTTTCTAACTGAAAAATAGTAAGCATTCTTATTTCTGATAATAAATCCATCACACTAGTATTTTAATCTGCGAGTTTAAAATATTAACCATCATGAAATTAAGTATATTGTGAAATATGCGAGGGATATTAGTACATTCACTAATAATTAATTGGCAATAATTACGTTTTTCAGATATTATCGTGCAGAATTATTAGAAAAATAATTAAATACTTGATTTCTATGGCATGAGGTTCGTCTCGAATTCCACTGCTTTTTATACAATGAAAAATTATTACTTCATATCCAAAAAATTCACCGGGATTAAATAAAATGAAAATTACTTTGTTCACCGGGTAATTTTGAGACATATTTAAAAAATTATATTACTTTTGCGAATATGAAAAATGAAAGTAGAAGAAAAATAAGACGCGAATGAATTTGCGTTAGCTTAGGGTATTAAGTATTCGAAGTTTTCGAAACTATATGTACCTTATTTCGTTTATGAACAGCAAATTTTTTTTCAAAAGAACATGCAACTTTTATTTAATGTTTTAAAATAGTTTTAATACTTTGTTTTCATTTAGTAACATAATACATTAAAATAGAGAATTGTAAAAAAACGAAATCGATAATCAATCTTCCATCAATACATCGAACACGAGAATCAATTTTAATTGGAAAAAAATTAAACTTTCAAACATTTATTGTGTATAGAGCCAAAAAATACAATTTTTTGATGCCCAAGACATTTTATAACTTTGGAAATGTTGGTTAGTTTGTTTTGAAACCTGTCCGGATGTCAACAGTGCATCTCCGATAACAATTGGCAAATTTTTTGCGGGTCCCTGCAAACATTACTTATGTTCTTTTGGCTAGTTTTATAAAGTCACACTCATCGAAAAACACCAAGATCCTGCCAAGATTCAACAAAATTATACAATTATCTTTCACATAAATTATATTTGTATTTAAATATATCAATTCATTATTCTGATAATATAAACTTGCCATAATTTAGAATGTCCAAACGTTTAATAGGTTTTCAAACACAGGAATTATCAAACAAGAAACTTATTTGTCACAAAGAAAGATTTACACTGAGCTCTGAAACTTCCTGTTTAAATTAATAACCATCAGGAATTCCAATATATTGTGTTATACGCGAAGAAAATGAATTCATATAATTCCCAACTTATGTAAGCTGATAAAATAAATAATTAAATAAAAGTTGCATGTACACTATGGATGGTTAAGAAATGTTTACTTTTCAGTAAAAAAAAATACTCTATATGTTATTCTGAAGAAACTTCTAATAATTAAAACCAAAAATAATAAATTCGTTAAAGAGATTTTGTTCTAGAAACATTTCTAAGATGTGTTTAAAAGGTAGAAAGAACTTTTAATATAATTTCAACTGATTTAGTGTTTTTTTTTTCTTTTTTTATCAAATTGTAATATTCAAATCTTTTTTTATAGTATTGTTGGAAAATTATGTGCATAAAATTTTAGAACATTTTAATGGAATTTTTGAAAATTGCAAAATATTTACAAAAGTCCCAACCTAAATGTGTCAACACTTAAAATTGTTTACAATTACAAAAGAAGTTTAAAACCCTCCTTGAAAATAATTGTTTAATTCTGAAATATTTCATATTTTGTTTGACATACAGTTTTAAAATATTTCAAGGAAACAAATTTTTATATAATGAGTGTTACATTCCAAAACACTTCATTAAAAGGAAATCCGTAATGATATTTCATATTTTAACATCAGCATTATACTGAAAGATTACACTTCTTTTAACACAACCTATATTAGAATTTCATTCGTTAACCAATCCCGGATTGAAATATAATTTCATATATTCTAAAACCTAGTATGAATTTCATTTTCTTTTAAATTTAAGATTAAAATTACAAAAAAATATGAAGACTTGTCAATATTTTTAGGGCCGACATTGGTTTAAACATTGCTCGGCCAACTAGTTTATCCCCAAGACAAAATTCCAAGAAATCCTTTGCATTAAATACAATTGAAAGAAATCTCCAAGTATTCAGCATAGTCACCAAGTTTAAAAGTAATCAGAATTTTTTTTTATCAAATAATATTGCCTGTGATATATATAAACATTTAAATTGTGTACATACAATCTGGAAGCAGAAGAATAATAGTACAAAATAAAATTTCATTAGTTTACGGTAATTTCATCAGTATAATCTTTTGGTGTCATGCTTATGTTGAAAAATGAAATATCATTAAGTTTTACTTTCAATATATTTTTTTGGAATTTAATACGTAGTATCTAAAAATAAGTTTCCTGTAAATGCTTATAAACTATATGTGAAACATTGTTTGCTTTAAGAAATAGGAAGTTTCTAAACTTCGATTGTAATTGTGAACATTTTTGAGTGTTGACACATTTAAGTTGGGGCTTTTGTAAGTTTGTTGTAGGTTTCGAAACTTCCGTTAACATAATCTAAAATTTTATGGACATGACTGTCCAACAAGATTAGAAAAAAATATGAACATCATAAGTTACTAAAAAAATTTTAGTACAAAATTAATTGAAATAAAATTAAAAGTTCTTTCTGCCATTTTGCGCTCATCTTAGAAATTTTTATAAGGAAAATATTATATACATATTCCTTCATTTATAAACCTGATGACTGCCGAATGTACCAGATTTCATTTACAACTGCATAAAAATGGAAGCGATTTCTATTAATCTATTGATATAGCTAAAACAAGCAGCTAATTTACCAGCATTTGTTACAGTTATAAATTGTGAGGTGGAAGTTTATATTCACAAAATAATTTTAAATAGCTAGTTAAATTTTAAACTACATGATTATATACTTTCTACTCTTTATTAGGAAAGTTGATTAATATAAATAATGAGTCAGGAAGTTATACGTTTAAATCTTCTGAAAATTTAACTTCTGAAATTTATTCATATCTTGTTGTATGTGTTAAAATTTTAAAATTCTAAACCAATATATGTATATTATAAAATACAATATATTCTTTACAGTCAGAAAAATATCTCATTCAAGAAAAATTCCTTTTACTCATAGAAGTTTATTATACTACATTGAGCAATTATAATGTTCAGGGTGTGAGTGTTATATGACGTTTCTACATATTATATGAACAACAAATGGTCAGAAAAGTAATTTCTTGAACAAGTAAGAAATGCAATTAAAAAAACTGTTTCCTTTGATGCATTAAGAATTGCATAATAGAGGAACTTTAATATATTATACCTATAACTATACATCCTGTGAATGTTTTTAATTTAAATGTGAAAACCAATTAGAAAAAATATCATAGAAAAGCTGAATACTTGTAACAAAATTACATAATCCAAAAAATATAGCGGAATTAATTGTTTAATTTAATATCGGGAAAATTTCAAATATTTCACTTTGGATTTTTTGCTATTTAAGTCGAAGATTCGACAAAAGATTTATAATTTTTTTTTATATAATATGGAAATTTTCAATGATTACAAAAGAAAACTGACGTTACTAGCAATAATATTTGATAAAAATACCTTATTAAATTAAATAAATGTAAATTACAGATCCTTTCTGTTTTTAACCATAGTACAGAAATACATATGAAAAAAAACCTTGTCTATTGTTGAAATTATAAAAACAACTCTCTCTATCTTTCTTGTTAAAATTATTTTATAATATAAAATGCAGGTTGCGTGTACAGTATGGATGGTTTGGAAAGAATTATATGTACATAAAATAAATAAACTGCAAGCTTTTTGTAGAAATTGATATTACTTAATAATTTAAACTAATATAAATTTTTAGCTTAAATTATTAACTAATATAACATTTAAATTATTATTAATAGCATTTTGTGTCATTTTTTTTCTGCTACCACATTAAATATACATAAAGTCAATATAAATTGATAGATATATCTTCAGAGTTTACCCGGTGAAAAAAATATAATTTTAAATGTATGACTTAGTATATATATTTTTGAAGCAGTAGATTTCTGTGAATCTATTGCATTGAATAAAAATTATTTAACTTACTAACATTGATGACGGTAAATAAAAATGCTGTGTACTGTAATAACAGTGTGATAGTTAATTATGTATAATAATTACATGGATTAATTTAACATAGTATATGATGCAGTATAATGAAATTCATAATAGTTATATTTTAAATAATCAATTTTTTTTTTATGTGGACATGTTCTATATCATAAATAAGTTTATTTTTGTTTAATTATTTTAATTAGGAAATATTTAGTTCTCCGGCATTCTCCGAAATTAGCGTGGGTATTCACACCAATTTGGGCCATTTTCGTGGATTTGTTTCTAAAATACAAAGAATTGGCTACATTTGGAGCCCGAATTTGTGTATTTTGTGGATGACCAACTAGTGAAAATATCTGCTCTTTCTATCCCTTGTAGGGCTGAAAAGATGGAAGCTATGTTAATCACAGCAATTTGGCTTTACTATTACAGGATTTTGTTTCCGTGTAAATAATATTTTGAATAATGTCCGTGAACATAAATTTATAAACTCTAATACAACACTCAGACAATATAGTGAATCTGACTAGAGTCGTCACTGAAAATTGCTCTCCCTTTACTTCCTGGATATGACACCAACCGACCAAGAGAACGAAATTGAAGTCGAAATTACCCAAATGTTAGAGTCCATCTATTTTCGTGTTAACCATAAAAATAATTTTGAAAGAAAAAATATTCAGCTTAGTGAATAGAAACAAAATTACTAAGTTGTAAACATATATTTATTTCACACATTGGTATTTATTATACTACTAAGCGTAAATACAGTGGTTATAATGTGAATTGTACATGATCTCTTAACAGTATACTGTCCAAAAATTTATTCTTTGGACAAGTAGCAATCACGCTTTGATTAATTGCTTCTTTTAAAACATGAAAATTAAAATCATTCAGTTTAAAATTTTTTATAGCTATGACTGTTTTACATACACATTGAAAAAATTATATGTGCAAACATGATTGTTTATAATTGAACAGACTTTTTTGGGTGTATTGATAGAAAAAAGTATTATTAATTATAGATTGTTTACTTCGTTTTAGATTTGTCTCAGTCTTCTAGCGCTACACTCGGCAACCCATGGCTCATGAGCTATATAAGGCTCTTTGCTCCTCGTATACTGCCCTTCTCCAACTTGTTTAGTTCAAATATGGAATATTATTCACTATCTTGCCTTGTAAGAGATAAGTAAAAAATTTTAAGCGTAAGGCTCTAAAGAAGGGTTACATTTAAGAAAAACTAAAATACCACAGAAATTGTACAAATGGCGCAAAAATACTTCAGAATCATTCCTTAAGAAATCATTTAGGAACACCATCATTTGGACTTTGACATAAATTATCCACTTCAGTAAGATCGAAATAAATTTCGATAAATGAAGAAAATATTCTAATTGAGTGTTTTGAAATACATCAATTTCCAAATTTCAACAAGCGAAGAGAAGAGTATGACATCTGCAAGAAATGAAGTGTTTGTATTCTGAAAGAAAAATATTATGAGGTTACCATTGCTTTATTCATCACGAAGCAGTAGGTGATTAAACATTACGAGAAGAAAGTTTTCATGTGATGAAGTTTATTAACTCCATAGTAGAAGGAACGTAATTGTTTATAAATTATCGTAGCAAACTTTTGATTTCTGATCAAATTGCACACTTAAATCAAACACTAAAATATTTACTTTGAAATAAAACTTCTCATAAATTTCATATAATGCTTAAAATTGTCAAATTAAACATTATAGTGTTCGTTTTGCAGAGTAGTCACTAGACCAAGCACTTTTTACTCTTAAAACCCTATTTCTCCAATTGAAAAAAACAATAAACAAATGAATATGTGGAAACTAACATATTTTTGATAGGAAAATTAAATTAGTTAGCCTCATTGGTAACTTAGACATTGAAAGATTCTCGTATATTTCAAATTTCAAGGAAAAAGAAAATATCTCGGCAGAGTTGAAGGAAAAGTTTGTAATGGACGATCAATTTCCAATATCTAGAGAAGAAATGGTTACGAAATTTTAGAAACAGATCCCAGATATAAAGCATAATGAAAACTGGAGTGGTTTCTAAATGCTTTCCCTATTGTACTACCATATGTCTTCATGTCTGTAATTTCGATTCAGAGATTTACAATATTCAACTGCCTTTGCAGAACTTGAGTATGAAAGTAAACGAATTTCTTAAAGTAGTTCTATTATAGGACACCGTAAGCAATAACAGAAGATCACTACTTTGAAAGTGAAATCATGAAATACAGCAAAGCATAAACTTCGTCAAAAAATTGTAAAAATCAATCATTTTTTGCTCCAGCAGCAGCTTCCACTGCCTTCAAAATAGATATTTCACCGTGATTAAATAAAATAAAAATAAATCTTTTCACAGAATAATCTTGATATATATATTTATAAATTTACATTAATTTTGTGTACATGAAAAATGTTAATAGAAGAAAAATACGACTCGAATAAATATGCGTTAGCCTAGGGTATTAGGTATTAGCAGTTTTTTCAAAAAAACATGTACCTTTAGTTTATATAAAGCAAATTCTTTTTAAATGGGCAACTTTTATTTCATATTTTAAAATAATTTTAACGATTTTTTTATTGTTTTAACCATATCAATATTTTTTTCCAGAAACTTCTATAATGCATTATAAAAATCAGAAAGCATATTTTTATTTTACTTTAATTTAAATTCTTATTTATCATATTGTTATCCATATTAGAAGTATTTTTATTATTATTGAAAAATTAAATTTTATATCAAATTTTTACTTTTCTACAGGATTTTCAACTTATACTGTATAAAGCCTACGAAAGTCACGAGAGAAATTTAGCAACACTTAAAAATGGTTTCGAGATAACACAAGAAAATAAGAAAATATGTTAATCCTATTCAACCTACCTGCTTATGTTTCCAATATATGTTTATATATTAATGTTACATTTTTTACCGAAAATATAATTTTAATGTTATACATGAGAATGAAATATATTTTGAGTAAAGGAAAGACAAATCAACTATCAATGTAATTTTAATTTTTCCGGATTTTAAATAATACTTAAATTAGTCAGAATAAAAATATTTGATTTTCTAAAATATTTTAAAATGTTCTGCTTGACTGTTGAAAAGTTTTACATTTTACATTCTTTAGCATATAATTTCAATCATAAAGAATTCTTTTTTATAATTACATAAAAAATATACCTTTTTCAGTTGGCCGAAAGATACATGTTTGCAAATTAAGAGCTATCAAAGCAGATATTTTTCTTATGAAACATTTGTGGTTATGAAAATTTTGTTGCAGAATAATGTTGTTCTTATATTTCATCAACGAATCAGTTTTCTGACTATTAAATATCAACATAATATATATTAAATAACTTATACCCCACGCATCATAAAGATTTAAAATAATCTGAATTTAGTACTTACACTCTGAATCCAGTATGTCTGAGTTCAGTAGTACTCTTAGTTTAGTTAGAGTCAAATACACTGTTTTTAGTATTTACACATTAAAATACCAAAGTCTGAAAATATAGTGAAATACTTATTATAACGGCTTCACCATATTGTCAAATTTTAGTTTGTTAAAGCATTAATTTTTGTTCCTGAATACTATTTACATAGATACATATAACCTTGTAATTATTAAGCTTAGTATTTAAATTAGCTTTATTTTCTCATTTTCAGTTAATTAGAACAATTCTGGTTATGAATAATTTAGACTGTAAAATGCTATTCTTTATGCCTCAAACGAAAAATATTCTTTAATCAATTTTCTTACTTGCACAAAAAAACATTTCCTGGCAACTATCTTTCAACAGAATATGTAGTAAATAACTTATACCCCAGACGTTTACACAATATTTCAAAATATCGCCTCTTAGCTCAACATATAAATTAGCCAATAAATTAGTAAACGATGAAATGTAATCTTTTATCTAATTATATAATTTAAATTTTAAGTCTCTTTAAAGTTCGCTTATGATACTTTATTTTTCCACCTTGCTTTCTTTGAGAGTTTTTCCAAAAAATATTTGTTTGAAAGTAATTATTAATAACAAATTCAGTATAATTTTTAAAATCATCCCCAAAATTGTAACAAAGGAATTTTTTTTAAAAATTGATGAAATTCTACTTCTAGATTTAAAATATAAGTTACTTTTCTACAGTTAATATTCTCTTTAATTTTATTACTTCGTATAAATTTATATTTAAAAAAATAATATATTATTAATTTTAATTAAATAAACAATCGTAGAGTAATAACTCGTTTCTATTAATACATCGAAAATGAGAATAAAAATCAGTTGGGTGAAAGATACCTGTTTTCAAACATAAAACTTTAAATACAATACTTGCATGAATTGAGCAACCAGAGCTATGGACATTTTAAGACCGAATAATATTTTTCTTCAAGTTTTAAACTAAACAGACTTTCAAATTGTTTTTTTTTCTTGTTGAAAGAATCAATTTTCTGAGTAACGGCTGCTAAAATAATATGTAATAAACAATTTATTCCCCGCACTGCATGAATAATCTTTCTGGTCTATTACTTATAAAACATTCTGTGAGTTTAAATATAATTCTTTTATAAAATATTTTTCCTAAAATGAATGTTACAAAATATTTAAAATAAGTTCAGAATTTTGAAGTTTAAAGCCATGCAAGAGCACTTCAACATTAGAAATTTCAGAAATATTACTTAAAATTGAACATAAAAAATCTAGTTGAAAATCTAATCTAGCAATAAAAATCTAATCTAGCATAAAAAATCTAGTTTCACGTATAAAGAAATGAATTACTTAGTTAAGGATGAAATCTCATTCTTTCCTAGATTCTCTTAAGTCGAAATTAAACTCAATATTAAAATTTTTTTTATAATCATTGAAATTTACATATTACATTCTTTTGTGTTGATTTCGTTCGTTGAAATTTGTAAAGAATCATATTTGTTTGAAAGTAAATATCGAAATAATAATAATGAAAATAAAGGATATAGTTTTCTAAACTAAAATTGCAACAAATATATTTTTATTTTAATCATATAACAAAATTCAAAGTGTAGATTAAAAATTCTTCTTTAAATCTTTAGTTCATATTTTTAAAAATATATATTTCTTAATTTTAATATTTCACAAAATTGTAAAACAATTTTTGGTTATGACACAGCATATAGAAATGTAGAAGCACTCTTTGCCGTTTTTCAGTCTTATGTTTTCATATCGTAACAGAAAAACGTCAATAGATTAAAGAAATTCAAAGCACTATTAACATATAAATAAATATTTATGTCAATTCAACAGCTTTTCCTTCTCACATATAATTATCAAATTATGTTTATTTGCAACACTATTATTTTGTGTGCAGCTAGCTTAAATTTTTTTCCTTCAAAATCATCTTAATTATAAATTATAAAAATAATGAAATTAGATTACTTTAGACTTAAATTTTTTTTGTTTTTGGATGGTTGGTTTCATTTCCATTACGTTCGAAACATCTGTGACTACCAATGAAATCTTTACTATATTATCTGAGTCTAGTATTTTAATGAATAGATTTATGTTTTTTAAATATTATTGTTGACATAACATATTTTACGTGTGCTTGGCGACATTACTAGTGTTCGAATCCCACCTTGGGCATGGATGTTTGTAGTGGTTTGAAATCCACTGTAAACTGTAATTCCTGGTCTAATGAGAACTCGTGTGCAAAAATGACCGTTGAGCAACAGGGAAAAAATTACTATTGTTTGTTTGGGTAGTTTTTTTCTGAAATCTCTACCGCGAGATAAAAAAACAAACGTCCAATGAGACCAGACGACGGTGGTTTCATTTGACAGTATATATATTTAAAAATTATTATTTTACATAAACAACATATTTATTTTATTATATCATTTTAAATTTTTAAAAATATTAATTTCGGAACGTTTTGAATGCAAAAATAGTTAAGCGGTTTGCAAACAAAACAAATATTTAAAACATGATATTTATTCATTACAATGAATGTGACACACTGAGATTTCAGATTGAGTTTACAAAATAGTATGTTTAGCATATTTTGTTACATGTTAAAGGTATTAATACATTCACCAATATTAATGCATTCCCCAATTATAAGTCGGCAACTTGTTTATTCTGGATATATTCCTGTACCAATCATTTTTTCCTTGATTTGTAATATAAATTTAATAAATACCTGCACGTTAAAAATATTTGTTTACTTTTCAAGTTAACTTGACTTAAAAAAATAAGATGTTTTGTAAACTTTTTATATTTTATGTAATTTATATCAATTTATTATATGAATGTTCATTATTCAAACCATTCAGTTATTGACCTTTGTTTTAAAGAAACAATCAATATTTTACATATTTTCAGAAAAATTAAAAGAAAAGTTTAAATATTCCTTGCCGATATTAATTAATAATTAAGTGAGTGATTTGTAATGTCTTTTTCATTTTTTCCTTCTGTTCTATTTTCAACGTGTTCCATTTTGTAAGCAATGTCACGAAAGGTACAAAAATATGAAAATTTATTATTCAGAACAACAGATAATTTCCATGACTCTGAAAACTAAAAAAAAAAAAAAAAATAAAATAAAATAAAAAATTACACTTAATGTGACGTAGAGGAAACATCATCTGTCATAATGGATATTTTAAACCAATCAGAATTAAAAAAAGTAATATAATCATGATCTCAATTACTATTAAAGAAACAAACACGTCATGGTTACTGAAATAAAAGTTAAATATTTTTTTTAACAGGAGAAGCTTTGATATGTATGAGGTATAATACAGTGTATGTGTAAGACATACAATAACTTATAAATGAATGATAAAATCTGCTATAATTACCTTTCAGATGACGAAATTTATTCTAATGTCAAAAAAATGTATTTTTTATCAATGTTAATGTTCAAATTCATCAACAAATTTTGTAAATCTTTATGTCCTAATTCATTTATATTGAAACTTTAAATAATTTTTTTTATTTAAATTCCCGTGCTCATTGAAAATTTTTAAAAATGATTTTCAAAGTTATCTATATTCAAGCGCTTGCTTAAATTATATTATATTTTTAGGTTAAATGTAAAATGAAGACACATAGTAACAAAATGATAATATCTATATACAAAATAATTTTGCGATAATATAAAAAATGTGTACATCTAATGGAAAAATTTAATTAAAATAAAATCAATTTGAATGAAACTCTGTGCAATTTATGAAAATGAAATTCAGAAAGAATACTTTGCTCAAAAATTTATAAATTAGTAACACAATTAAATAAAATATTTAGAAAAATAAACTATGTATTTATTTGGTTTCAAAATTTATTTAATTATTTCTTATTATAAACTTATATAAATATTTTATTAGGCATTGAATAGAAATCTAGATATTGAAGCTTTGAATAATCTTTGCACACATATTTTGTATATATGAGCTAAATTAATAATTATTTCTTTCATTTTTCCGAGGAAACTGAAGATTTGATATCAAAATACCACGTAAATTAAACATTAAAATACTTAATTTGAAATAAACTTAACATTAGTCGTATATTTTGCTCAAAAAATGTCAAATTGAATACTACACTGTTTGTCTTGTGGAGTAGTTACAAGACCAACTACATATCACTCTTAAAACTCAAATTACTCCATTTGAACTATGCAAAAAAATCACTCGAAGATTTAGATGCTAACATATAATTAGAATGTGCAATTAAATTAATCTGTTTAATTGATAACTTTATTAAAAACTTTCTATTTCAATTTTTAAGAAAAATAATTTATCTGGGCAGAGTTGAAAAAAAATGTGCTATTCACGGTCCATAAACAATACTTAGAGAGAGAGAATTGTTACGAATTTATGTAGACAGATCTCAGCTATATAGCAGAGCAAAAACTGGTTTGATTTTTAATTTATTTTCCAAGAATTCTTTCATCTGTATTCAAATCTCTAACTTCGCAATTCAGATATTTGCAATATTCACCTGTCTTTGGAGAACTTGAGTATAAAAATATACGAATTTCGTAAAATGGTTCTATTATAGGACTGCGGAAGCAATAACAGAAGATCATTGCTTTGAAACTGAAATCATGAATGAAATACAACAAGAATTTTATACATCAAAAATATACCACCTTTTAATAGATATCTTTCCACATTCGTAAAGTGTATAACGAAAATGCGGCTTTTATTATGAAAATTTTAACTATCATTATTTTAGAAATATCACCTGGAATACCAGATACAATTAAAAATATGTAATTAAAAATACTTTCAAATATATTACTATTGTTTAACTTATTTATCATAGGAAAAAATCACACATGGTATGTGTTTTAGTTACGCATGAAAAGAAAAGAGGTTGTGGTACACTTGAGATTTCTAATATAGCAGGACTGTGTAGCAGAACACCACTAGACATTAAAAATATTGATAAAATTTTCAAATGTTAACCAACGCAATCTGGAATTCTGACCGCCTATACAGATATGTAAAGGTTTCAAATTTGAGAGTATTGGAAAAATAGAAATGTCCATAAAATTTATATTTGAAAAAGAACTCCTGGCAATTATAGACTCTTAATTTGGCTTTTTTCTTTTAAATATTAATTTGGCTTTTTTCTTTTAATATATCCTTTCGTTATTCTGAAAATATAAGTTTGAGATCATTTTGTATGTCCAAATTCATTAATTTGTTGTCAGACATTCGAATAATCAAACAAGAAACCTGTTTGTCACAATAAAAGAGTCATACTAATTTTTGGAATTTCGTGTGTAAATCAAAAACATTCATGAATTCCAATATATTTTGTTATACACGAAGAAGTTAATTCATTTATTTATCAATTTATGACTAAGCTGATGAAATAAATAATAAAATAAAAGTTGCATGCACACTATAGATGATTTCGAAGTATTCACTTTTACATAAAAAAGAATAAGCTATATGCTCTTTTGAAGAAATTTTTATTAATTAATACTGTATAATAATAAATTAGTATATTATATTTTTTTCTAGAAAAAATTTTAATATGATCATAAAAAGGCAGAAAGAACTTTTAATTTATGTTCAACTAATTTAGGGTTAAGCGTTTTTATCAAATTTTAATATTCAAATCTTTTTATTCTCTAGAAGTTTTGGAAATGTGTATAAAATTTTAGAAAATTTTAATGAAATTTTCAAAAATTGCAAAAAACCAACAAAAGCCCCAAACTTAAAATGTTTTTACAATCACTAAATAAGTTTAGAAATTTACTTGAATATATTTGGCTAATTCTGAAAATTTTCATATTTTTGTATGACATATAGTTTTCAAATATTTACAGGAATCATAATTTTCAGATAGTGAGTATTATATTCCAAAACACTTTATTGAAAAGGAATTCTTAATGATCTTTCATTTTTTAACATCAGAATTACACCAAAAGATTATACTTTATTTAACAGAGGCTCTCTTAGAATTTCTTTCGTTAAACAATCCAGGAATGAAATTTAATTACGTATATTAAAAAAAACTTGTTTGCATTTCATTTTCTTTTAAATTTAAGATGAAAATTACAAAGAATTATGAAGACTTGTCTAATTTTAGGGACCATTCTGCTTAAACATTGATCGGCAAACTAAAGTACACAATTTACCAACAATACTAGAAAAATTATGATTTGAATATTATAAGTTGATAAAAAAAAGCTAAACAACTGAAATTAAATTAAAAGTTCTTCCTGCCTTTTAAGCACATCTTAAAACTTTTCTAGGAAAAAAATTCTAAATATATATGTATGTTGATGCACTTATACATATATATTTAGAATGTTTTTCCTAAAACATTTTTAAAGATTAAATATATACGTTTATTCAAGATATTCCAAATAATTCAATCTGTGACCTAATTCAAATTAAACCGTTTAACATTATTCTTCTACTAGTTAACTCCGAAAGCAGAATATTAAAATATTTTCTTTAATTATTTACCCAGAATACTGGTGAAGAATACTCATTTCGGTTACATATAAACCTGGTTACGGATAAATTACCATATATTATTTACATCTGTTTTAAAAGTGAAAGGGTTTCTATAAATCTACTTATTAAGCTAAAACCAGCAGCTACTTTACTAGCCTTTCTTATATTCATAAATTGGCCCTTTAGCATCTCGCGGATGAAGATGTTGCCGACTTATATCTATTATAAATAAATTAGTTCACTTCGAATACTACAAAATATACCGAAATTCCATGGGAGGAGGGGCTATTGCTTGAAGCATGATTTGAACATCAATATCAGATTAATGAAAGGAAGTATTTAATGTCAAATATAGTTTATGTGAAAAAGTAATGTTTAAAATTGAAGAATCATACAAGAAACTGCCATGCTCTGCCTTTATAAAGCGTTTGTTTTCATTATCTAGCTATTAAGACTTTAATAAACTGTTGAAACGAAGATAAGTAATATCGCAAATTTGTGTTGTGCAAGCGATTCATTCCATAAAATATTAAAACTTTTTCTTATCAAAATTGAATCTAGGTGTCATGTAGGTGGTTTTGTTCTAAATTACTAAGAATTATTTATTTTTGGGTTAAAAATTGGGTAACCGATACATGCCTAGATAAAAAATATCCATTATTCTGCTCTTTGTATGTCTGTCTGAAAAGGTGAAAGAAATAAGAATCTATGATGTCAGGCTTTATATCTGTAGCTTGTGTTTTTCCAAGTTAAAAATACTAAAAGACATTAAAGTATACATTAAAATTGAAGACTAAAACAGTATACTGAAGCCATCAAAGCAAAAAATAAAGCTGTCTTTAGTTTTTGTTTTAAATTATTGTCAATGATACATTTTATTTCATGGGCATGACACAAATCAATAAAAAATAAAAGAATTGAATTCTACATTAATCTAAAATTTGTTCTCAATTGTTATATCAATAATTTAAGTGATTTCAAAGACAGCATATGTAAATTAGGTGGGCACATAATAACTTGCACTATGGTTATTACATTACTATATAGGAAATTTCTAATATGAGAAAAAGACAGCTTTAGTGTTGGTTTTAAAATTATTTTCATGTTAAAAGAGCTTGTAATTGTAATGCATTATTGTTACCAATTATTAAGCATCGAAAACATTAAAATAAAAATTTTCATAATATATTATGCAAAATATTTCTGTATGCAAACGTCTCAATTATACTTTGTTGTAAAACTATACAAAATAATGAGTGCAAAATATACATTTAAATACAAAAAGAATATCGTGTGAATAGGAAGATGTGTTTTTAAATTAGAGATTGATTTTATTAATTTTAAGCAAATTTTTTTATTTAAAATATTGCTCATGCTTTTAATGGTATTATTCACAAAACGTTTTCAATATTGATCTCCAATCAAGATTTTTAAGTAAAATGATTTACATAAAGGAGCCTAAAAGATTTTGAGGTAGCAGCCTAAATTTTCAAAATAATTTTAAATATCTGGTTAAATTTTAAATTGCATGATTATATTGTTTCCTCTCTTCATGAAGAAGAATCAGATTAATTTATAAGTTGATTTAAAGTATGTGTTTAAATCTTCTGAAAATTTTACTTCTGAAATTTATCATGTCCTATTGAATGCGTATAAAATTCAAAATTCTAAACTTATTTAAAATATAATAAACTTTTTACAGTTAAAAAATATTTTATGCAAGAAATATTCTTCACAGTCATGGAAGTTTAATTTACTACATTAAGTAATTACAGTGTTTAGGATGTGCATCGTATATGACGTTTACTACATTTTCTTTTAACTGCAAATCTTTAGAAAAGCGATTCCTTGAGCAAATAAGAATCACGATTTGAAAAACTGCTTAGGCTGATGCATGAAGAACTGTATTATTTTGAAAGTTTAATGTATTATACCTAAAACTATGTATCCTGGGAATGTTGTTGTTTTAAATTATTTTTATTTATTTTTTGTTAAAACCAATTAGAAAAAGTATCATAGAAGCTGAATACTTTTACGAATTTCCATAAATTTAGACAATACTGCGATTATTTCAAATCATATTGTGGAATTTTGTTATTATCTTTACACAAATTAGAAATCTCTTTTATATTTTTAACCATAATATAGAAATGTATGTGTAAAAAAAATCATGTATATTCTAGAAGTAATTAGAACAAGTTGTTAAATTTATTTTAAAGTTTAAAATGCAGGTTGCATGTAAACTATGGATGAATTGGAAAGAATTATATTTTTATAAAATAAATGAAATCTAAGTTTTTTTGGAGAAATTGCTAATACTTTAAACAAGTGCAAAGTTATTATTGTTATTTTTTTCTTCTGCTACCAGATTACATGTACAGAAAGTTAATATAAATTTCCAGATATACCTTTAAAAAGAGAAAAAAGTTTTGCTATTATTTGAAGCAGTGGATTTCTATTGAGTCATTACTGGAAATAAAAAGTACTATAGTTTGCAACATTGATAAATAGAAATTCTGTGTACTGTAAGTACAACGAGTTAATCAGTGATATGTAATTAGTACATGAATTAAGAAGCATTGCATTTTATGCTCTGTTCGAGATTTCTCAGTAGGTATTATTTCAAATAATCAAATTGATTCTTGCGTGTGAAATGTTCATTATCACAAAATAGTTTATTGTTAGATGAGTTTTGAATTTGGAAAAATATTAAATACATTCACATTTAAAAAATCATCGAATTAGTAATTATTAAAGTGATGAATAAAGTGTTTAGATACAATATTGTAGCTAATGTGAAAGAGAAGTACTTGATGTAGTAGAATCTTAGATGAAACAACTGCACAAGTTTGTTTTTTTGGGGAGTTTTTGTCGTTACCTGGCGATTGAGTACTCAAAAATATATTTCAAGGAACAACACCAATGTTGAAAAGAACATATAAAATATGCTGTGCTAGCAGGATATATATTCCATTATAGCAATAACAACTGTTTGGCATTCTATGGGTCATCTGCATGTATTTTCTTCTAAATTAAGAAAACGGTTACATTTTGGCTTGCAGTTGGCGCACCCAATGGTTAAAAAAATTATAAACAATCTACATTTTCCTAATCCTAAGGGCTGAAATGGTGGAAACTATGTTAATCACTTCAGTCAAGGTTTATAGTTATAGGATTTTATGTTTCCGAGTCACTGTTATTTATGAACATAAACTTATAAATTATAATAAAACACTGAAGCAATATATTAAAGCTGGGTAAATTCATCATTGAAATTCATGCTCCAATTACTTCCTGGACATGACACCAAGCAATCAAGAATGCGAAATTGAAATCGAAGTTAGCCTTATGTTAGAGTCCATCCATTCGTGTTAACAAAAAAAAAATAGTTTGGAATCAAAAAATATTTATCTTAGTGAATAGAAACAAAATTATTATGTTGTAAGCGTTAACTCATTTTACCACTCTGAAATATATTTTATAGTATTGAGTAAATTCAGTTGGTATAATGTGCGTGGTATTTGATGTATATTACATAATCTCTTAACAGTAAACCACGAGAAAATTTAATCAGTGGTAAAATAACAATGAAGATTTGAATGACTGTTTCATTTCAGACATAAAGATGAGCATCATTCTTATTAAACAATTCTATAGCTAGGATTGTTTTACGTACCCAGTCAATCCCTTGAAAATTTTATATTTGCAAACATCATTGTTTGTTTCCAACTTAAAGTGAATTTCGGTTTTATAAATAGAAAAAGTATTAATTATAGATTGTTTTTTTTTCGTTTTATTTTTTGTATCAATCCTTTAGTGCAGAACTCAGCAACACATGGCTAGTGAGCCTTATGTGGCTCTTTGCTCCTCAGTTACTGCCCTTCTTCAAAACGTTTAGTCTAAATATTGAATATTATTTCCTATCTTGCCTTATAAGAGATGAATAAAATTTTAAACGTACGTCTCTAAAGATCTTGTATACTTAAAGAAAACTACAGTAGCACAGGACATACAAATGGAGAAAAAATATTCCTTTAAGAATCACCCTGATTTTGACGTTGTCATAAATTCTCAATCAGTCAGTTCGAAGTAGTTTTCGATAAGTGAAGCAAATATTCACTCATCCGTATACCGCTAATTATCTGGTAGAGTGCTTTCAGAGACATTGAATTTCATTAGAAAAGTTTTCTTAATTTAAACTAATGGTGTAAAGAGTATTACAGGTGCAATAGTTATGTTTTTTTTCTTTTTACTATTTCGTGACGCCTTATCGCTATTTCGTGATTAATAAAGCTTTACTTACCATTGCTTTATTCGTCACGAAACAGTATCCTATTAGACATTTCGAGGAGAAATTTTCTAACGAATGGAATTGGTGATGAAGTTTATTAAGTACTTTGTAGAAGAAAAACATACAAAGAATAAGAAAGAAAGTCTTTTCGATCTTATGTGATTGTTTGTCGCTCAACGGTCATTTTTTGCACACGAGGGCAAGTTAGACCAGGGCCTACGGCTAGAAGTGGATTCCGAACGAATACAAACATCCATGCCCAAGGTGGGATTTGAAGCCGCGAACTGTTGAACCAAGGCAAATGCTCTAACCATTCGGCTGCCAGCTCAGCTCGATGTTAGGAGAAATAATTTGATAAGGAAGCATATTGTCACTATTTTACTGAAATTTTGAAATAGAAACCAAGTTCACGTTTCATGCCTATTAAAATATTGTTGAGGAAGTAAGAATGATGGTTGATATTTGAAAAGAAAACTAATAAATGCGAAGGAAACTTTTCTCTTCAAGTTTAAAGATTTCGAAAGCATCAAGGCCAAGCCAACTTTTCAGCTTAAAATTTCTGTATTTCATGGTAGCAGAACCTACTTTTCCACTTTATAATACTGATTTTGGCAGCTTTGAATTGCAATTACTTGAAACAAAAACCTAAGAATTATGGAGCTCAAAATTCAAATATTAGGAAAATATTTTCATTATTAATTTTCGCTTTTTAAGTATTTCTTGCTTTAAAAAATTAAAGATATTTTGTTAGATTTCATACATTTTATAGATTTATATCATTTTATTTGATAAATGTTAATTATTCCGATAATTCATTTATCGGTAAACAGTTTTAAAAGTATAATGTTTGGAAAATTTTACCAGAAATTAAAAAATATATACAGGTTAAACGTTTGTTTAACATGCAATCCCGGAATATATATGCAATATTAATATGTTACAAGAGCAAGGCATACCATCATTTATAAAGTAACAAAAAAATCCTGGAGATCTACCTGTCACTGGATTAAATTATCCAACGGAAAATTTCAATTTATTTATTTTTAACAAGGAACACATTTTTAGCAAAAAGAACAGATTTATTAAAACATTTTAGCTTTGTTTGAGTCCGCATTTAAATTCAACCACATTAACTAATTTTTTTATTGAATACCAATATTCATACAAAATGTAAAAACAAAAAACCAACTCTTTTGTTCAAGTAACTGTTCAAATAGGATAATATTTTTTGTGAAAATATAACTGAAAGTGGCTGGAAAATAATAGTGAAGAACTTGAACACGAATAGAACCAAAACAAAGTTTTTATGGGAACTATATATATATATATATATATATATATATATATATCTATATATATATATATGTATGTATTTGCGAAATTGTAAAAAATGTATATATTGTAAGTGAATTTTTTTGAAGTTGAATGAATTAGTAAAACAATTAAAGTTAAATACTTTTAAATTATGTAATTGATTTATGTTGTTTAAACATTTTAGTTTAATTATTTCATTTGATATACGCATAGAAATTTATATATTACACATTGGATAGAAATGTAAGACATCGAAATATTTGAGAATCTTTGCACATATATTTTTTATTTATGATATAAATTCGTGCCTATTTTTTTAATTCTCGTTGGAAACTTGTAATTTGTGACCAAAATGTATACATACATTAAGCACTAAAATATTTACTTTGAAATAAACTTTCATTAATTGCATATAATTCGTTCGAAAATGTCAATTAAATATTATTTTGTTCATCTTGCTGGTTAGTCACAAGACTAATTACCTGGAACTCTTAAAACCCAAAATTCTCAAGTTGTAATATCAGGGTGCCTGACTACGGATAGGAAGGTTCTGGGTTCAAACCCCGGTTCAGGCATGGATGTACTTTCTCTGTCTATCCTGTCTTTGTCCTTTCCTTGTTTGTGTGAATGAAGCATGGATGATGCCTACCCTATAAACTTGTCCCGATGGTATGTTTGTGGGTGTGATGGTGGCCCACCCCCAGTGGTGGACTCGCGTCAACGCCTCGGCCGCTAAAAGTTCGCTGTTTATGGCCGGTTCCTTGGGTATCAGGGAACAATAGATTAATAGAATATGTTACAATTGTAATTGTCTAAAATCAGCCATTGGAAAGAAAAAAGTAAATAAGATTCCGACTTGGAAAGTTAATTGTGTCTAAAGTGTTGTTTTTCTTTTCATTTTGACAAGTTTTACGTCGTTAAACGAATTTTTAGGGCAAAGTAAGAATAATTTAAAAATTTGTTTCGTTTATGGTGTGAATAATATCATTTTACAGTCTAAAGTTTATCAGCCAGGATTGTTCTAAGTAATTAAGAAACGTGGAAGCAAAGCTTATTTATGTAATTAGACTTAATAATTACAATTTTATATGTTCCAATGTATATAGTATTTAGAAGAACATAAAGTTATATTTTACAATACTAAATTCAGAGAGTATAGAGAAACATGATATAACGACTTCCCACTATTACCTACACATCATAAATAATGAAAATACTCTGAGTTTAGTGCTTATACACTAACTTCAGTATGTCTGCGTTTATAATAGTACTCTTAGATAACTTTTAATTTTAAGATTTTACTTGTGATAATAAACGTGTAAGTGTGATAATATCATACTGGAATTTTATAAAGTACTAGTTTAAATTATTAACCATCATGAAATTAAGTATATTGTGAAATATGCGAGGGAAATTAATACATTCAATAACAATTAAATAAAAATATTTATTTTTCGGAAATTACGGTGTATTATTATATTTTAATTATAAAATTTTTCTTTGCTCTAGCAGCAGACTCGTTTCGAATCACACTGCTATTAATATACTGCTACATCATTTCAATTCCTACACATTCACCGGGATTACATTGATTGAAAGTTAACTTTTTCACCGGGTTATCATCATAAGATATTTTTTTTTTAAAAAATTTATATTAATTTTGTGTATATAAAAAATGGTAGTAGAAAAATACGACGCCAATAAATACGCGTTAATTTAGGGTATTAAGTATTAGAAGTATTCAAAACTGGATGTGGCTTATTTAGTTTATAAACAGTAAATTCTTTTCAAATGAACATTCAACTTTTATTTTATATTTTAAATTGATTTTAAAACTTTGTTTTCATTTTAAAACGTAAAGCCTTAAACTAGAGAATCGTGACACAAAATGAAACATACAATCAAATATTAATAAATCTCTTCTAGCAATAGATCAAATTCGAGAATCAATTTTAGTTGGTAGAAAAATGCATGTTTAAGAAAATATGAAAGTTTCAAAGCATTTCTTGATTCACACAAATTTTTATAAAATCGCTTGCGAACAAATATTATAAAAATATTGGTTAGGGCGTTTTGATACCTTTCCGATGCCAGAAATGCATCTCCGATAACAATTGGCACATATTTTGCGCGTCCTTTCAAACAATACTTATGTTCTTTGTGGTTAGTATTATGAAGTCGCACTCACCAATAAACGCCCATAAAATCAGAGGATGGTAGATTCAGCCATTATTCTACAAATTTATACTATCTTCATGTAAATTACATTTGTGTATTTAAATATATCCATTTGTGTATTTTTTATTAGCGACTCCTTGAGCAATTAAGAATCACGATTTGAAAAACTGCTTCGTTTGATCCATGAAGAATTGCATTATTGAGAAAGTTAAACGTATTATACCTAAAACTATGTATATTGGGAATGCTGTTAATTTAAATTTAAAACTCAATTAGAAAAAAATATTAAGCTTAATACTTTTTAAAAGCTTAATACTTTTACGAAGTTACATAGATTCAAACAATATAGCGGAATTAACTGTTTAAACCAATATCGTGAAGATTTCTTACATTTTGTTTGAGACATTTTGCAATTTTAACGCGAAGAATCGACTAAAGATTAATAAATATTTTATATTATATATAAATTTTCAATAATACCAGAAGAAAACTCACAATATTAATAATATAATTTGATGAAAAATTATCGTATTAAATTAAATAAATGTAAATTAGAAAACTTCTCTGTTTTTAACAATAGTATACAGAAATACATATGAAAAAAAGAAAACCATGTTTATTGTTGAAATTATAAAAACAACTGTCTTGTTAAAATTATTTTATAATATAAAATGAAGGTAGCATGTACTCTATGGATGATTTAGAAAGAATTTTATATACATAAAATAAATAAACTGCATGTTTTTTTTTATAGAAGTTGCTAATACTAATAAATTTAAACTAATACAAAATTTCTTATTGTCCCTTTTTTCATATACACAAATTAATATAAATTGATAGATATACCTTCACAAATTACACTGTGAAAATATAATTTCTAGTGTTTGACTTATTATCTTCGTTTATGAAATAGTAGGAATAGAAAGTAGTTAACTTTCTAACATTAATATCTATGAATAAAAATGCTGTGTACTGTAACCGCAATGAAATAATTGATCATATAACTATTATACGGATTAATTAAACATAGCATTTGATGCTGTGTAATGAAATTCATAAGTTATATTTAAGTAATCAGTTTTATTTTTGAGTGCGACATGTACATTATCACAAATAAATTTATTGTTACATAATTTTTTAACTTTGAATAAATTAAGTTCTCCGGCGTTCAAAAAATTCTCTCTCAAATCAGTAAATAAAATATCTTATTCAAGAAATATTCCTTTTACTCATGGAATTTTATTATACGTCATTGAATAACATTATACGAGACATTAACATTAGTAACAAAATAAAATATTTAGATACAAATGTAGCTAATGTGATAATGAGTAATTCTTACAGTTGTAGAAACTTAGATGAAACAACTGTTGAAGTCTGGTTTTTGGGGAGTTTTTTTATCATCTGCCGGCTGAGACTTCAGAAATCTGTACTAAGGAACAATAAACGATTTTTGCAAAGATATGATAAATATATTGTGATAGCGAGATGCATTCCATGAGAAATAATAACTGTTGCGTAGTAACGCCAAAT